>CM055908.1:2481859-3050359 GCA_029582155.1 Panopea generosa | reverse complement strand
TGGGGGATTGATAGGCTAGAACTCAACAGTCGGGGTGGTTGGGGATTGATAGGCTAGAACTTAACAGTGGGGGTGGTTGGAGATTAATAGGCTAGAAATCAGCCTGTGGGGTGCTGAGGTCGATAAGCTAGAACTCAGCCTGTGGGGTGCTGAGGTCGACAGGCTAAAACTCAGCCTGTGGGGTGCTGGGGTCGCTAGGCCAGAACTCAGCCTGTTGTGTGCTTGGGTCGATAGGCTAGAGACGTAGGGCTTGATAGGATTACGCTCAGCCAGTGTTAAACTTAAAAACCTTCACTGGAGGGGGATTGATAGGCTAGAACTCACCCAGTGGGGTGGAGGGGGATTGATAGGCTAGAACTCAGCCAGTTGGTGTGGTGGGGGGTTGATAGGCTAGAACTCACCCAGTGGGGTGGAGGGGGTTGATAGGCTAGAACTAATCCAGTTAAGGGGTGTAGAGGGATTGATAGGCTAGAACTCAGCAAGTTGGGATGGAGTGGGGTTGATAGACTAGAACTCAGCCAGTTGGTGTGGTGGGGGATTGATAGGCTAGAACTCAACAGTGGGGGTGGTGGGATATTGATAGGCTAGAACTAATCCAGTTAAGGGGTGTAGAGGGATTGATAGGCTAGAACTCAGCAAGTTGGGATGGAGTGGGGTTGATAGACTAGAACTCAGCTAGTGGGGGTGGAGGGTGAATTGCTAGGCTAAAAGTCAGCCACTGGGATGGAGTGGGGATTGATAGGCTGTACCGGACATACAATACGTTACTACAGGGTCTAGTGGCAACCACGCATGTGAGCGGTATCGGATTTGATGTTCAGCTGCACCATTTTATTTAATTGGGTTAAACAGCATTTCCCACGCATAACAAGTTATATTTGACATCCAGTTTTAGTGGTAGGTGTATACCTCGGTTATGCATATGGGTGAAAATACCATATTTCTGCAAGGAACTGGTAAACTATCGCAAATAAGGAGTTTGAACCGAGATGGGCTCGAACCCATGGCTTCAGTTGTAAGAGGTTAAGTGATCTCTAGACAGCACACCATACCACTCGGCCGTGGTTGTGTCAAACAAAACACTTTAAAAGTGTCAAATAACAGTATCTTATTTTACGGTACTGTGACCGACAAACTAGATGTTAGTCAGGCACACACATACTTATCTAAGAATCATTCTTTTGGGTATACAGACAGGCATCTGCAGCAAACAAACAATGGAAAAGGGAGGACAGAAAGATAAAATGGAGAGAAGAACAACAACATAAAAGTACGTACTTATTTATATCAATTATACAATGCACAATAGTAGAAATAGAAAAAAGCAAAAACTGCCCTAACTACGTAATTCGACGTTTCCATAGTTACTATAGAATATAAACTAATAATGATAAATTATCATTTTTTTGCAAAATTACTGCAAATATATAGGGTAAAGGCTCCCTGAGAATTATTAGAATACAATGATAAATAAAAAAAGTTATGGCAAAAGTCTTCGAACTTTCTGATCCTCCCTCGTATTCATATCTCTACCTATGCATCTCTTGAGTGAATACTATTTGAAACTAATCTACGTTTTTTAAACGCAAGCATTGTATTACAGCCACCAAAATAACATCGTCACCTGGCACGTATTATTAGAACGAATCATAATAATTTGAACAATTTAGTGTTCTGAAAATGTTGAAAAATAAATACAAGAAATTATTTATACTTTTCATATTTTCTATTGAAGTGGCATTTTTAAAAGTAAATGAACGAGATATGAAGAGTGTGCAATTTTAAAAATATCAAATTGTTCCCATATGTAAATGATGCAAGCAAGCAATTCCAAGAGCTTTTCGGAACATTATTGATTGTTAAAATGGAATTTATTGTGGAAATATATAAATAATGTTTACAGTTAGTACAACTATCAAAAATATGGAATGATGTTAGTATGAATTAGAAAACTTTGTGAAACACATTTTAATATTAGGTTTAAGGCAGGTCATTTCTTTAAAGAAATAGTTATGGTAATTGATTTAAAAGAATCTTTTAAAATTATAAAGCAGTACATTTTGTTTTTTCTCTCAAGGGAGAGAAGCCAGATCTCGAGCTGAAGCAGAAAGAAGGTACGTCCTTTGTCTTTCTGTCTTTTTTTTTTTATCTTTATTTTATTTGTTAATTAAATCCTCCACTGTCCATTGGCGTGTAGCATACACGTGTATGATTTATGTCTACAATATTCTACGTGTCGTGTCACGTGTTTACATTTGTAGCTCATAGTCGAGACCCCTGATTCACCAACATACACTGATATATTCGAGACTCCTGATTCACCAACATACACTGATATAGTCGAGACCTCTGATTCACCAACATACACTGATATAGTCGAGACCCCTGATTCACCAACATACACTGATATAGTCGAGACCCCTGATTCACTAACATACACTGACATAGTCGAGACCCCTGATTCACCAACATACACTGATATAGCCGAGACCCCTGGTTCACCAACATACACTGATAAACTAGTCGAGACCCCTGATTTACCAACATACACTGATATAGTCGAGACCCCTGATTCACCAACATACACTGACATAGTCGAGACCCCTGATTCACCAACATACACTGATTCACCAACATACACTGATATAGTCGAGACCCCTGATTCACCAACATACACTGACATAGTCGAGACCCCTGATTCACCAACATACACTGATTCACCAACATACACTGATATAATCGAGACCCCTGATTCACCAACATACACTGACATAGTCGAGACCCCTGATTCACCAACATACACTGATTAACCAACATACACTGATATAGTCGAGACCCCTGATTCACCAACATACACTGACATAGTCGAGACTCCTGATTCACCAACATACACTGACATAGTCGAGACCCCTGATTCACCAACATACACTGATATAGTCGAGACCCCTGATTCACCAACATACACTGACATATTCGAGACCCCTGATTCACCAACATACACTGATATAGTCGAGACCCCTGATTCACCAACATACACTGATATAGTCGAGACCCCTGATTCAACAAAATACACTGATATAGTCGAGACCCCTGATTCACCAACATACATTGATATAGTCGAGACCCCTGATTCACCAACATACACTGATATACTAGTCGAGACCCCTGATTCACCAACATACACTGACATAGTCGAGACCCCCGATTCACCAACATACACTGATATATTCGAGACCCCTGATTCACCAACATACACTGATATACTAGTTGAGACCCCTGATTCACCAACATACACTGATATAGTCGAGACCCCTGATTCACCAACATACACTGACATAGTCGAGACCCCTGATTCACCAACATACACTGATATACTAGTCGAGACCCCTGATTCACCAACATACACTGACATAGTCGAGACCCCTGATTCACCAACATACACTGACATAGTCGAGACCCCTGATTCACCAACATACACTGATATACTAATAGTTAAACTTAAATATAAGAGATAATTATTTTAGACTGGTTCAGTAAAATTGCACATGATTTTATTGATATTTGTTATATAATAGATACATAACAAATCAAATTCAGTTAACATTTTAAGTATTTAAGTAAAACGTTGGTGTAACACAAACCAGAAGTGTATAAATTACATTTACTCCAATAGTACAGTTCCCTTTTTACAGTTGTAATAACTAGAACTAAGTTATCTCTATATAACCGTATACTACATTCCTCAGTGTCTTTACCATAAAACGTTACCTGTTTTCAAATATTTTCCTGTTTGTTTTTTTTTAAATAATATGCAGACATAATATCTTGGGCAGCTATTCGCACACCGACTCCCGTTTTACCAAAATATTTAGGATATAATTTAAATACTTAAAAACTTAAGTCTAAGCTCTAAGAAAACAGCCAGGAAATTTTGATTTTAGACTGGTCACAGTTAAATTGCATACAGTTTCATTTATATTAACCGTCAAGTTTGAGTTAAGATTTGAAGTAATAAAGTAAAACTTAAGAAAACGTTGGTTAAACAGAACCCCGACGTGTTCGTAAATAATTGGCTTGGCTTGCCCCCATATATAATAAATCTTATAAGATATATGCTTCCTATAAAAGTTGGCAATATTGCTACTTTTAACACTTGAAATCAATGGCAGACTGAAGTCAGTTTGATATTCACTAATTTTTCGATATTCAACAAAAAGCTAACCATAACCTTCTTAGTCTCCAAAATTGAAGAGTTGCACATTTAATAAAAGAAAGACGAAACACTGATATAAAACTAACTTTCAACTACCCAATTCCATAGTTTTTGTTTGTGTTTGCCGGTGCAGACATAACGAGTTAGCAGCAGCCTCTAAGCAACTACCAATGTATGGTGTTTGCAGATGATATTCGGAATGACCACCACCATTACTAACTGATTCTATCAAACATCTGTGTTATAAAATTATCATAAACTGTAGAAAGGACTCAGCTTCACCCAAACCCCACCCACCCGCTTGATTCCGTCCCCACCCGCTTGATTCCGTCACAGCGGTGACATGTCTCATCTCCGAAAGTCACTGGCACCTTCCACAGATATGCAGGAGTGGTAGATTATTGGCTGTAAAATAAAATTCATGGCCAATCATTTTACAGCCTGCGGGAATTCGGAATTACGACCCCTTGAATTCACATATTTAAAATTCCTTTAGAGGACTGGTAAAATGCATATGAAAACAAAATAACAATATTTGCAGTGTTGGTAGATCTATATCTGACACGTTTTAATTAGCAAACACGTTCTTGTTTGATTAAAATGTTCTGCAAATATAGAAATGAAATAGTATTAATGGAAAGGTAGCTATATTAAAAGGAAAGTAATACAAGAAAACATTATAAAATATACATTATACCCACCTGATGAAATATTCACCAGTAACATACAAAGGGAAGTAACTGGATTATCTCTAAATATGCCTTTACGTCTTCGCTTGTAGACCATTCAACTCATCATAAGTTTATACTAATTTATTTAAGCTCGATTGCAAAGAAAGGTAAAATATTATATGAACCGCTACCGCGTTAACTTCCGGCGTAGAAACAGTACTGAGTGTTTTCTTTTCAGAGGCATCGTGTCGAACTGATGATCGAACCAGCAACCTCTGGCGTAAGCGACCAACACTGTATTCATCTCACTTCTCCCGCTTCAATAGAAGTTTGGCTTTGTTTCATTTTAAATAGGTTTAACTAATATATCTCCGTTTATTTGTTAGATGGCACCAGAGTATTAGAAACAAGAAGTCACGTGCAGTTGGTCAGAAAGGAAAACAGGTGTTCACGGCCACTTCTGTCGCATCAACCAGTAACAAATTTAATAACAATGACAACAAAAACATCACCAGCAACAACATCAACAACAACACAAGCAACAGCAACAATAGCAATAGCAGCAGCAGCACATCAACAAGTAATAATGGTATGGTTTAAAAAATATAAACGCACTCTTTCTTTATATCTGTATTTTTTATTTTAAAATTTAAGCTCTGTTAGATTGACTTTTCTACAACTTACATTATTTACAAGACATTTACCTAACTTGTTTATATCATTAACGGTATATGTACGTGCTTAGCTAGACATCTATCTTCGTGATATAATTAACGGTATATGTACGTGCTTAGCTAGACATCTATCTTCGTGATATAATTAACGCTAAATGTACGTGCTTAGCTAGACATCTAACTTCGTGATATAATTAACGGTAAATGTACGTGCTTAGCTAGACATCTATCTTCGTGATATAATTAACGGTAAATGTACGTGCTTAGCTAGACATCTAACTTCGTGATATAATTAACGGTATATGTACGTGCTTAGCTAGACATCTAACTTCGTGATATAATTAACGGTAAATGTACGTGCTTAGCTAGACATCTAACTTCGTGATATAATTAACGGTAAATGTACGTGCTTAGCTAGACATCTATCTTCGTGATATAATTAACGGTATATGTACGTGCTTAGCTAGACATCTAACTTCGTGATATAATTAACGGTAAATGTACGTGCTTAGCTAGACATCTATCTTCGTGATATAATTAACGGTATATGTACGTGCTTAGCTAGACATCTAACTTCGTGATATAATTAACGGTAAATGTACGTGCTTAGCTAGACATCTATCTTCGTGATATAATTAACGGTATATGTACGTGCTTAGCTAGACATCTAACTTCGTGATATAATTAACGGTAAATGTACGTGCTTAGCTAGACATCTTTCTTCGTGATATAATTAACGGTATATGTACGTGCTTAGCTAGACATCTATCTTCGTGATATAATTAACGGAATATGCACGTGCTTAGCTAGACATCTAACTTCGTTATTTAATAAACGGAATATGCACGTGCTTAGCTAGACATCTAACTTCGTGATATAATTAACGGTATATGTACGTGCTTAGCTAGACATCTAACTTCGTGATATAATTAACGGAATATGCACGTGCTTAGCTAGACATCTATCTTCGTGATATAATTAACGGTATATGCACGTGCTTAGCTAGACATCTTACTTCGTGATATAATTAACGGTATATGCACGTGCTTAGCTAGACATCTAACTTCGTGATATAATTAACGGTATATGCACGTGCTGAGCTAGACATCTTACTTCGTGATATAATTAACGGTATATATACGTGCTTAGCTAGATATCTTACTTCGTGATATAATTAACGGTATATGCACGTGCTTAGCTAGACATCTAACTTCGTGATATAATTAACGGTATATGCACGTGCTTAGCTAGACATCTAACTTCGTGATATAATTAACGGTATATGCACGTGCTTAGCTAGACATCTAACTTCGTGATATAATTAACGGTATATGCACGTGCTTAGCTAGACATCTAACTTCGTGATATAATTAACGGTATATGTACGTGCTTAGCTAGACATCTAACTTCGTGATATAATTAACGGTATATGCACGTGCTTAGCTAGACATCTTACTTCGTGATATAATTAACGGTATATGCACGTGCTTAGCTAGACATCTAACTTCGTGATATAATTAACGGTATATGCACGTGCTTAGCTAGACATCTAACTTCGTGATATAATTAACGGTATATGTACGTGCTTAGCTAGACATCTAACTTCGTGATATAATTAACGGTATATGTACGTGCTTAGCTAGACATCTTACTTCGTGATATAATTAACGGTATATGTACGTGCTTAGCTAGACATCTAACTTCGTGATATAATTAACGGTATATGCACGTGCTTAGCTAGACATCTAACTTCGTGATATAATTAACGGTATATGCACGTGCTTAGCTAGACATCTTACTTCGTGATATAATTAACGGTATATGTACGTGCTTAGCTAGACATCTAACTTCGTGATATAATTAACGGTATATGCACGTGCTTAGCTAGACATCTATCTTCGTGATATAATTAACGGTATATGTACGTGCTTAGCTAGATATCTTACTTCGTGATATAATTAACGGTATATGCACGTGCTTAGCTAGACATCTAACTTCGTGATATAATTAACGGAATATGCACGTGCTTAGCTAGACATCTAACTTCGTGATATAATTAACGGAATATGCACGTGCTTAGCTAGACATCTAACTTCGTGATATAATTAACGGTATATGTACGTGCTTAGCTAGACATCTAACTTCGTGATATAATTAACGGTATATGCACGTGCTTAGCTAGACATCTATCTTCGTGATATAATTAACGGTATATGTACGTGCTTAGCTAGATATCTTACTTCGTGATATAATTAACGGAATATGCACGTGCTTAGCTAGACATCTAACTTCGTGATATAATTAACGGAATATGCACGTGCTTAGCTAGACATCTATCTTCGTGATATAATTAACGGTATATGTACGTGCTTAGCTAGACATCTAACTTCGTGATATAATTAACCGGAATATGCACGTGCTTAGCTAGACATCTAACTTCGTGATATAATTAACGGGCTTAGCTAGACATCTAACTTCGTGATATAATTAACGCGCTTAGCTAGACATTTAACTTCGTGATATCGTTAACGGAATAAATACGTGCTTAGCTAGACATCTAACTTCGTGATTTCGTTAACGGAATAAATACGTACTTAGCTAGACATCTTACTTCGTGATATAATTAACGGGCTTAGCTAGACATTTAACTTCGTGGTATCGTTAACGGAATAAATACGTGGTTAGCTAGACATTTAACATCGTGATATAATTAACGGGCTTAGCTAGACATCTAACTTCGTGATATCGTTAACGGAATAAATATGTGCTTAGCTAGACATCTAACTTTGTGATTTCGTTAACGGAATAAATACGTGGTTTGCTAGACATCTAACTTCGTGATATCGTTAACGGAATAAATACGTGGTTTGCTAGACATCTAACTTCGTGATATCGTTAACTGAATAAATACGTGCTTAGCTAGACATCTAACTTCGTGATTTCGTTAACGGAATAAATATGTGCTTAGCTAGACATCTAACTTCGTGATATCATTAGCGATATAAATACGTGCTTAGCTTGACATCTAACTTCGTGATATCATTATGAATATAAATACGTGCTTAGCTTGACATCTAACTTCGTGATATCATTAGCGATATAAATACGTGCTTAGCAAGACATCTAACTTCGTGATATCGTTAACAGAATAAATACGTGCTTAGCTAGACATCTAACTTCGTAATATCGTTAACGGAATAAATACGGGCTTAGCTTGACATCCAACTTCGTGATATCATTAACGATATAAATACGTGCTTAGCAAGACATCTAACTTCGTAATATCATTAACGGAATATATACATGCTTAGCTAGACTAAACTGCTTATTAGGTACGAATAAATGCAACAGTGTATACTTGTAACTGATGAATACGCTACTGACAAGTGGTCTTGATATTGGTGAACATCGGACAACACGAGAGGAAATCCATCTGTTCCTCTTGGCAACCACGTGACCTCACCTCACTTGTATCCTCACTGATAACGATAAGATGGGGATTCGAACCCGAGAAAGTGAAAAGCAAGTGCTCTCTAGACTGTATTGACCAGGCAGCTATTACTGACGTAATTGTAGACTGTGTTGACCAGGCAGCTATAACCGACATAATTGTAGACTGTGTTGACCAGGCAGCTATTACTGACATAATTGTAGACTGTTGACCAGGCAGCTATTACTGACATAATTGTAGACTGTGTTGACCAGGCAGCTATTACTGACATAATTGTAGACTGTTGACCTGGCAGCTATTACTGACATAATTGTAGACTGTGTTGACCTGGCAGCTATTACTGACATAATTGTAGACTGTGACCTGGCAGCTATAACTGACGTAATTGTAGACTGTTGACCAGGCAGCTATAACTGACGTAATTGTTAATGTTTCAGGGTGCAGTCAGACGACCAGTCTTGAACACACTGAGGTGTCGTCTTATACATACGGCACGTCCCTCAACGTGGATAAGCGGTATAACTATGGTTACGGCTACTGTGGCGGTTACGATGGTTACAGCCAATCTTACAGACAAGCACTTGCCATGCATGGATACTTTGGTGGCACATCGGGTATGTAGTGTATAATGAACAAAATGAATGTATTTGCCGTGTCATCAGTAAAATATGGTTAATCATCAAATGCACGCTCTAATATGACGTTTATCTTAAGTGTTTACACAAGAAGAGGAATCAGTTATGAATTTGAGATTGACATAATGGAGTTACAAACATCGGTGCCGCTGCTTTATCGAAACCGAGACAAAGACAGTGGAAACCCGACTGTTAATGATTCTCGTACTCGTGACAAATTCCGCTATTTTCTCTCCGGTAAAATGGCACCTATCCTAATTCGGTATGTCCATATTCGAGAGATAATTTTAAAACTGACCCTACGTTAACATACTAAGTTAAGCAATTCAACGTTAAAATATAACCTAGTTATTTATAACAAATGGAAAGTCGAGTTGGTGCCACTTAAAACAACAATAGAAAACTTCAATGTCAACATGCTATTAATTAAACGATTAAACGAGCGCTTGGTCCAGTAGCAGAGCACCGAACTAATGATAGGAGGATCGTGGGTTCGATCCTCCGCCACGGCTATGTGTGGTGTCCTTGAGCAAGACACTTTACCCGCATATGCTTAGGTAGTACTGGTTCTAACCAGGAAGACTTTGAGCGTGATTTGCCTAAGTTGTAAGAACTTGTTTCACAATCGAAGGAAAATAAATAAGTTTAAACTAAACGATTCACATTACTTTGTTATCATGATATATACTTGTATGTGTTATCTTTTCCATCTGCAGTCATTGCTGAAACTCAAGGAAACAAGAATTTACAGTCAAACGTGTCCACACAGGAACCGAAACTTTGCCCAGTCAGCTCTGGTAGTGACAAGAGCAAATCGATAGATATCCAGGGTAATAAAACTGTTCAACGTTTCTTTTCAAATATGAAATAAAATGTAATGGATATGACTTTCCTTCCAATATTTACGTTAGTAACGTATTCCTTTTGTTTCATTATCCCATGAACGCATACTCATGAACAGTCAGTTTTAGCTTCGGGCATAGTTTTTGGAAGCTTAACATCAACATTATTCGAGTTTTGCGGTTACTTGTAACGTAAAAAAATCTGATAAATTCGCATTATGCATTATCCAATAAACGTGTTTACCCATGAACTGTCAATGTTTCGTTCCATAGAGAAACTCCAGTTTAACGATGCTAGATAAATGTTAAACAAGAGATGTTGGTGTGAATCAAATGCATTAACACAATAAATAACAAAACAAAACAAAAAAGGAGGTGTATATGTTGAACGAGATATGAAATAACATGTAAATAGCAAAGTTTTACTTTGCACATGTTACACGTAAGATCATACACGTATCTCATAAACTTTCAACAAAATAGTATTCCTTATACCGAGGGACAAGTGCGACATATTGCACGTCTCTAAGGAGCCTTTTGACATTTTTTATGTTTGCGTCTCCCGAGACGGCGTTAAGGACAGCAGATCAGATATCCAGATAATAAAAAAGCTGTCCATCCACGCCTTATCATATCAGGCTGACCGAGGGACTAAACGTGGTCGTAATAGTTGCGCTTAACAATCCTTATTTCCTTGATTTTTTTCTTGAAGTTTTGTTTGAGTGTAGAAGTGTCTTTATTTACAACCAGCATTTGGTTTTGAATTTATCAACCGAGAGCTTGAAGAGAACGTATTATGTTCTACTCTTTTTGCTGTTTTAAATATATAAGAGAAGTTAGTGAATATTTAATTTGGAAGAAAAATAGAAAAATTATAAATCGGCTTTACTTTGGTCCATGATGCGTCTAATTGTCCTTCATCACCGCTGATTCAAGTGTGGAAGTTATAAGTTACTAGTGGATATAGGCGTGCTTGAGCACTGGTTAAAAAATTCAAGGATCTCTGGAATTGTTGGTTACGTTAACTGATCGTCGATGGCATAAACATGACGCTGAACATTCGATCAAAAACTGTGTTATGGGAGAGAGATTGTATGCTGATTCTAGCGCCGGATTTTAAATTCAGTAAAATTTACTGTTCTTGCCAATTTAACGGGAATCGTATGTCGGGCGCACCAAGCCCAACCTCCTCGCCCCCACCCCACCCCTGAATAATCATTTGAACTGTGCCATCTTATTTCTTTTGATATATGAAGCATTTCGAAACTTATTGTCTGTTTTCATATCATTGTCTTTTCTAACAATAATGCATTGTATATTTCACAGAAACGTTGGACCAAATAAACAAATCGATGTAAGTGTGTTTTTTTTAAGTATATTGGGCTTTCATGTTTTGGGTGTGTAACGCAATTGTCAATACATACCATACAATGTATGGCATCCAATGTGTTGGTGGAAGAAGACCTCAGAATGAATCTGGGTAGAAACACCGTCCATATACGTACAGCCTGTTTTGTATTGAAAATGGCGTTAACCCCCATTGAAATTAATCCCTGCACAGTTGAGAAGTTTTCTTTTTGATACAAAGTAGGATACTACCAGCTCCTAAAGAAACACATGTCAATCATCATAGATGTTCACTAACGCTTAATTATGTTGTTTTGTTTTAAAATAGCATTACGCGATGTTCAAAAGATTTATAAATACAACACACTTGATGAAATCACCAAATTTCGCTTCTGTTTTAACTCTGGTACATGTTATTGACTTCAAATCAAACAAATTGGACAGCTAAACTAGATATCTAAGGTGTATTTAATATGCTCCATTAGATACTATATACAGAGAACAAATAAACCATTACTCAAACAAACGATTGTTTAGAAACTAATTAAACGTATTTTCAGGAAACCCCAGAATCAAACTCGCATTTACAAAGATTTAGACGGTATGCTCGGAGTAAGGAGACGATATGATATTGAAGCGGACATGAGGAGGCAATACGGTTATTACAAAGATTTTGATGGAATAGTTACGGTTGAAGAGTTAAAACAAGAAGATCTTGACGAAGTGGGTATGGGACCGACCAGTGTTCTCAAGGATGCGCATGATGATGTTAATGCGGTAGATAAAACTCAACAACAATCGCATGGAGGATCAAAAGGAACACCAACGATTGGTGCCGCTCTCGATCAAAAGTCTAACGATAAAACTGCAGAGTGGAAACCCGCTAGATATCAGGACTTCGATAACTGTATGGTCAAGAAGAAAGACAAAAAGTCAAGAAAGCAACGCAATAAGCATACTGCTTTAGCAGTTCCGGATGCAGTAAAGACTCGACAAACAACGTACAGTCGAGATCAGGTGACATTCTTAGCTGAATCATTTTCATATTTAAAGTTTCTACATGTAACGATTAAGAGTGAAGGCTTACAGTAGTTAGGCACTGTAATTTAACCAAATTGTTCCTGGACCCAACGCTGGGTTTCACATGCGGAGGAGCGCGCTGATTTTTAGCGAATTCTCAAAATGTAGGAGCAAATTTATGATATGAGTGAAGTTATGTGACAGAATGCATATTTCTAGGGGATGGGGGTGGATTTCGGCGCTGGATACCCCGTCTTCCTCTGGATTTGACAGTTGTAATTATTTATTCAGCTACTAGTAAACGCATCATGTACTTGCTGTGTGCTCTGGGCTTTAATTCTTTAAACCTTCGAGTATTGGGATCGAACACGGACTGAACATTTGAAATTAGTACAAACCATGTAAACATTAAATTATTGTTAAAAATGTAATTTTCGAGCATTTTCTGTTAAATAATGGTTACAATTGTTTGTATTTGTAGGTGAATATAGTAACTTGCTTGTTTAATTGATGTTATGTGAATAGTATGTCATTTGGAGTCGAGTCCGAAACATTGGTTAATTTATGGCTCTAGAGTAATACGTTATATAATATGCAGGTGTCCTACCATGACAACATGTTTGATGACAATGTAGACACGATGGACGATCTTGACATATATTCCCAATCTGGCAGTTTCGGCTTCACCCAGACAAAGAAACAGACCCTATAGCCTGGTAAGATCTAACACAGTCTAACAACAAATAAGTACATGGATATGGAAAAATTGAAATAAAATAATGAGATTTTGCAGTTTGTGCCTGTTCTGAATGATTGTTGATTTCTGCCATGCAGGAATGTTAATGTCCTGTCAACACTACACGAAAGCTGGCTCGCCTTCTGTGTTTACTTGATATACAAATCGGAAAGTTGAAATAACAAAATTCATGTGACAATAGTCTGCGTTGGTGTTGCTGTTGTTGCTGATGATGCTTCAGTCTTTGTTGCAATTTAAGTAATAATAATGATGTCATTGTAATTTTAGTAATGATAAAGATGTTTAAGTCATTGTAATTTTTAGTAATGCTAATTATGTTTTAAGCCATGTTAAAATGGATAACACATCCTTGTCCCGGTTACAGCGACTGCGTGTGTGTTTCCAATGTCTTCCTGTTATGGTTTTAGTACAAGGTTTTGTTGCTGCTGCTGGTGCAATTGCTCTTACAGTTGTTGTTGTCGCTCCCGACAAAGCTACTACTCAAATCGTTTTATCATTATGTTGTGTTTGCATTCCGATAAAATGGCAATATGCTCTGAAAAACAGCATTTATCAAGATTCACTATGATTCCGTGTGACGAGATTTCGTCATATGGCCAATATCAGCCGTTTTCTTCAAACAAATAAGAATATCTGACATGTACATGGTTCCTTTATTCATTTTATTTCAGATACCAGTTGGAACCCGGCGGATCATTTACATACACAGCACGCAGTGACAATACAGGTGTTTTTGACACTTTTTACGGGCATCCGTCGATAAAAAACATTAAACTGTATTTCGTGTCTCACAGCCAAAACATAATACTTATATCAGTAATGTTGTATAATAATGTCTGGTACATGAGGCGTCTGTAAATGGCATAAATATGTAAACTATATCTATCTTTGTATATATATTGTCCGTCCAGTCCAGATGTTTTGCATGTAAGTCATGGTTGACACCAATTATGTTGGGTTGGTAGATGCCTTGATATTTTGTCTGTGGTTTGCACTGTAGCTAGGCGCGCTTGTCGTAGTCTGGTCTGTACATTTATGTCTAATTGTTCACAAATAAGTATCTCCATATATATATAGTCATTAACGTGCACACGGTGATTAATAGTTCAAAATGCATTCAGTTTAAACATTTTGTTATAACATATATATGTATGGATTATGAATTTATTACGTTTGGTTTCTTTAATCAATAATTGGGAATGAAGACAATTTCAATAATTAATGGTGTATATGTGGTTTGTGAATTATTACGTTCAGTTTCTCTAATATACATTGTATTAATGTTTCTTTAGAATAAAAATGTCAGGTTACCATAACCTCCAGAGGAAAATTAAACTGCAGCTATTGTTAACCATATAAAATGATTTTATGGGCTGAGCGGCGGATTTTTCAATCAAGGAGGAGTTATTCAATTTCATGAATCGGTTCTCGATATACACATCGATATAGACAGCTAAACATATCAGTTAGTAATCAGATTTAATTAAGCACGACTCGAGTTAGACATATGCATGTTTATTCGTATTAATTAGATAATAAAGCCGTCTATTTGCCATAAGTGTTGTTATTTATGTTGTCCGTTTCAGGCGAGACAGAAAATCCGCTGCTGCTACTCGTGAAAATATATGAAAATATATTAGTGATGTTTTAAAATACCATAATCCATCTGGAGATGCTTGCAACTGACATTGTACCGTTTCGCAAATTGTATTTTTACAGACACACTCCAATCGAATTAAACAAAATAGACAATGTATCGTAACAATTGTCAATACCAAAATGTGTGTTTGATGTTTTTCCTCTTTTCAGAGAAACTGGAAGGCTAACCACATCCCTTTCCACAAGTATAAATAAAGACTTCCATCCCATTCAATTCAATTCCATTCCAAGTAGTTGATAACCTTCTCACTTGAATCATCGTTGAGAGACCAACGTCAATGAGACTCAATGTTTGTTAATTTTGTTTTTTTTTATTTTTTTATTCCAATACATTACAATATATTACAATTTTACAATTTCAATTTACAGAACATATAGCATTTACACAAGTGTTATTCTTTTAATGACAATTGTAAATAAGTAGTTGTTTTGTTACAGACATCTCCCCATAAGGGATGCCATCCTTATAGAGAAATATCTGTAACAAAAAAAAACTACCTATGGTATGTTTTAAATATATATCATTTAGAAAGTTTAATCCATTCATCACATAGCTATGGTGTTATGTGTTACGATTATAACCGTAAGTTTATCATTTTTAGTCGATATTCTATGTTTAAATTTAATGTCTCATATAAACAATAGTATTTGAACTTGTTAAGTAACAAACACCGTATTGGTTTTTTTAGGGAAAAAAAAGACATTTTTAACAAAGAGTTTCATAATCAATTGTGTACCAAGTTTTTTCACATAAAACAGCAAAGCAATAGCAACACACACACACGCACGCACGCACGCACGCACGCACGCACGCACGCACGCACGCACACACACACACACACACCATATCAGTATTTACACATACATACACATATATCTTTTAACAGTTACCATTTGTCATTCATAAAAAGGCATTATATTCATTATTAGCTAAGACTGTAAAGAAACATTTAATAATTACAACAAATTTATTTACAGATACGCTATACATAGTTGATGTATTGGGTTTACTGGTTTTTATTTCATATTAATATAATCATTTTTATAAATCTAAAAACAAATTGTATGGGATTTTTAAGATCAGGTTGAAAATTGGTGTTCTAAATACTAAAAATTTGCATTTTTCATAATAATAATAAATATATGAAAATAATAGATTGAAAGAATAAAGTCTACTGAATATTAAGGACAGTTTAACTACAAAACCAGAATAAAACTTCTTTTACTAATCCACTGTTTTTTTTTTCAAATGTCAAACTGTAATTATAATGTAAATTATCAATTGAACATCTTTATAAAAGAAAAAGTTCAATACAAAAAAGACAGGGTATTTCCTTGGAGATGTGGTTTTCATTTCCAAGTAGGAACAGCAGGGAACAAACAACGTGTGACAGCTACTTTTTATAGTTTTAAGGTATGCATTGTATTTTATCTAGACGTGTTGTAATTAAACACTGCATATGAGAAAAAAATATATACAAAACAAGTAATATTCAAAGTAGTGATTTATACACCAACCATGATGTTTCAAACTTTTCAATTGTACAATTTTTAATTGCATTTATTTTTTTAATTGAGTATTGAGACTCAATGTTGATAACCATTCTTCACGGAGACACCAAACACCAAGATGTATTCATACTGGGTTTGAAACTAATGCTATATACTCCATGAAGATGATCATTACAACTAGAAATGTCCCCGAACAAAAACATTGATATCTACTTTGTTTTATCTAAGTCCTAATATCTCACGAATCAGGTCAGTTGCAACTCAAAGAAAAAGCAGCCAGGGACTATAACACAATTCATAGCTTTTTAACGCTCACCAAACTGTGGAGTCATCAAACTTTCCCTGAAGCAACTGACCAATCAACTATCATGATAATCATAAAAACGGCAAATACCACTGATTTCTTTTAACATGGAATACACCGTAGAACGGGACATGCTCTTCCCGCTTGTGTCCGTCAAGTAGAAGCGAGATTGAGCACGTTGATTGGTCAGTTGGTTTAACGGTAGTTGAACGATATCACCATTTGCTTAACGTGAAAGCGGTAAGAATTGTGAAATAGGCATAGATTCCTTTGTTTTCATGTGACGTCACTAAATATGCGCACATTGTAATCCGCCATTTTGTACCCCTAGCGGATCAAATCTTGGTAGTGGATATGGATGGAGTCAAGGCTTATGTAGAAGGATAGGAAAATTGCATCTCCCGACTAAATGTTGATGAAATAGCACACGAAGGATTAATAATCTGCAAATTAATCATTCATCATTCACAGGCAATTAATTTCTTGTATATAAACTGTAAGATGTATGCAATCTTAGGTCATTAAACATGTTTCGATCACGCAAAATCGTCTTGAATTAAAGATATTGAGGTTTGAAGGAAAATTTATCATAATTTGTCGTTATTTTAGCTGCAATATACAAATTTTGTAATCATAAGTACAATTTTAAACACAAATGTCTGGGAATGGTATTGTTTTGACGAGAATTTCATTCTACAATGTAAGATTTTTTATTTTTGTTCCTGAGATGAATGAAAGTTAAGATAATTGAAAACGAGATTTTGCGAGATTTTGTGTGAATACGCGAGCGTTCACAAAATCTCAAGCAGTTGCCATTCATTCTCTATATAATTTCTTGGTGGAGTGGAAAAAAGGAGAGATTAATCTTATCAGCAAATAATGTTAATTTATTCATAATTTTAATATTGCCGGTCCAATGATTGTTTGATTTTCCACAAATTTTTGATGTATGGATTTGATTAAATGCAACTTCATTAAATAAAACCAATTGATTACCATGTATCTGGTATATATGTTTTATGTATGTATATATGTATGCACATTACGTTATGCATACATGATATTTTCTCTTTTTTCTTTACATTTTTATTTTTGTAATATAAGATACAGTATATGTTACGCCATGTATGTAAATTTATTCCTTTTAGGTATATGTTCACACGGGCCTATGGCCTATTGAATTGCAAATAAAAGGTTCTTTCTTTCTATTACATTTTTGAATAAATTTGTTCTTTGAAACGAAACCTTTATTTATATCTTTGTAGACTAGATTTAAAAACTAATTTGTCAACAATCGTACACATTCCAAGAGACATATAACTATATGAAAATAAGTCACTGACATTCCTAAGTTGTAATTAATTGTATATCGCTTTATGTCTGCATTTATATTGGCGTTTACTAGACCTGTTTCGGGAGATACCAGTGACTGGGATAGACTACCATTTGATTAAAACAATTCTTAAACAGGACTGGAAAGTTATGTACACGAACATGAACCACCTTTTCGGTTTGACATTTAAGTGGGACGGTAATATAGTTGATTGTGTTTGCCTCTCACGCCAGAGGTAGCGGGTTCGATTCCCAGCTCGACCCGATGCCTCTAAAAACAACAATCAGCACTGGTATACCCGGGAAACAACTATCAGCGCTGGTATACTCGGGTATACCCGGGAAACAACACTCAGCACTGGTATACTCGGGAAACAACACTCAGCACTGGTATACCCAGGAAACAACACTCAGCACTGGTATACCCAGGAAACAACAATCAGTATTGGTATACCCAGGAAACAACATTCAGCACTGGTATACCCAGGAAACAACACTCAGCACTTGTATACCCAGGAAACAACACTCAGCACTGGTATACACAGGAAACAACAATCAGTACTGGTATACACAGGAAACAACAAACAGTACTGGTGTACCCAGGAAACAACACTCAGCACTGGTTCTACTCAGAAAACAACACTCAGCACTGGTATACTCAGGAAACAACACTCAGCACTGGTATACTCAGGAAACAACACTCAGCACTGGTTCTACCAAGGAAACAACACTCAGCACTGGTATACCAAGGAAACAACACTCAGCAATGGTTCTACCCAGGAAACAACACTCAGCACTGGTATACCTAGGAAACAACACTCAGCACTGGTATACCCAGGAAGCGGACTCAGCACTGGTATACCCGGGAAACAACACTCAGCACTGATTCTACCCAGGAAACAACACTCAGCACTGGTATACCCAGGAAACTACACTCAACACTGGTATACCCAAAAAACAACAATCAGCTCTGGTTCTACCCAGGAAACAACATTGAGCACAAGTATACCCAGGAAACAACACTCAGCACTGGTATACCCGGAAAACAACACTCAGCACTGGTATACCCAGGAAACTACACTCAACACTGGTATACCCAGAAAACAACAATCAGCACTGGTTCTACCCAGGAAACAACATTGAGCACAGGTATACCCAGGAAACAACACTCAGCACTGGTATACCCGGGAAACAACACTCAGCACTGGTATACCTGGGAACAACACTCAGCACTGGTATACCCAGGAAACAACACTCAGCACTGGTATACCAAGGAAACAACACTCAGCACTTGTATTCCCAGGAAACAACACTCAGCACTGGTACACCCGGGAAACAACACTCAGCACTGGTACATCCGGGAAACAACACTCAGCACTTGTACATCCGGGAAATAACACTCAGCACCGGTATACCCAGGAAACAACACTCAGCACTGGTAAACCCGGGAACAACACTCAGCACTGGTATACCCGGGAAACAACACTTAGCACTGGTATATCAAGGAAACAACATTCAGCACTGGTATACCCGGGAAACAACACTCAGCACTGGTATACCAAGGAAACAACACTCAGCACTTGTATACCCAGGAAACAACACTCAGCACTGGTATACACAGGAAACAACAATCAGTACTGGTATACACAGGAAACAACAAACAGTACTGGTGTACCCAGGAAACAACACTCAGCACTGGTTCTACTCAGAAAACAACACTCAGCACTGGTATACTCAGGAAACAACACTCAGCACTGGTATACTCAGGAAACAACACTCAGCACTGGTTCTACCAAGGAAACAACACTCAGCACTGGTATACCAAGGAAACAACACTCAGCAATGGTTCTACCCAGGAAACAACACTCAGCACTGGTATACCTAGGAAACAACACTCAGCACTGGTATACCCAGGAAGCGGACTCAGCACTGGTATACCCGGGAAACAACACTCAGCACTGATTCTACCCAGGAAACAACACTCAGTACTGGTATACCCAGGAAAAAAACACTCAGCACTGGTTCTACCCCGGAAACAACACTCAACACTGGTATATCCAGGAAATAACACTCAGCACTGGTATACTCAGGAAACTACACTCAACACTGGTATACCCAGGAAACAACACTCAGTACTGGTATACCAAGGAAACAACACTCAATACTGGTATACCAAGGAAACATCACTCAGCACTGGTTCTACCCCGAAAACAACACTCAACGCTGGTATACCCAGGAAATAACACTCAGCACTGGTATACCCAGGAAACTACACTCAGCACTTGTATACCCAGGAAACAACACTCAGCACTGGTATACCCGGGAAACAACAATCAGCACTGGTATACCCAGGAAACAACACTCAGCACTGGTACATCCAGGAAACAACACTCAGCACTTGTACATCCAGGAAACAACACTCAGCACTGGTATACCTGGGAAACAACACTCAGCAATGGTAAACCCAGGAACAACACTCAGCACTGGTATACCCAGGAAACTACACTCAACACTGGTATACCCAAAAAACAACAATCAGCACTGGTTCTACCCAGGAAACAACATTGAGCACAGGTATACCCAGGAAACAACACTCAGCACTGGTATACCCGGAAAACAACACTCAGCACTGGTATACCCAGGAAACTACACTCAGCACTGGTATACCCAGAAAACAACAATCAGCACTGGTTCTACCCAGGAAACAACATTGAGCACAGGTATACCCGGGAAACAACACTCAGCACTGGTATACCCGGGAAACAACACTCAGCACTGGTATACCTGGGAACAACACTCAGCACTGGTATACCCAGGAAACAACACTCAGCACTGGTATACCAAGGAAACAACACTCAGCACTTGTATTCCCAGGAAAAAACACTCAGCACTGGTACACCCGGGAAACAACACTCAGCACTGGTACATCCGGGAAACAACACTCAGCACTTGTACATCCGGGAAATAACACTCAGCACCGGTATACCCAGGAAACAACACTCAGCACTGGTATAACCGGGAACAACACTCAGCACTGGTATACCCGGGAAACAACACTTAGCACTGGTATATCAAGGAAACAACATTCAGCACTGGTATACCCGGGAAACAACACTCAGCACTGGTATACCAAGGAAACAACACTCATCACTGATATCCCCGGGAAACAACACTCAGCACTGGTATACCCTGGGAAACAATACTCAGCACTGGTATACCCGGGAAACAACACTCCGCACTGGTACACCCGGGAAACAACACTCAGCACAGGTATACCCAGTACACAACACTCAGCACTGGTATACCCGGGAAACAACACTCAGCACTGGTATACCCGGGAACAACACTCAGCACTGGTATACCCAGGAAACTACACTCAGCAATTGTATACCCAGGAAACAACACTCAGCACTGTTATAACCCGGGAAACAACACTCAGCACTGGTATACCCCGGGAAACAACACTCAGCACTGGTATACCCAGGAAACAACACTCAGCACTGGTATACCCAGGAAACAACACTCAGCACTGGTATACCCGGGAAACTACACTCAGCACTGGTATACCCAGGAAACAACACTCAGCACTGGTATACCCGGGAAACTACACTCAGCACTGGTATACCCGGGAAACAACACTCAGCACTGGTATACCCGGGAAACAACACTCAGCACTGGTATACCCGGGAACAACACTCAGCACTGGTATACCCGAAAACTACACTCAGCAATGGTATACCCGGGAAACAACACTCAGCACTGGTATACCCGGGAAACAACACTCAGCACTGGTATACCCGGGAAACAACACTCAGCACTGGTATACCCGGGAAACTACACTCAGCACTGGTATACCCGGGAAACAACACTCAGCACTGGTATACCAGGGAAACAACACTCAGCACTGGTATACCCGGGAAACAACACTCAGCACTGGTATACCCGGGAACAACACTCAGCACTGGTATACCCGAAAACTACACTCAGCAATGGTATACCCGGGAAACAACACTGCATGAAAGCAGTTTTATAGCTTAAACAGGAATTGATTGAAACAACTTGGTATTAAACTACATGAATAAATACATATTTAGCAAATATACTATATCATAATGGAATATAGGTTTGTTACGTTAAAGAGATATTGACAGAAAGGGCGAGCCACAATATACCACAAAAGGTTGTATACATATTTGCATAAAGACAGACAGCTTTGTAAATAAAATATAAAGTGCACACTCATCATACTTTAGAGTCATTTTATACCATCCAGGGCTCACTGACGATCATTTTATCTTACCACTCTTCCTGGGTTCCTGGAATGTTAAACGGTATTCGAGCACACCCATCTTCGCAATTAACTGTTAACTTCCCCACTTGAACCAACGATGAGAGACGAAAGACAACAACAATAATAATAATAATAATAATAATAATAATAATAATAATAATAATAATAATAATAATGTCTTTATTTTGAGATTGAAACTCATTAAGTCGTATATCAGTTATCACAGAGACTTGTCATAAATATAAGATACATACACTATACTTTTACTGAAAATCCGAAGATTGATCATGATAGTAAAGTTAGTAGGTAGGTGGCAGTTGGTAGTTGGATATTCGAATAACCATCTACCGACCAGTTGCCTGTTGGATATTTGAAATCGTTATTATAATCCAGATTTAGATTACATATTTTATCAATGTTTTTATGTTTAAAATTATAACCAATTGAAAATTGATTTATCCGAATCCCCAACTGGCACCTGAATGATAGTTGGGGATGCAGCTTTATAGCCTCCTGGTCAACATACTTGTTGTATCGAAGAAACAACGTGGCACTGGTGCTTTTTATTGTTATAAGCCATTTTTGAGATTTAAATAAATGATCCGAATCCCCAACTGGCAACTGCTTGGTAATTGGTGATTTAAGCCGAATTCTCAACTGGCCTTCTGGTGAGAATACTCGGTATATCGAAGTACCAACGCGGCACTGGTGTGTTATTTATTATTATACCCCCAGATACAAAGTATATAGGGGCTATACAGGAGTCACGCTCGTCGGTCTGTCGGTCCGTCCGTCTGTGGACAAATTTTGTGATCGCTATTTCTCAGCAACCATTGGTCGCAATTCAATGTAACTTCACAAGGATGACTGGTACCAATCCTAGTTGTGCATATCATCGGTATTTTGCGCCCGAATAATTTTTCAATGAGTTATGGCCCTTGAACTTTTCATACATATTTTAGGGGTCACTGTTTCTCAGCAACCATTGCTGGAATTCATTGACACTTCACAAAAGTGATTGGTACCAAGTCTAGTTGTGTATGTCATCAGCGTGGTCCGCTCAGTTAAGTTTTAAATGAGTTATGGTCCTTTGTGTGCTCAATTTATCGGCAGACAATATTCCTAATAACATTCAAAATCATAATAGTGTCTTTCATGTGTAAAGCGTTAAGCCTTCACCGTTCTCGTGACCCCACACTCGAGCATCAAACACCTACATCTGTTACTCTAATTAGTTTACTGTGTGAAAGCGGGCAGCAATGGGGTGCAATAACTGTTTCAGAGCGCCATCTGGGTGTATTCATTACCTTTAGTGATATTTTAGTTATATCTGTTGTTTTATTTCATTGATTTGTTAAAAAAAATAAAACAGCGATTTAAAAAAAAATTCAAGTCCCCTACTAGCAACTGGTTGGCAATAGTTTGAAATTTAACGTTTTGTATCGCCTTCTGGTGAGTATACTCGGTATATTGAATAACCAAACAAGCTCTGGTATGTTATTAATATTATAATCTGTTTTTCTACTGAATTAATTTGTTGAAAGATAATAAAACAGCAATTTAGAAAAAAAATCCAAATTCCCAATTGGCGACTGTTTGGTAGTTGGTAATTCACGCCGAATCCTCAAACGCCTTCTGGTGAGTATACTCGGTATATTGAAGTACCAACTCGGCACTTGTGCGTTATTTATTATTATAATCTGTTTTTCTATTCAACTGATTTGTTGAAAAAACAACGGCGATTTTTAAAAAAATCCGAATCTCAAACTAGTAACTGGTTGGTAGTTAGGGATTTGCGAAACCCAAACTGGACTGTTTGAATCGCCTTCTGGTGAATATATTGGCTATATTGAAGTACCAAACAAGCTCTGGTATGTTATTAATATTATAATCTGTTTTTCTACTGAATTAATTTGTTGAAAGATAATAAAACAGCAATTTAGAAAAAAAATCCAAATTCCCAATTGGCGACTGTTTGGTAGTTGGTAATTCACGCCGAATCCTCAAACGCCTTTTGGTGAGTATACTCGGTATATTGAAGTACCAACTCGGCACTTGTGCGTTATTTATTATTATAATCTGTTTTTCTATTCAACTGATTTGTTGAAAAAACAACGGCGATTTTTAAAAAAATCCGAATCTCAAACTAGTAACTGGTTGGTAGTTAGGGATTTGCGAAACCCAAACTGGACTGTTTGAATCGCCTTCTGGTGAATATATTGGCTATATTGAAGTACCAACGCGACACTAGTATATTATTTATTATCATACTTTTTTTATATTGAATTGATTTGATAAAATAACAGTTCCGCCACATTCCGATTGTTTTTCACAGTTTTCCTTCATTTATCAGATGAACAACAAAATTGAATCTTATCCGTGTCAGTTTATGTAGTTTTTATTAAGGAATCTATATAAGTTTTTGTTTTTAGCTACGAGAAGTAAAACCGGACACAACGAGTGGGTTGGCAATGTATATTTTGCAATGAGGGACATAGTAGGCTATGTATGTGAGGAAAATTGACAATCCTTGCCATCTTCCATGTTAGGATTATTGTGGCCAGCACTAATAACTCATTAATAAGATATCAGTCAGAAAATAAGGTACACCACTCGAATTCTGTCCAAAGTTAAGCAGTTTATATAGTAGATGTAATCGAGGACTTGCATAATTCTATATTAATTATATAATTCCTTAATATTATCAAATCAAGGACTTGTATAGGATAGAAGGAATGTTGATGAAACAGCACACGAAGGATTCATAATTTGCAAATTTATCATTGATAATTCACAGGCAACTGATTTCTTGTACATAAACTGTAAGTTGTAGGTAATCTTATGTTAGATGTTTAAACATGTTTCGATCACGCAAAATGCTCTTGAATTAAAGATAGTGAAGTTTGAAGTAAAATTCATCGTAATTTGACCTCAGGTAATGAGTCAAAAATTTTAAACACACATTTCTGGGAATGGTATTGTTCTGGTGACAATTTCATTCTGCAGTTTAAGATTTTTTATTTATGTTCCTGAGATTAATGGAAGTTAAAAACGAGATTTTGAGATTTTGCTTAGATACGCGAGCGTTTACAAAAACTCAATAAGTTGCATTTCCTTCTTATCTCTATATAATTCTCTATATGATTCCTTGATCAAATATATAGATATATATATATATATGTGTGAACACAAGCTATTGGGAATACTCATTTAAAATATTGACTTGGAAGTTGTTAGATGTTCATGTTTACTTATTTTATATTTTAGATCTAAGTTGTATTTATTTTAGTCCAGCGTGTCGTGTTGGGTGTGTCAAAGAAAAATAATCAAAATAGGACCGAAACTGGGGCGAAAAGCGAATTTAGGTAAGCACGATTGTCTTGGATAATGCATTGTGGGAAGCCTCGATACCGACGTAAACAAATATTCTTTATCAGCAGGTTTTGACGTGTTTTCTTTTTAATCTCCTTTAATTACTTTAAATCTTTTTAAAAAATAAATTTCCAGTTACACTGCTTTTAGCTGGACACATATCAAAATGGCTACCAAAAAGGGAGGAAAAGCACAAGCAGAACAACATCATCATTCCCATGCCGAAAGTATCGATAAAATGGTAGAGCAAATGGATGGAGAAGAATTGGAACAGATATATGCATGGGTCGACGAAATTCCTTTCTCTAGACCAAAACGAAATATATCAAGAGATTTCTCAGATGGAGGTATGCACTATATGTTTTGAAAATTGAATTGTATTAAATATTTTCCAAATTAATAAAGATGGCTCGTTACAAACTCTAAATTTCGAGTCTCACTATTTAGCGTCAAGAAGCGTCAAGAGCTTTATTATTAATAAAAGTTACCGACAGGAAATAACCATGTGTATATTATACCTATATAAACATATAACAGTATATGAAGTCATAAATGAACTTTGTTTCTCTGTTGTGACACCAACAAGAAGATCCGCTATTTTGTTTATGCAAAGGATAGTAACCCGTTAGCATCAAGAAGCGTCAAACTATATATCGATCGACATTTCATATAACTATACAGTATACCTATTCTACACTTAATTAATAAATTACTATTGAATACATAATGGGCATTTTCAATTTTATTTTTATTTTTTGACAACAAGCCAAAATTAACCTAGCGTCAAGAAATCTTTCAGGTAAAGTCACTATTTAGCAACAAAAAGAACCAAGAAGCATCATGACATGTTTTGTTACAGGTA
Organism: Panopea generosa; assembly: GCA_029582155.1. Lineage (NCBI taxonomy): Eukaryota > Metazoa > Mollusca > Bivalvia > Adapedonta > Hiatellidae > Panopea > Panopea generosa. The sequence continues at coordinate 3,023,417 of CM055908.1, read as the reverse complement.
ATATCACTATTTAGCAACAAGAAGAGCCAAGAAGCGAGGGGTGTCAGGGACTACATATGCAATGGACTATTTATTCTTCTTTTTTCTTTATTATTTTATAGTATTATTTTAAATTTTAAAAAAAATTCTATATTATTTAATTGTATTATTTTTAATTTAATCATATTTGTTTTCTATATTATTTTGACTTCAATCATATTTTTTTGTGTTCTGATTAGGGCCAAGAAGCGTTTCGTTACAAATTTACCGTAACAAGGTAAAAGTGTAACCAAGCCACACCACAGGGAGGCGCTTCATATCATGACCCATAATGTTTTTAAAACACAAGCTTTAACATGCTGTTTGGTCGAGCCAGATGTAATAGCATATGTATGTGTGTGTTTATTTGGTAAGAACACATATCCTAACTAATTTTCTTGATTTGCCAAATATTAAACAATTTTTTGATATGGTTTTGCTTCCTTAAAATTTCATTTTTTTTGTGAAATGTAGCAAGTGTGATTTGTAAACATCAGACTTCTGGGGCAAATTCAAAGTCACCATGGCCATACTAGGCTCCCCATACCAACGATTCCTGGTGTAACACCTCCATTCCTAGCATGTCTATCAGATAGGGCATTTTTTAGTCCTGGGGAAAAAAGAGTTCTTGAGTGTTTCTGTTTTTGCAGTAATAGTTTGGAAACAACGGCTATTGTTGGTTACACTATTTTCAATGATTTTTGTTGAGATAAAGTTGTTAAAAGGCCTTGCTGACACTTTGCGTTTAATTCTCACTGATTTAAGATAAGGCTGAGATGGTATAGCCGGTACCAACCCCTCCACCACCTTGAACAGGAAGGTCAGGTGTAGCTCCTTTCTGAGCTGTTGTATGGTTTGCAGGTCCAAGTCCCTGAGCATGTCAGTAACGCATCCAGGGGTTCTTGTTCTGTAGTCGCGCGAGATAAATCGAGCAGCCTTCCTTTGAATCCTCTCCAGCTTGTCAATGTCCTACTGAAGAAATTGGTCCCATATGATGGCTCCATATTCCAGTGTTGATCTGAACAAGGTTCTTGAGGTCTTGCTGGAGGGTGATGTGGTCCTGGTGGGTGTGTATGATCCTGTATAGCAGGCAGTCATCTGCGAATAGACATATTTGTGACTTGACGGCATCAGGCAAGTCGTTGATGTGGCACAAAAATAGTAGAGGGCCTAGGACTGTTCCCTGGGGTACTCCGGAGGCAACAGGGACTTCTTTTGAGGAATCACCTTCCGCTACTACCTTCATGTGCCATTGGCAGAGAAATGACCTGATCCATTGATGTAGGTTGCCACGTATGCCATATGAGTCCAGCTTATGCAGCAGTTTCCTATGGGGCACCGTATCGAAAGCCTTGGAGAAGTCCAATATGGCGATGTCTGTCTGGGATCCTTTGTCAAAAGTTGATAGATGGTATAAGTTTTTCTGTTAAGTAGGGTGCGACTTGTTCTGTGTATTGTTCCTCAATTTCATTTGTTTTATCCTAAAAGGCCACCGAAGTTTCTAAAGATGTTAAACCGTCTAGTCCTAAAATATCTATATTTTGATTGGGTTTCAGGCATTCCTACTTTATTTTTTAATTAAGAGATACTGCTGAGATACACAATTGTGTGTTTGTTTGTAAAGAAACCTAATTAAAATAAGGCACACGCTGTTTTCGTTGTTTGCACCTTCGTTGTTTGGATGACTGCATTTAATTTATTGAGTTACCAAACATCTAATTATATAATCAAACATACAAACAACTCGCAATACCATTAATCCAACCGAATTTATTATTCATGAAAAATTTCACTCTGTTAAAAAAATCATATGGATATATTTTATCATTATGTCAAGTGCAAAGCTGGAATAAATTATTATATGGATTATGAGTTAGAAGGTAAATAATGGGTACTTTATATAGTTATAGGAAAATATAAGTTATATGCTTCTTCATGTTGATTTTTTACGTATCAATTTAATATTTCTGCAACATGATGGATCCTTATGCTAGTTATCAGATTTCTTGATGTTGATATTTTGAAACAATTTTTACAAGGTGATGCTTCCTGGCGCTAGTTATCAGATTTCTTGACGCTGTTTTTTTGTAACAATTTTTACAAGGTGATGCATCCTGGCGCTAGTTAGCAGACTTTTTCACGCTGATTTTTTGTAACAATTTTTACGAGGTGATGCTTCCTGGCGCCAGTTATCAGATTTCTTGACGCTGATATTTTGAAACAATTTTAACAAGGTGATGCTTCCTGGCGCTAGTTATCATATTTCTTGACGCTGTTTTTTTGTAACAGTTTTTACAAGGTGATGCTTCCTGGCGCCAGTTATCAGATTTTTTCACGCTGATTTTTTGAAACAATTTTTACAAGGTGATGCTTCCTGGCGCTAGTTATCAGATTTCTTGACGCTGTTTTTTTGTAACAATTTTTACAAGGTGATGCATCCTGGCGCTAGTTAGCAGACTTTTTCACGCTGATTTTTTGTAACAATTTTTACGAGGTGATGCTTCCTGGTGCGAGTTATCAAATTTCTTGATGCTGATATTTTGAAACAATTTTTACAAGGTGATGCTTCCTGGCGCCAGTTATCAGATTTCTTGACGCTGATATTTTGAAACATTTTTTACAAGGTGATGCTTCCTGGCGCCAATTATCAGATTTCTTGACGCTGATATTTTGAAACAATTTTTACAAGGTGATGCATCCTGGTGCTAGTTATCAAATTTCTTGACGCTGATATTTTGTAACAATTTTTACAAGGTGATGCTTCCTGGCGCCAGTTATCAGATTTCTTGACGCTGATATTTTGAAACATTTTTTACAAGGTGATGCTTCCTGGCGCCAGTTATCAGATTTCTTGACGCTGATATTTTGTAATAGATCTAGGTTAACATGTAACAAAAGCTTCTTTAGCAATCACAACAATTTTAAATAAAATTACACTATTTGAATGTAATTTATTTATTTAAAATTAATTCATATGTGTTAGTGTAGAACATGTTTATAATTAGTGTCAGCTACCCCAATATAGCTTTCTTGTAAAACAGGTTACTATCCTTCGCATAAACAAAATGGCGGATCTTCTTGTCGGTATCCCGACAGAGAAACAAAGTTCAATTACGACTTTATTAATTAATGTAATTTAAAAAAATCAACTGATATATGTTTATATATGTATAATATACACATGGTTATTTCCAGTAGCTAACTTTTATTAATAATAAAGCTCTTGACGCTTCTTGTCGCTTCTTGACACTAAATAGTGAGACCGTAAATATCTAGGCTTAAAAAATCGGTGGTCCAGATAATTTTGATATAAAATGGTATTCACTCCTTAAAATGATATTATATGAGTGAAAAGTATATTGAAATTTTCATCCGAATACATGTTCTTGATCTCAGAAAATGTTATGAGTGTCTTATGTAACTGTGGCCAGGGTGTATATTTACCAGACAGAAAGTTGACATGATTCCAGATATTTGCATTATTTGTGTATTCATAGTTCAAACCTGTTATTCACAAAACATCTCTACTTCAGTGATTATGCACTCAAGCTGTTTCCTTAGAAATTGTATAACTGCAGAAGTGGCCTAGGGGTAGAACGTTCGCCTCGCATTCAGAAAGTCGTGGGTTCGAACCCTGGCCAGGTCATACGAAAGACCTTATATTTGAAAAATGCTACTCTGGAGCTTCCTCGATTGGTTCAGCATTCAGAGGATAGTTCTAGGTCTGGTTGGCCTGGTGTCAGTATAATGTGAATGGGTGAGTTATCATACCATGTGTCTTAGGTAGACTCAGAATACTGTCTCAAGTAGACACAATCACAATATAACTGAAAAATTGTTGAAAGCTACACAGCAGTAACATTAAACCATACAACACCAACAACAGGAAATTGTATAAATAATATTTGCATATAAAATTTTCTTAGGGCACATTTATAGCAATGTAATATTTGACATTGATATTGAAAGAAATGTTGAGCTTGAATGCAGGCAGAGCTCCAGATCATTTTTTAAGCCGATGAGTAATTACTCATCAAAATCAGAGTAGATGAGTATTCTTGAGTATTTCAGAATAGTAATGAGTAATGCGCATATGATATACAACCAAACCTGTGTTAAGTTGCAGCATACAGTGGGGATGTACTGTAATGGCCACTTAGAGCATGTGGTTGTTGAATACAGACCAAGTTTGGCTGTAAATATAAAACTAATATATTTGGCTGCTTAACACAAGAGGCTGCTTAATAGAGGTAATTGCAAACTCCTGTTAAATTGCTACGATATTTTGTGTTTAGCTGTTTAAATGGACGTTGAACTTTCCATTTTGCCTTTTATCTTATATCAATCATTTTACTGCTCAATCTTTGGATTTCTTACACTATTGCTGAATGGTTAAATGACAGTTTAGATGTTAAAAAATAAATGGTATACCAATGCTGTAGAAAAATAGGAACAAGACATTGTACTATGGCATAATTACATACCAACAACCTAAAACCGGGTATATATTAGTGATATTGTTGCAGCGTACATTTTTTTTTTAAAGATGTTTTCTTCAAAATACAAAAAAAATTGTCATGGCGTGACAGTCATTTATGATTGACCCTGATGAGTGAGCGCATATTATATAAAAATAATCTCAATATGTTATTGTATAGGATTTTCAACCAGCGATATACCTAAAATATTGAAACAGATCTGGTAATTACAGCTATCCTGCCGGAACACTCAGCTTTCCAAAGTTGGTGTCCCGTCAAAAAAAATTAAGCAACTTAGCGACATTGTTTATTAATTGCATAAAACTCGTTGCTTATGCGTAATTGATATGCACATCAAACAAATCTGGTGTGTATCCACAAATTTTATTGCATTATATACGCAGATACACAACTTATATGGAGCTCTGATGCAGGCATACTCAAGTTGAGATGTTTTGTGTATACAGGGCGTACGTGTCTCTCCACAATTTCTCTAAATACAGTAATTTATATAACTTCTGTTGAACATGATTGTGTTGTATTGAAACATTATTTTATTGAAAATCCATTTAAAGCAGGGACCGTATGGCATAGTAGACTACTTCAACATTAACTCAATTGTGCCTGAGGCTGGTACAATCACCAAACAGGCTCTGCTCCATATTAATCTATGCTGAGGCATTGAGGCACATTAAAAGAAACACAACACTACCATATTCCCCCAAAATAAACATTTACCATTTATTTAAATCTGAGAGATAAAAAAATATTGATAACACTTCGAATTTTTTATTTTGTCCGTCGTCTGTCGTTTGTCAGCGTCTGTCTGTCGTTAACTATTGCTTCCAACAACTTTTCCTCTGAAACTACTTGACAGATTTTCACCAAATTTTGTATTGAAGCATTCTTACACAAAGCTCTCTCAAATTTGTTCAAATGATGACCATTGGGTCAAATTTGGCCCTGCCCCAGGAGTTTATCAGTTTTTTTTGCTTCAAAATTTCAAAATTCTTTTTCTCCTAAAGTGCAAGTCCTGGAGCTTTGATATTTTGCATATATTATCATCCAATGAGTTTTTATCAAGTTTATTCATGACTGTAGGGTCAAAATTGGCCCCGTCCTGGGCACATGTCAGTTTAACATAGGGAAATTTATCTTTAAAAATCTTTATCTCAAGAAGCATCAAATCAAATTTGTTTATATTTGGTATAAATGAACCCTGTGACTAAGAGTTTAAAATTTGTTCAAGTAAAGGGGCTAGGATCAATTTGGGCCCAGTAAGGGGACTTTCATTTTTTATAAGAATACTCTGGGAAAATGGAAAATTCTGCTTTTCTGATCTATTTTAGGTATTATTTCAATTATCTTCATGTCTGGAGCATTGCTTAGACATAACAGTTGAGACAGGGTTCTTTAAACGGAATTTTATATAAATGAGGGACCAGCAGGGACAAAAACAAAACAAACTGATGAGCCAAATGTGTTAATATTTGGTTTAAATGTCCCCTATGAACAGAGGTTTTAAAGTTGTTTAACTAAAGGGATTAGGATATACTGGGGTCCCATCAGGGGACTTTGATTTTTACATAGGAATACTATGGGAAAACAGATAATTCTGTTTTTCTCACCTATTTTACATATTATTTCAATTATCTTGAGGTCTGGAACATTGTTTAGTCATGACAGTTGAGACTGGGTCCTTTAAAGGGAATTTAATATACATAATGGGTCAGCAGGGGCCCAACAAAGGTTAAATTGTGAATTTTCAAAAAATCCTTTTCTCAAGTCCAGCCATATTTGTTCATATTTAGTATAAGTGAACTCTATGAGTAGGGGCTGCATGTTTGCTCAAATGAAGGGGCTAGGACCTAATCAGTTCCAGTAAGGGGACTTTGATTTTTACATAGGAATACTTAATGGTAAAACAGTAAATTCTATTTTTATCAGTTATTTTAGGAATTATTTTAATCATCTCGAGGTCTGGAGTATTGTTTAGTCATAACAGCTGAGCCTGAGACTTAAACTTTTAAAAGGTATTTAATATCCATAAAGGGCCAGCAGGGACCCAAAAGGGATAAAATGGTAAATAGACTAAAATCATGTTTTAAGAGTTTATTACCTCCCTTTATTACTTTTTTTTTGTTGTTTCTGTTCATTATGTATAGGTTTAAAAAAATTTATCATAAAAAAGTCAAAAGAAGTGTTAAAGTGAATATTTATCATAAAATGAGTGGACAAAATTTCCATGTGTTAAATGAACTCCCACATTTCAAAATAACTGTTTACTAAAACATAAAGTCCGAATTTTCTGATACTGTATGAGTGAGATAGTCCACACTCTAAAGTGCCAACCTGGGGGGCTAGCCCCCCACCCCCTCATATACTAATGTCACCACCTTTTTCAGTGAACTTCTTCCATAGTTTTTAGGCAATACCTGAAACCTTTCATACATGATCAACATCAACTTAAGGAGATGTGCATGGCACAGATTTTGTGACACTGATTTAATTTCATGCAGAGTTATTGCCCTTGTACTTAGTAAAAGTGCTGTGCTTGCCGTCTTGTAATTCTTGTGAAGTGAACAACAGTTTATCACAGTTTTCAGGTGGTTAGTTTTAAACTTTGCATCAACATCCAGTGTATAGGGTGTGTCACAGATTGTGGAATGCAGGTGTATTTAATCACTTTCAGTGGTAGGTCTGATTGTAATTTTCGAGATGTTTGATTTATTGCTGTCATTTAATGTACAATGCTTAGGTTAAATAATTAATGTATTGATAAATTACATTGGTTTATATATATATATTCATGACACAAAAACTTTTATAGTGCATGATTTTTGTCTGTATAGTTCTGGTGGCACAATTAATAAAACACTTCATGCCCAACTTCCTTACTGTGTGTACTGTGCCAGCGGCAAACTCCTTTGCACAGAAAAAGGACAACTGGATTCAGATGAACAGGTACTCAGTATTAAGTGGCGTAAAACTCTTGCAAAAAATGCAGTTGATATACTTCAGTGGTAAATCATCATTGGAATGAACGATTGTAAATTAGAATTAAACTGGAATGCCAAAGTTTGTTTATTAATCCCAGGTTGATACCAGGAAATAGATTCACAGAATGCATGTAGATAGTATAAAGAAGTAATGCTTCAAGTTGCGGACTTGGAGAGAGAGAATTGGATGGACTTTCCAACAATATGACTATATTGGTGGAATATAAATTTGATTGTTTCTCCTATATTTTCGTTTAAAATTCCTAACGCTTTGTTTAATACGCCAGAATTGTGTTTCAGTACTGCACCAGTTATGATTGATACATCAGTCTCAGCTCTATAGATTTTACAAATATTTTTAATATATTATTAATTGTTAAACAAGGGGTGGTATTCCCAGATTTGATGCAATAAAATCCTCTCAAATACAACATCCAGTACTGGAAACAGAATTTTAAACAAAGAGCTCACAAAAGTTCTGATCACTTCACAATCAAGCTGAAATAAATTGGTATAAATAACTTATTATAATGTCATAACCATTGTCAAGTCCTTTCAACCTTCACAAAAAAAAACTGTCTATAAATAAATCAATTTTAATTTGCATGGCAATAATAGTTTCTTTCCTAAAGAGTTTCCATCATCAATAATTATTTCCAGAAGTAAATAAAGGCTTAAGTGTATTTTTACAAGTGAAGCGTAATTGTTGGATAAAGACATGGAGAAAGTGACCTTTGTATTTAATATTGTGTTTCTTCTTTGCCTATCCAGTTCTGATGCATAATCTTTATTGAGTCAATAAACTAGATAAAAAATCTGAATGAATTGTTTTAATTAAGTTTTAAGAAATTCTTAATGTACATCACTGTGTCTGTTAGTGGTAACAACCTGAAAGTGTATTGCTTAGACTTAACAATGCTTCGGCTGGCATGACCATTTTGGCGTGGACAAATCTTTTTTTAAATAATATGATAAAAATATTGAACTAAAACATAAAATGCATGATAACATTTTGAGCTGATGTCAGAATGGCTGTCCATCTAAATTTTAAGAGGAGAAAGGTTTTAATTATCCACCTAAAATATTTGCAATTGTTCATTTCAGTTTTGTTTATCTGTAAACTTTAGCTATAAATGACTGTTCTTCATGTCCGATTTACTACGTCAACAACTCTACTGTCAGATGATTTTGAGGCCAAGCAAACAACAACCTGTGTTTGCACTTAAACTAAACCATTTGTTTGTTTTGCTTCTAAAGTGAAGGACTGGTTATAATGTGATTTTTTTTTGGTTTACCAAAAAAGTGGAAACATAGCTTCTTGTATTTGGCTTAATCTTGAAGTTGAATGCAAAACTACTGTATCTTCTCTGGATTTATGGTTGGTTACAATAATTTTGCATTCAACATTCGATTAGAACTTATGTTTTTTTTAGAATTTAGAATAGACATTGATCCTGGGTGTGGTAGTCCTGGATTCCCATATCCCTCCAAACTCTTTGCTGCCTGCTTTACACAATCTAGAAATTCTTTGCTAATTAAGTTATTTCCAATTGTTCTTATTTTGATGTTGCTAATTAATTCTTCATCGAATGCTGTAACAGTGTTATACAATGTCTATGATTGGTTTATAGTTGTTGCTACTTTGTAACCCGTGCTGACATTATAGCTATGTACAGCTGTAGTTGAGGTACAGTTAGATTGTTTTGTCTGTAATAAAACCTTTCTCTTCATGAAATTATATACTTTTGAAAAACATTGTCAATTTCAGGTTCAATGACTACATTAAACAGAATGTCATTTTACAACATTTCAATACAGTTTATTTATAAACTTATACATTTAACATATTCATTTATTGCATTTACATTTGACACATTATGTTTTCATGTATTTGTTACACTCACTACATCAACTTCTACATTAGACAGGTATTCTGCACATTGGCATATTTATCACTTCTACATTTGACATTGGCACATTCATCACTTCTACATTTGACATGGTTAATAACTGCACATTGGCAGGTTTATCATTTCTACATTTGACATGATTAATACCTGAACATTGGCACAGTTATCATTTCTACACTTGACATGATTTATACCTGCACATTGGCACATTTATCACTTCTACATTTGACATGATTATTAACTTGATTCATCACTTCTACATTTGACATGGTTAATAACTGCACATTGGCAGGTTTATCATTTCCACATTTGTCATGATTATTTACCTCATTTATCACTTCTACATTTGACATGTTAAATTGCACATTGACACATTTATCACTTCTACATTTGACATTGGCACATTCATCACTTCTACATTTGACATGGTTAATAACTGCACATTGGCATGTTTATCATTTCTACATTTGACATGATTAATACCTGCATATTGGCACAGTTATCATTTCTACACTTGACATGATTTATACCTGCACATTGGCAGGTTTATCACTTCTACATTTGACATGATTATTAACCTCATTTATCACTTCTTCATTTGACATGTTAAATACCTTCACATTGACACATTTATCACTACTACATTTGACATGATTAATACCTGCACATTGACACATTTATCACTACTACATTTGACATGATTAATACCTGCACATTGGCACATTTATCACTACTACATTTGACATGTTAAATACCTGCACATTGGCACATTTACCACTACTTCATTTGACATGTTAAATACCTGCACATTGGCACATTTATCACTACTACATTTGACATGATTAATACCTGTACATTGACAAATTTATCACTTCTACATTTGACATGATTAATACCTGCACATTGACACATTTATCACTACTACATTTGACCTGATTAATACCTGCACATTGACACATTTATCACTTCTTCATTTGACCTGATTAATACCTGCACATTGACACATTTATCACTACTACATTTGACATGACTAATACCTGCACATTGACAGTTTTATTATTTGTACATGTGAAACTCCTATAACACTTCAACATCTAACACTTTTTGTTTCATCATTTGACACCATCATGACCTGTATCTGTCTGCCTCTCTATGGATTGGCATTTAACACAATGTAATGCTTTAATGAAGAATATGTCAATAATTCACATCAGGAATATCATCCCTATTAAAGCTTAAAAACAAAACAAGCTCAAACACAATATAATATTTTGGGATTATTTGGGACAGACCATTGCATTTAATTTTGTTTAAAATTAAGCTTTGGATTTGAAGAAGCGAGTTCTTCTGGTTATTTGCCAGTTCTTGCATTGTTTGCCGTCGTTATTTCCTATTCCATTACAATATTTGTGTCTTGTTTACATTATTAACATCAGAGAATCACTTTAAATATGTTACATTATCTATTGACTGGTTGAAAAGCAAAGTCTACAGGGCTTGAAATTTCATATAAAACTTTCCTTTCAAACATTTTCATATTGAATGCTTAAAATCAAAGAAATAATAAGGTCAGTTTCTTAAACCCTAATTTTCCAGTCTTGGTCAAGTTTAGTTTATACTAATTTAATTTAGCTTGGTTGTGAAGTTAGCTCATGCTTAATATAGGAACCTCTCTCGAATCTAATGTCTGGGTATATAGATCCAGCAGCAAATGTTTTTTTTGAAAGGTTATCAGGTCAAGCCTGGGAACAGTAAAATTGACATGATTAAATTATGTATGAGTTTGTAATTGACACATAATTATCCCATCCAAGTAATAATTCATTTTTAATGTTATTCTTTGACTTTAAGCATAATTATTTGACATTGTAGCCGTTTACATATGGGTCAGAAAACCTGCCATTACACTACATGTAGTGTGAGATATTTGTATCTCATCCTTGTGTCGAGATAAAATGCATGTGCTTGTATGAAGTCATGATATTCTTTGAGGACAGTTAATAAGTGTATGGTAGACTATGATGCAAGAAAAAGAATTAATCATGAATTCATGTGAGATGATGATATTCCAATCCTCATTATCACTGTTTAGATAGGAACATCGGCAGCCCTGTAAATAAGTGTATGGTAGACTATGATGCACGAAAAAGAATTAATCATGAATTCACGTGAGATGATGATATTCCAATCCTTATATCACTGTTTAGATAGGAACATCGGCAGCCCTGTAAATAAGTGTATGGTAGACTATGATGCACGAAAAAGAATTAATCATGAATTCACGTGAGATGATGATATTCCAGTCCTTATATCACTGTTTAGATAGGAACATCGGCAGCCCTGTAAATAAGTGTATGGTAGACTACGATGCACGAAAAAGAATTAATCATGAATTCACGTGAGATGATGATATTCCAATCCTCAGTATCACTGTTTAGATAGGAACCTCAGCTGTAAATAAGTGTATGGTAGACTATGATGCAAGAAAAATATTAATCATGAATTCATGAGAGATGATGATATTCCAATCTTCAGTATCGCTGTTTAGATAGGAACCTCAGCTGTAAATATGTGTATGGTAGACTATGATGCAAGAAAAAATATTAATCATGAATTCATGTCAGATGACGATATTCCATTACTCTCATTACCACTGTTTAGATATGGACCTTAGCAGAGTCTCACAGTTCTCAGTAAAAGAAATGAATCACAATCTGAATGGTTGAATATTATTATCTCAACCTGAAACTGATGAGAGTCTATACCCTGTGTTTGTCAATATTTCTCATATTTTCATTAATCTATGTTTCAGTCCTATTGGCAGAATTAGTCCACTTCTTCTTCCCTGGTGTGGTGGATATGCACAATTATTCACCTGCTAATAACTCTGAAAACAAAACCTTAAATTGGAAAGTTCTCAACAGGTATAGTACGTTGGGTTTTCTGAGTGGTTCTGGGAGTCGTCATGTTGCTTGTTGCACTGTTGTTCTGTGACCACCACTCCCTTTTATCTTATTATCATTTTGGAGGAATGGGTCATGGCACTTGATATTATTTGGCCTTGTAAATGATGTTGTGTTAACCATGACATTAATTATACCTTTGACCTTAAAATTAGTTATCTTTGAAGAAATATGTTGCTGACCTTGACATTGTCAATAATAACCTGGAAATACGAAAATAAGAAAATATCATTAGCACTTTTTTAAACAATTTTCTGTTATTAAATTATCTGTTTCAATGGCAGTACCTTTAATAAAAAAAATCAGAGGGAATAAGTGTTTTTTACAAAGCACATTTGGCGATTATTATCTTATTTTGATTTAAAGTATATTCTCTGTTTAATTGTATAACAACTAAAATACTTCATATTTTTAATTGTAATTGTATTCAGATCTCTTAAATCCTGACTGCTCATTATGATTAAAAAATAAAAATACAAAAATCTTTAAAAATTGTCTTGTTAAGAACACCGCAACAAATTTTTAAAATTCTGAAGTAGAAATAATCACCAGATATTTTATTATCAAGTTTGTATAAAATAATGATGTCCCTAATGTGAAAAAAAGGCCTCACCTTTGATGATTGTTTTGGGATATACAAAATGTATACATACATGCATGTATTATTAATTTGAAATTCATTGTAAGAGGAGTTTTTCTTATTTTATTTGTATGATCATATGATTATAATATAAATTAATCTTCTTTTTTTTTTAAAAAGAAACTAATTTCATGGAAGTAATGTTGTTTCATGTAATTTAGATGTTTCGATGCTTGAGTGCCTTTCCCAAACTAGGGTTAAAGTTGAAATTTTTAAATCTCTTTTGCTGAAGAACTGGTTGGTCCAGTTTGTTCATAACTGACATGAAGAATCCCTATGAGTTTAAGTTTCTACAAGGGGTTATCGTATATTAAGGCTCCTTAAGGGAACTTATATTTTTTATATTGGAATACTGAAAGGTGTTTGGTTCTGTTTTTATTCTTACTTTTTCCTCCGCCAATAAAACTGTCACAAGATCAACCGCCAGCAAGTTCATAATTTACCATCACTGAAGTTATGTACTTGTAGCGCTTATCAAGTTGTAGGGCATCGCATCAAGGCTTGGTGGTGGTAGGGGGGGGGGGGGGGGGGCACCTATTCTTATTGTATTACTGGAGAGCGTTTCACAATAAAACTTACGACAAAAATCGCCGTAAACGTAAACCAGCAATCATTCATAATATTTTTAATTTATCCAAATGAAGCCAAATTGGCTGAAATCATGCTGAAAGTTATATATTTTCTGAAAACACAATCATTTTAAATGTCGATCAAAATTTGAACACACAATAGAGATATTGTTAAATTGACTTATGTCGATTTTTATCGTTTACTTGTTTTTATTTAAAAATCAATTACATTGAAATTGACTGACAAAAATCTGCCAAATTTTATATAGATTTTGATTATCTCAGTAAACAGAAACTATTTAAAGAGTTAGTGTTTAAAGATTCAGAAATGGGCTGTAGTACAATGTCATGGTCTCTTAGCATTTTCCTAAAAGTGTTTTTTTTTTTTCCTTTCACCAAAATGTAGAAGAGTAGCATCATTATAGTAAATTAAATTCAATGCACAATCATAATAAAATTTGTATTTACAATCAATGTATGTAATATACAACCTACTGATTTGTACAGTTTACAATTTTCTAAGACAATAACATTAGTGGCATCTTCTGCTATTTAGCTTTTAGTTACTTCATGTTGATACATGTAATATTCTGTGTTATCTGTTAAAAATATAGCATGATTCTGTTTAAGGTTTGTAGTTTGTTCTAAATTGACATGTTCTATATGTCACTCTTCTGCAAACATTTTGATCCCAATATCCACCCAACCCCCCTCTAGTTGCTCGATTATACCTCTCAGTAATAGCAGATTTATACACTTCTTTCATTCTGTCTTCATGCAGGTATCCAGTATTCCTCAGTTGAAATATCGTGCTATTTTTTACCCATTTCAATAAACGATGACATTTTTTCTGATTCTTTTATAGATAATACAGAAAGATTGAAAGGAAAAAAAAATGCTAATTGAACATTTTCACAAGGAAATTTTGTTCATTGTTTTTGACACACATCTTTCTTCAAATCCATAGCAAAATTATTTTGAAGGGTAATTACTAGATTAAGGTATAATTTGTATTTCTGAATGTTCATGAGATATAAGCTTACATGTGCCACGTGCAAAGTATTAGTGCACGGCGAGTTGCCTGTTACATGTATGCTTATATCTTATGAATGATCTACAAATGACTTGGTTATATATTTTTAAGGGTCCTTCGTGACTAAGTGGTCTAACGCAGCTTCACAAGATCACTTACCTCTCACTGCTAAGGTCATAGGTTTGAGTCCCGCTCCCTCCAAAAACTATATGTGAGAAACTTTGCATTTTACTTGCAGAACGACGGTGATTCTATTGAAAGATTTATTCTGAGGCCTTGCTCCACCTATAAAACTGGATATAGCATGATGGCATTAAATCTCATATATGTTTTTAATACCACTCAGTTAACTTCTATGGTTCATATCTATGTGGCATCATTTTACAAGCAAATATTGCGTTTAATCCTCTGTTGATGTTACAAATTAAACAGCAAAAGTCACATCTCTTGTATACTTCATGGAACCATTAGTAAACAATCCTTCAAATCACAAAATTCAGCATGGCTGATTTTATCCAAAATTATGCCTAAATTTACATTCAGAAATGAACAACAAACTAGGTTCAATGAAGGTCAGTTATGTAAGGAATGTAAACAGTATGAATTATGTTTGTTTGTGTAAAAATGTGTATTTTTGGTGACCACATGCACCCGTTTTCACACCATTCCTAACACATGTCAACATTTTCACACTAACCCACTCTTTCATTGTATTTATGAGTTACAGCAATAGATCTTAGAGGGTAGTTGCTGCCAGGCATAGCCGTTTGTCTAGAAGAATCTTTATACATTTTACGCAGTATAGTTTAAGGACTAAAATCATATCTCATCAGAAATGTAAAATTAAACTGGTCACTTTCAGTCCTGATTGCAGAGCTGTTGTGGCATATTTTCCCACATGATGGGTTGGTTGAGCTGCACAACTATACCCCAAGTTGCTCAACCAATAAAAAGAAGGAAAATTGGTTCTACTTAAACAGGTAAACAAAATGGTTTACTTTTAACCCTTTACTCCATAGATACGTGTTTTCCCACACCAATCGCAGAAGGTCATTGAAAACAGTGCAGGAAGAGTTCAGATTGCTCGTAACGAGCAATCTGAACACTTCCTGCACTGTTTTCCACTCTGTCAGTTAATATAAACATAATTCACCCATTGCTGATACGTGGTGAATTAATGCTTTCAATATTAGAGGTGTCCAAAGGTGTCTTTATGAAGTAAAGGGTTGATAAATACAAGTGTCACTTTTTTTATAAATAATCATCTACAGTGTTTTATGTGAAGTAATACAAATCATAGAGAAGGTTTTATTTTCATTGGTGTTTGTTTTTTTTTCTTGTTTTTTTTCTTTGGTATATTGAACATCTCAAAGAGAAGTGAATTTGTGTATTGATCAATGCAGTTGGCATTATATTACCTCCCTTTGTTATTAAAAGTTTTTACAGTAACTCCTACATTTTTTTTTTAAATTTAAAATTTATACAATGAAATTTTGTGAACTTACAGTATTAATATTTAAAGTGAATATCCAGGTATAAAACAGTTCATCCCCTGTATTGATCCATATTGAAGTAAGTCGGAAGCTTTTTTTTAATCAAATGAGAAAGGTAAAATTTAAAATTCTTTGCTTAACCTATCATGCATTAAGATTAATCTGGCACTCGTGAATATTCGCTGTATATCCATAAATTAATCATTAGTGTCCGAACGTAAGTTAATAAACTGATACCAATACATTATGAAATTGACATTATATCACACGCATGGATAGCTGTACGGAGAAGGCATTTAAACGCCTGAATATAATGGCGAAGGTTAACCAGTGCCAGGTAAAACCTTATGGACAATACACAATTGATATCAACAACAAATTTTCATAAAAAAAAGCAAATTGATTGTGACCCTTCATGATGCTTTCTCTTTGAGGTGTTGAATATTATCTTGATGACAAATTGTTGTGGCTTGTTTCAATGCTAGATATATTGTTTTGTCAAAGTTTGCTTTGGTTTTTGCATATTCAGAAAAGTTTTCATTCAGTTTGAATGTTTATTATCATTTTATTCATTAATTCTGAAATTTGTTAAACCTATTAAAATAATTAATTAATTGCTTTAGTTGGAATCCAGATTGCTGACATTAGAATTCAAATACTACAATAAGTAAAATGTCAGACAGATTTGAATGTCTGAATGTATGAAATTTTTTTTATTTCTTTATATTATGATGTTGCGATTAATTTGAGGTGAAAAGTTATGGTAAATTTATATTCAGTCTACTTTATATACATGTATATACAATGTAATTCTTATTCAATAATATTTTTTTTTTAAATTTTCATTTCTACATAAGTGATCTACTTATTCACCATGTTTTATGTTTTGGAGGATCAGGGTGGGCCATCCATCAACAAACCATATAAATATATGTATATACAGTCATGTTTCTTTTAATCTTAAATGGGCAAACGGCAGTCTCAGTTATTATTTTTATGACAAAAATGTATACATTCTATAAAAAATATTATCCATTTATATAAATAATATTAAAATGTTCTTGCATGGATTCTGGGTACTTAGTTTTGATTTTGTCTTTTCTTACCCCTCTAACAGTCAACTAAAATGTCTTACAATTTAATATATACTCACATTGTTTACATTATTTGTTTGTGTTAAAACGCTTATTTTTATGACATGCTCACAGTATGGTGGTAGAGCGTTGGACCCAGAACCCTGGACCTGAGGTTGAATTTTTAATCCTCATCCAGATCATGTGTTGCTTTATAGAGCAAGTCAAGCCAGGCCTGGTCAGCTCAGTTGGTAACTTACCTGACTATCAATCCAGGGGTTAAGTGTTTAATCGCTGCACAGCCACCATCTTCATGATGATTGGCCATGCACTTTGTTTTATGGTTTTGAATCTTCCACCTCTGAATATGTGGGGAAGTATATATGGTGTGCCTGGTACTGGTTAACCGCTAAGCAGATGCAAAGAACACTTTATAAGTTGTGTCTTGTATTGGTTAAACACTAAGAAGAAGAACAATGACAAGGTGTGTCTGGTACTGGTTAACTAGCTAGCGAGTCCCAAGAACTATGACAAGGTGTGTCTAGTACTGGTTAACCAACTAACGGGTCCCAAGAACATTGACAACGTGTCTAGTACTGGTTAACCAACTAGCAAGTCCCAATAACATTGACAAGGTGTGTCTATTTCTGGTTAGCCAACTAGCGGGTCCTAAGAACAATGACAAGGTGTGTCTAGTACTGGTTAACTTACTAGCAGGTCCCAAGAACAATGACAAGGTGTGTCTAGTACTGGTTAACCAACTAGCTGGTCCAAAGAACAATGACAAGGTGTGTTTAGTTCTAGTTAATCAACTAGTGTGTCTCAAGAAAAAAGACAAGGTGTGTCTAGTACTGGTTAACCAACTGAGTTCCAAGAACAATGACAAGGTGTGTCTAGTACTGGTTAACCAAGTAGTGAGTCTTTAGAACAATGACAAGGTGTGTCTAGTACTGGTTAACTTACTAGCAGGTCCCAAGAACAATGACAAGGTGTGTCTAGTACTGGTTAACCAACTAGCTGGTCCAAAGAAAAATGACAAGGTGTGTTTAGTTCTGGTTAATCAACAAGTGTGTCTCAAGAACAATGACAAGGTGTGTTTAGTACTGGTTAACCAACTAGCAGGTCCCAAGAAAAATGACAAGGTGTGTCTAGTACTGGTTAACCAACTGAGTTCCAAGAACAATGACAAGGTGTGTCTAGTACTGGTTAACCAACTAGTGAGTCTCAAGAATAATGACAAGGTGTGTCTAGTACTGGTTAACCAACTAGTGAGTCTTAAGAACAATGACAAGGTGTGTCTAGTTCTTGTTAATCAACTAGTGAGTCCCAAGAACAATGACAAGGTGTGTCCAGTACTGGTTAACCATCTAGTGAGTCTTAAGAACAATGACAAGGTGTGTCTAGTACTGGTTAACCAACTAGTGAGTCCCAAGAACAATGACAAGGTGTGTCTAGTAATAGTTAACCAACTAGTGAGTCCCAAGAACAATGACAAGGTGTGTCTAGTACTGGTTAACCAACTAGTGAGTCCCAAGAACAATGACAAGGTGTGTCTAGTACTGGTTAACCAACTAGTGAGTCCCAAGAACAATGACAAGGTGTGTCTAGTTATAGTTAACCAACTAGTGAGTCCCAAGAACAATGACAAGGTGTGTCTAGTACTGGTTAACCAACTAGTGAGTCCCAAGAACAATGACAAGGTGGGTCCAGTACAGGTTAACCAACTAGTGAGTCCCAAGAACAATGACAAGGTGTGTCCAGTATTGGTTAACCAAATAGTGAGTCCCAAGAACAATGACAAGGTGTGTCTAGTACTGATTAACCAACAAGTGAGTCTTAAGAACAAAGACAAGGTGTGTCTAGTACTGGTTAACCAACTAGTGAGTCATGAATAATGACAAGGTGTGTCTAGTACTGGTTAACCAATGAGTGAGTCCAAGGAACAATGACAAGGTGTGTCTAGTACTGGTTAAGCAACTAGTGAGTCCCAAGAACAATGACAAGGTGTGTCTAGTACTGGTTAAGCAACTAGTGAGTACCAAGAACAATGACAAGGTGTGTCTAGTACTGGTTAACCCTAGTGAGTCCCAAGATCAATGACAAGGTGTGTCTAGTACTGGTTAACAAACTAGTGAGTCTCAAGAATAATGACAAGGTGTGTCTAGTACTGGTTAACCAACTAGTGAGTCCCAAGAACAATGACAAGGTGTGTCTAGTGCTGGTTAACCAACTAGTGAGTCTTAAGAACAATGACAAGGTGTGTCTAGTACTGGTTAACCAACTAGTGAGTCCCAAGAACAATGACAATGTGTGTCCAGTACTGCTTAACCAACTAGCAGGTCCCAGGAACAATAACAAGGTGTGTCTAGTACTGTTTAACCACCTAGTGTGTCCCAAGAACATTGACAAGGTGTGTCCAGTACTGGTTAACCATCTAGCAGGTCCCAAGAACATTGACAAGGTGTGTCTAGTACTGGTTAACCAACTAGTGAGTCCCAAGAACAATGACAAGGTGTGTCTAGTACTGGTTAATCAACTAGCAGGTCCCAAGAACAATGACAAGGTGTGTCCAGTACTAGTTAACCACCTAGTGGGCCCCAAGAACAATGACAAGGTGTGTCTAGTACTGGTTAACCAACTAGTGAGTCCCAAGAACAATGACAAGGTGTGTCTAGTATATGTTAACCATGTAGCATGTCCCAAGAACAATGACAAGGTGTGTCTAGTACTGGTGAACCAACTAGCATGTCCCAAGAACATTGACAAGGTGTATCTAATACTGGTTAACCATCTAGCATGTCCCAAGAACATTAACAAGGTGTGTCTAGTACTGGTTAACCAACTAGCATGTCCCAAGAACATTGACAAGGTGTGTCTAGTACTGGTTAACCATCTAGCATATCCCAAGAACATTGACAAGTTGTGTGTAGTACTGGTTAACCATCTAGCATGTCCCAAGAACATTGACAAGGTGTGTCTAGTACTGGTTAACCATCTAGCATGTCCCAAGAACAATGACAAAGTGTATCTAATACTTGTTAACAATCTAGCATGTCCCAAGAACATTGACAAGGTGGGTCCAGTTCTGGTTAACCACCTAGTGAGTCTTAAGAACAATAACAAGGTTTGTCTAGTACTGGTTAACCAACTAGTGAGTCCCAAGAACAATGACAAGGTGTGTCTAGTACTGGTTAACCAACTAGTGAGTCCCAAGAACAATGACAAGGTGTGTCTAGTACTGGTTAACCAGCTAGTGAGTCCCAAGAACAATGACAAGGTGTGTCTAGTACTGGTTAACTAGCTAGCGAGTCCCAAGAACTATGACAAGGTGTGTTTAGTACTGGGTAACCAACTAGTGAGTCCCAAGAACATTGACAAGGCATGTCTAGTACTGGTTAACCAACTAGCAGGTCCCAAGAACAATGAAAAGGTGTGTCTAGTACTGGTTAACCAACTAGCAGATCCCAAGAACAATGACATATTGTGTCTAGTACTGTTTTACCACCTAGTATGTCCCAAGAACATTGACAAGGTGTGTCAAGTACTGGTTAACCAACTAGTGAGTCCCAAGAACAATGACAAGGTGTGTCTAGTACTGGTTAACCAACTAGTGAGTCCCAAGAACAATGACAAGGTGTGTCTAGTACTGGTTAACCAACTAGTGAGTCCCAAGAACAATGACAAGGTGTGTCTAGTACTGGTTAACTAGCTAGCGAGTCCCAAGAACTATGACAAGGTGTGTTTAGTACTGGTTAACCAACTAGTGAGTCCCAAGAACATTGACAAGGCATGTCTAGTACTGGTTAACCAACTAGCAGGTCCCAAGAACAATGAAAAGGTGTGTCTAGTACTGGTTAACCAACTAGCAGATCCCAAGAACAATGACATATTGTGTCTAGTACTGTTTTACCACCTAGCATGTCCCAAGAACATTGACAAGGAGTGTCGAGTACTGGTTAACTGCCTAGCTGGTCCCAAGAACAATGACAAGGTGTGTATAGTACTGATTAACCACCTAGCAGATCCCAAGAATAATGACAAGTTGTGTCTAGTACTGGTTAACCACCTACTGGATCCCAAGAATAATGACAAGTTGTGTCTAGTACCGGTTAACCAACTAGCTTGTCCCAAGAACAATAACAAGGTGTGACTAGCACTGGTTAACCACCTTGCAGGCCCAAATATCATTGAGAAGGTGTGTGTAGTACTGGTTAACCACCTAGTGGGTCCAATGGGCAATGGCAAGGTGTGTCTAGTACTGGTTAACCACCTAGTGGGTCCTATGAGCAATGACAACGTGTGTCTAGTACTGGTTAACCACCTAGCGGGTCCCAAGAACAATGACAAGGCGTGTCCAGTATTGGTTAACCACCTAGCGGGTCCCAAGAACAATGACAAGGTGTGTCTAGTACTGATTAACCAGCTAGTGGTTATGTGGTTAAGACAAGTGTATGGAATATACTGTTAGAATAACCATACAAACAAATAGTGAGCAATATAATATAGTCCTTGAATTACTCATTATAGATTGAACATAGAAATTATTTATGAAACTGTAAAAAGTTTAAAATTCATATGAAACTTTTGTATGAAATTGAAATACAAATCGTTTTGTAGGTGTAATGCAAATTCTTTAAATTTTAAATATCACTTTACTTTTATTTTATAATAATTCCGCTTAATATATTACAAATCACATATCTTACATTGCTTTAAAGTATTACCTTTGTTACTTTTTAAAGTTGCAACCAGTTTTTTTCCATTACCAAGTACTAAAACAACAACTGTGATGTATTTTTATTTAAAAATATAAAACAGTTAAATGAAAACACATAAAACTCTATAAAAATTGACCATTTTTTTGCTCAATGATGAAAATTGCTTTAAAGTATTACCTTTGTTACTTTTTAAAGTTGCAACCAGTTTTTTTTCCATTACCAAGTACTAAAACAACAACTGTGATGTATTTTTATTTAAAAATAGAAAACAGTTAAATGAAAACACGATAAAACTCTATAAAAATTGAGCATTTTTTTGCTCAATGATGAAATAAAAAATTAGTTCTTATTTTGCAGGAAAGTATTTAACAAGTTGAACTTTGAGTTAGCAGAAGATGTTATTAATGACTTAGTATGCTGCAAGGCTGGAATGATCGAGAAGGTGCTTTTAATGTTGAGAGTTAAAATAAGCCGGGCGGAATTTTATCGTAAACAATACAGTGACAAACCTGAGGCTGACCAACACCAACACCAGCACCAACATGCTAGTAAGTAGAACACCCTCTGCCTTAGAACAAGTTTTTTTTTAAAAATTTAGCGCCATTTTTATGTCATCAATAGCTTACAGACTACTGTGAAATCATTAATTTTTGTTAGTATTAATTTTTGTTGTGTTTGGTTCAAAGACATATTGGTGTTGACTTAATTTCGTTGAAAATGAATAAATGCTCTTCGCAACATGGGATAATTGTGGGTAGAGGTGTCAATCGGTGCTTTGGTGCTTAATCAAATTGTTATGAAAACAACAATTAGAGATGACGTGTCACAAGTTGAAGGTGTAATTAAGAGTCCAACATAAATTTATTAGCTAGAAATATGTATTCCTCGTTGGCAAAAAGGATTAAAAACACAATAGTCTGACAGGCTACTTTGAAATCTGTATCTTATTTATTCGCACACATATTTTCTGTTTTAGAAATAGCTACCTGAAACAATGCTGGGAAAAACGTCATACTGACAAAATGTTTCATCTATTATTGTAATTAATGATTCCACAGTATCAGAAAAAAAAACCTTATTGATATGCAAATTAGATACAGTCTGTCCTGTGTATGTGGCCATCTCTATTAATTTTTTTTTTTTTTTTTGAATGGGGTTTAACGCCATTTTCAACACATTTCAGGTTATATATGGCATATCCAGTTTTACTGGTGGAGGAAGACCTCAGACTGAGTCAGACTGAGTAGAACCACCGTCCTTCCGCAAGTAACTGGAAACTTTCTCACATAAAGTTTTTGGAGCGAGCGGGACTCGAACCTACGACCATAGCGGTGAGAGGTAAATGATCTTGAGACGGCGCCTTAGACCACTCGGCCACGGAGGACCCCTCCATCTCTATTAAGCAGTCACTTATCTTAAACAGCTACGTTTGCTATTTTCCTTTTATATGTTTGCTGAGCAAATTAACTTGTATTAAGCAACAACCTGTCTTAAAAGGCCACTTTTGCTCCTTCCCTTGACTGGCTGCTTAAGACAAGTTTAATCGTGAATGTCCAGTTCAGATAATGAGATTCCTTGGTACCACTGTTTTGGTAGGACACAGTCGATACAGTCACTTTTCTGATAAAAACAGTGGAACCTTTTAATGGAATCTCAGCATCACAACCTTGTAGCCATTTTTTCATGTCAGAATTGAGTCTCGCATCATTTTAACACATGACAGACTGGTTATATATGGCCTATCCAGTGTTTCTGGTGAAGGCCGACCTTAATATAAATCAGAGCACAACATAACAGACTGGTTATATATGGCCTATCCAGTGTTTCTGGTGGAGACTGACCTCAGTATAAATCTGAGTACAACATATAACAGACTGGTTATATATGGCCTATCCAGTGTTTCTGGTGGAGGCTGACCTCAGTATAAATCTGAGTAAAACATAACAGACATGTTATATATGGCCTATCCAGTGTTTCTGGTGGAGGCTGACCTCAGTATAAATCTGAGTACAACATATAACAGACTGGTTATATATGGCCTATCCAGTGTTTCTGGTGGAGACTGACCTCAGTATAAATCTGAGTACAACATATAACAGACTGGTTATATATGGCCTATCCAGTGTTTCTGGTGGAGGCCGACCTCAGTATAAATCTGAGTACAACATATAACAGACTGGTTATATATGGCCTATCCAGTGTTTCTGGTGGAGACTGACCTCAGTATAAATCTGAGTACAACATATAACAGACTGGTTATATATGGCCTATCCAGTGTTTCTGGTGGAGGCCGACCTCAGTATAAATCTGAGTACAACATATAACAGACTGGTTATATATGGCCTATCCAGTGTTTCTGGTGGAGGCTGACCTCAGTATAAATCTGAGTAAAACATAACAGACATGTTATATATGGCCTATCCAGTGTTTCTGGTGGAGGCTGACCTCAGTATAAATCTGAGTACAACATATAACAGACTGGTTATATATGGCCTATCCAGTGTTTCTGGTGGAGGCTGACCTCAGTATAAATCTGAGTACAACATATAACAGACTGGTTATATATGGCCTATCCAGTGTTTCTGGTGGAGACTGACCTCAGTATAAATCTGAGTAAAACATAACAGACATGTTATATATGGCCTATCCAGTGTTTCTGGTGGAGGCTGACCTCAGTATAAATCTGAGTACAACATATAACAGACTGGTTATATATGGCCTATCCAGTGTTTCTGGTGGAGGCTGACCTCAGTATAAATCTGAGTACAACATATAACAGACTGGTTATATATGGCCTATTCAGTGTTTCTGGTGGAGGCTGACCTCAGTATAAATCTGAGTACAACATATAACAGACTGGTTATATATGGCCTATCCAGTGTTTCTGGTGGAGGCTGACCTCAGTATAAATCTGAGTACAACATATAGCAGACTGGTTATATATGGCCTATCCAGTGTTTCTGGTGGAGACTGACCTCAGTATAAATCTGAGTACAACATATAACAGACATGTTATATATGGCCTATCCAGTGTTTCTGGTGGAGGCCGACCTCAGTATAAATCTGAGTACAACATATAACAGACTGGTTATATATGGCCTATCCAGTGTTTCTGGTGGAGACTGACCTCAGTATAAATCTGAGTACAACAAAACAGACATGTTATATATGGCCTATCCAGTGTTTCTGGTGGAGACTGACCTCAGTATAAATCTGAGTACAACATATAACAGACTGGTTATATATGGCCTATCCAGTGTTTCTGGTGGAGACTGACCTCAGTATAAATCTGAGTACAACATATAACAGACATGTTATATATGGCCTATCCAGTGTTTCTGGTGGAGACTGACTTCAGTATAAATCTGAGTACAACATATAACAGACATGTTATATATGGCCTATCCAGTGTTTCTGGTGGAGGCCGACCTCAGTATAAATCTGAGTACAACATATAACAGACTGGTTATATATGGCCTATCCAGTGTTTCTGGTGGAGACTGACCTCAGTATAAATCTGAGTACAACAAAACAGACATGTTATATATGGCCTATCCAGTGTTTCTGGTGGAGACTGACCTCAGTATAAATCTGAGTACAACATATAACAGACTGGTTATATATGGCCTATCCAGTGTTTCTGGTGGAGACTGACCTCAGTATAAATCTGAGTATAACATAACAGACTGGTTATATATGGCCTATCCAGTGTTTCTGGTGGAGACTGACCTCAGTATAAATCTGAGTACAACATTACAGACTGGTTATATATGGCCTATCCAGTGTTTCTGGTGGAGACCGACCTCAGTATAAATCTGAGTATAACATAACAGACTGGTTATATATGGCCTATCCAGTGTTTCTGGTGGAGACTGACCTCAGTATAAATCTGAGTACAACATATAACAGACTGGTTATATATGGCCTATCCAGTGTTTCTGGTGGAGACTGACCTCAGTATAAATCTGAGTACAACATATAACAGACTGGTTATATATGGCCTATCCAGTGTTTCTGGTGGAGACTGACCTCAGTATAAATCTGAGTACAACAAAACAGACATGTTATATATGGCCTATCCAGTGTTTCTGGTGGAGACTGACCTCAGTATAAATCTGAGTACAACATATAACAGACTGGTTATATATGGCCTATCCAGTGTTTCTGGTGGAGACTGACCTCAGTATAAATCTGAGTACAACAAAACAGACATGTTATATATGGCCTATCCAGTGTTTCTGGTGGAGACTGACCTCAGTATAAATCTGAGTACAACATATAACAGACTGGTTATATATGGCCTATCCAGTGTTTCTGGTGGAGACTGACCTCAGTATAAATCTGAGTATAACATAACAGACTGGTTATATATGGCCTATCCAGTGTTTCTGGTGGAGACTGACCTCAGTATAAATCTGAGTACAACATTACAGACTGGTTATATATGGCCTATCCAGTGTTTCTGGTGGAGACCGACCTCAGTATAAATCTGAGTATAACATAACAGACTGGTTATATATGGCCTATCCAGTGTTTCTGGTGGAGACTGACCTCAGTATAAATCTGAGTACAACATATAACAGACTGGTTATATATGGCCTATCCAGTGTTTCTGGTGGAGACTGACCTCAGTATAAATCTGAGTACAACATATAACAGACTGGTTATATATGGCCTATCCAGTGTTTCTGGTGGAGACTGACCTCAGTATAAATCTGAGTACAACAAAACAGACATGTTATATATGGCCTATCCAGTGTTTCTGGTGGAGACTGACCTCAGTATAAATCTGAGTACAACATATAACAGACTGGTTATATATGGCCTATCCAGTGTTTCTGGTGGAGACTGACCTCAGTATAAATCTGAGTACAACATAACAGACTGGTTATATATGGCCTATCCAGTGTTTCTGGTGGAGACTGACTTCAGTATAAATCTGAGTACAACATATAACAGACTGGTTATATATGGCCTATCCAGTGTTTCTGGTGGAGACTGACCTCAGTATAAATCTGAGTACAACATAACAGACATGTTATATATGGCCTATCCAGTGTTTCTGGTGGAGGCTGACCTCAGTATAAATCTGAGTACAACATATAACAGACTGGTTATATATGGCCTATCCAGTGTTTCTGGTGGAGACTGACTTCAGTATAAATCTGAGTACAACATAACAGACATGTTATATATGGCCTATCCAGTGTTTCTGGTGGAGGCTGACCTCAGTATAAATCTGAGTACAACATATAACAGACTGGTTATATATGGCCTATCCAGTGTTTCTGGTGGAGACTGACCTCAGTATAAATCTGAGTACAACATAACAGACATGTTATATATGGCCTATCCAGTGTTTCTGGTGGAGGCTGACCTCAGTATAAATCTGAGTACAACATATAACAGACTGGTTATATATGGCCTATCCAGTGTTTCTGGTGGAGACTGACCTCAGTATAAATCTGAGTACAACATAACAGACATGTTATATATGGCCTATCCAGTGTTTCTGGTGGAGGCTGACCTCAGTATAAATCTGAGTACAACATATAACAGACTGGTAATATATGGCCTATCCAGTGTTTCTGGTGGAGACTGACCTCAGTATAAATCTGAGTACAACATATAACAGACATGTTATATATGGCCTATCCAGTGTTTCTGGTGGAGACTGACTTCAGTATAAATCTGAGTACAACATATAACAGACATGTTATATATGGCCTATCCAGTGTTTCTGGTGGAGACTGACCTCAGTATAAATCTGAGTACAACATATAACAGACTGGTTATATATGGCCTATCCAGTGTTTCTGGTGGAGACTGACCTCAGTATAAATCTGAGTACAACATATAACAGACTGGTTATATATGGCCTATCCAGTGTTTCTGGTGGAGACTGACTTCAGTATAAATCTGAGTACAACATATAACAGACATGTTATATATGGCCTATCCAGTGTTTCTGGTGGAGACTGACCTCAGTATAAATCTGAGTACAACATAACAGACATGTTATATATGGCCTATCCAGTGTTTCTGGTGGAGGCTGACCTCAGTATAAATCTGAGTACAACATATAACAGACTGGTTATATATGGCCTATCCAGTGTTTCTGGTGGAGACTGACTTCAGTATAAATCTGAGTACAACATATAACAGACTGGTTATATATGGCCTATCCAGTGTTTCTGGTGGAGACTGACCTCAGTATAAATCTGAGTACAACATATAACAGACATGTTATATATGGCCTATCCAGTGTTTCTGGTGGAGACTGACCTCAGTATAAATCTGAGTACAACATATAACAGACTGGTTATATATGGCCTATCCAGTGTTTCTGGTGGAGACTGACTTCAGTATAAATCTGAGTACAACATATAACAGACATGTTATATATGGCCTATCCAGTGTTTCTGGTGGAGACTGACCTCAGTATAAATCTGAGTACAACATATAACAGACTGGTTATATATGGCCTATCCAGTGTTTCTGGTGGAGACTGACCTCAGTATAAATCTGAGTACAACAAAACAGACATGTTATATATGGCCTATCCAGTGTTTCTGGTGGAGACTGACCTCAGTATAAATCTGAGTACAACATATAACAGACTGGTTATATATGGCCTATCCAGTGTTTCTGGTGGAGACTGACCTCAGTATAAATCTGAGTACAACATAACAGACATGTTATATATGGCCTATCCAGTGTTTCTGGTGGAGACTGACTTCAGTATAAATCTGAGTACAACATAACAGACATGTTATATATGGCCTATCCAGTGTTTCTGGTGGAGACTGACTTCAGTATAAATCTGAGTACAACATATAACAGACTGGTTATATATGGCCTATCCAGTGTTTCTGGTGGAGACTGACCTCAGTATAAATCTGAGTACAACATAACAGACATGTTATATATGGCCTATCCAGTGTTTCTGGTGGAGGCTGACCTCAGTATAAATCTGAGTACAACATATAACAGACTGGTTATATATGGCCTATCCAGTGTTTCTGGTGGAGGCTGACCTCAGTATAAATCTGAGTACAACATATAACAGACTGGTTATATATGGCCTATCCAGTGTTTCTGGTGGAGACTGACCTCAGTATAAATCTGAGTACAACATATAACAGACTGGTTATATATGGCCTATCCAGTGTTTCTGGTGGAGACTGTCCTCAGTGTAAATCTGAGTACAACATAACAGACATGTTATATATGGCCTATCCAGTGTTTCTGGTGGAGGCTGACCTCAGTATAAATCTGAGTACAACAAAACAGACATGTTATATATGGCCTATCCAGTGTTTTTGGTGGAGACTGACCTCAGTGTAAATCTAAGTACAACAAAACAGACATGTTATATATGGCCTATCCAGTGTTTCTGGTGGAGACTGACCTCAGTGTAAATCTGAGTACAACATATAACAGACTGGTTATATATGGCCTATCCAGTGTTTCTGGTGGAGACTGACCTCAGTATAAATCTGAGTACAACATATAACAGACATGTTATATATGGCCTATTCAGTGTTTCTGGTGGAGGCTGACCTCAGTATAAATCTGAGTACAGCATAACAGACATGTTATATATGGCCTATCCAGTGTTTCTGGTGGAGACTGACCTCAGTATAAATCTGAGTACAACATAACAGACTGGTTATATATGGCCTATCCAGTGTTTCTGGTGGAGACTGACCTCAGTATAAATCTGAGTACAACAAAACAGACTGGTTATATATGGCCTATCCAGTGTTTCTGGTGGAAGCTGACCTCAGTATAAATCTGAGTACAACATAACACAAGTTGCTGACTAAATGTTACCAGTAGTAGGTACTAACTGACAGAATTCCACTGTTTTGTGTTTCTTATTATTTAAAAGGGAGGTAGTTGGCAACCCAGGAAATGGTGGCAACCCAGGAAATGGTGGCAACCCAGGAAATGGTGGCATATAGAAATTGCAGTGTTGTCCATTAGTTTGTGTCCATTCATTAGTATGAACTGTAATATCTAAACTGACCAACTTTAAATATCTGACGTTTGGCTGTCACATTATCAAACTTTGCTTCCTCTGGTCTCCTCTGCTATGGCTGAGTACTTTAAAGTCAACATGGCCTTTTTGTTATAATTCAAATGATAATGAGATGTTTTGTATTAAAAAATAAATTGATTTTTTTAAATGTTTATTTTAACACAAGACGAATGTATTTCAGTGTCCCCAGGCAGGAAAGATCAGAAAACAATCAAAGTTGGGATGGATAGTACAAAGGGGAAATCATTCAAAACCAAACAGTAAGTGATACACATGGCTTAAAACTGTTATGTTAGTAAATGAGAGTTGATTTTGTGTTTATTATATAATATGTATAAAGACACGACTTGCCAGCTGTTTTTGTGTCTATTATCTAACATGTATAAAGACGTGATGTGCTATCTGTTTTTGTGTCCATAACCCGTGACGTGCCAGCTATTTATGTGTCTGTTACATGTATAAAGACATGATGTGCCAGCTGTTTTTGTGTCTGTTACATAACATATATAGAGAGATGCTGTGCCAGCTGTTTATGTGTCTGTTACATAAAATGTATAATAACACGACGTGCCAGCTGTTTTTGTGTCTATTACATAACATGTATAGAGTCACGACGTGCCAGCTGTTTTTGTGTCTGTTACATAACATGTAAAGAGACACGACGTGCCAGCTGTTTTTGTGTCTGTTACATAACATGTATAGTGAGACACCTTGCCAGCTGTTTATGTGTCTGTTACATGACATGTATAGAGACACGACATGCCAGCTGTTTTTGTGTCTGTTACATGACATGTATAGAGACACAACGTGCCAGCTGTTTTTGTGTCTGTGACATGACATGTATAGAGACACGACGTGCCAGCTGTTTTTGTGTCTGTGACATGACATGTATAGAGACACGACGTGCCAGCTGTTTTTGTGTCTGTTACATAACATGTATAGAGTCACGACGTGCCAGCTATTTTTGTGTCTGTTACATAACATGTATAGAGACACGACGTGCCAGCTGTTTATGTGTCTGTTACATAACATGTATAAAGACATGATGTGCCAGCTGTTTTTGTGTCTGTTACATAACATGTATAGAGAGATTCCGTGCCAGCTGTTTATGTGTCTGTTACATAACATGTATAAAGACATGATGAGCCAGCTGTTTTTGTGTCTATTACATAACATGTATAGAGAGATTCCGTGCCAGCTGTTTATGTGTCTGTTACATAACATGTATAAAGACATGATGTGCCAGCTGTTTTTGTGTCTGTTACATAACATGTATAGAGACACAACGTGCCAGCTGTTTTTGTGTCTGTGACATGACATGTATAGAGACACGACGTGCCAGCTGTTTTTGTGTCTGTGACATGACATGTATAGAGACACGACGTGCCAGCTGTTTATGTGTCTGTTACATAACATGTATAAAGACATGATGAGCCAGCTGTTTTTGTGTCTATTACATAACATGTATAGAGAGATTCCGTGCCAGCTGTTTATGTGTCTGTTACATAACATGTATAAAGACATGATGTGCCAGCTGTTTTTGTGTCTGTTACATAACATGTATAGAGTCACGACGTGCCAGCTATTTTTGTGTCTGTTACATAACATGTATAGAGACACAACGTGCCAGCTGTTTTTGTGTCTGTGACATGACATGTATAGAGACACGACGTGCCAGCTGTTTTTGTGTCTGTGACATGACATGTATAGAGACACGACGTGCCAGCTGTTTTTGTGTCAGTTACATAACATGTATAGAGACACGACGTGCCAGCTGTTTTTGTGTCTGTTACATAACATGTATAAAGACGTGATGTGCCAGCTGTTTTTAACTTTAAAGATAAAGATTAAATGTGAATTTGTGTTCAACTCCTGCTTTGAACAAAAAGTGTTGTGTATAACAAACCAAAGTGACCTATGATGCTGGAGGAAGCATAGATCAATATGTATATAGAACAATATTTATATATATCAATATGTATATGGAACAATATTTATATATATATATATATCAATATGTATATAGGTCAATATGTATATAGATCAATATGTATATATATCAATATATATATATATATATATATATATATATATATATATATATATACATATATATATATATACATCAATATTTATATAGATCAATATCTATATAGATCAATATGTATTAAGATCAATATGTATATAGTTCAATATGTATATAGATAAATATTTATAAAAAAACTATATGTATAAAAAATAAAAACAATATGAATATATATCAATATGTATAAAGAACAATATTGATGTAGATCAATATTTATATAGATCAGTATGTATATAGATCAGTATGTATATAGATCAATATGTATATATAGATCAATATTTATATAAATCAATATGTATAAAGAGCAATATATATATGTATATCAATATGTATATAGATCAGAACACCAATAGGCCTTTCTAAAGTAGCCAAGTTTGACTATGTTACCTGTTCAGTACTTTCTAGGGATGTTTCAAAACACAAATATTAGTGCTGTTGTGTTATAATAATTATCATTATTATTATTGCTATAGTTATTCTTCATTATTATTAATAATATTATGAATATGAATTTGAAAAGAACAATAGTCTTGGGTATTGTAACTTGCTGTAAGTTTTTAGCTGAGAAAACTTATTAAATTATTTTTACAAATGCATGCACACATTGTGTACAAATATTATTGTGTATCTCCATTTATATGCAGCATCTGGATGTTTATATGTAATAATACATGTATGCGAACATGGATATTTAATATATTGCTTTGTTTTGTTGTAAAGACTAAAGCAAATTATAACATATTGTTTTGTAATCTTTAACAGAGACATAGAGAAAATGTAAGTTAGACATAAATGTAACTCTGTTGTACATGATAGCAAAAACAAATGTCCTGAAAGCCGTACAATATAGGCATCATGTATGGGTGAAGTCACATTAAAAATCAGATGTGCACGTGATAGACATTATTATACAATAGGTGTCACCATGGTACCCTTTCTGTGTTTACTACCCATATTCCATATGATCCCAGGGCTCTTTAACTTACACTTTTGGGAATGGGGTCGGTTCCCCATCTTTGGGAAAATTAGCATTATTTCATAGTGTCCTTCAATATATATGACAGTATACAATGTATGTGTAATATACATGTATATTAAATGTATAAAAAATGTGATCTGCTTGTACTACCTTACCTTAATCCTAATGTAAAGTAAAATCTCAATGATTTTCCCAAATATTTTCTTTGGCTTATTTACATTTTGAACCTGGGAATTTTGTTACTTTGGATTGTGGATGCTATGGGATGGAATAAAACTGTATATAATGTATCGAGATGTGATGAATACATTGCAGATATGTATAATGTATTGCAGATATTTTGGAATGTATTGCAGATGTGTGAAATGTATTGCAGATGTATGGAATGTATTGCAAATATGTGGAATGTATTGCAGATGTGTTAAATGTATTGCAGATGTATAGAATGTATTGCAGATGTATGGAATGTATTGCAAATGTGTGGAATGTATTGCAGATGTGTTAAATGTATTGCAGATGTATAGAATGTATTGCAGATGTGTATAATTTCAGTTACAGATATGTAGAATGTCAGTTACAGATGTGTGAATATTCGAGAATGTCAGTTACAGATGTGCGAAATGTCAGTTACATATTATGTATAGCATGTTAGTTACAGATGTGTAGAATGTCAGTTACAGATGCGTGGGATGACAGTTACATGTGTAGCATGTTAGTAACATATGTGTGGAATATAAGTAACAGATATGTAGAATGTCATTTACATATGTGTGGAATGTCAGTTACAGATGCGTAGAACATCAGTTACATATATGTGAAATGTCAGCTATAGATGTGTGGAATGCAATTACAATTGTGTAGAATGTAAGTTACAGATGTGTAGAATGTCAATTACAGATGTGTGGAATGACAGTGACAGATGTGTAGAATGTTAAATACAGACGTGTGGAATGACAGTTACATATGTGTAGAATGTCGATTACAGGTGTGTGAAATGACAGTTACATATGTGTAGAATGTCAATTACAGATGTGTGGAATGTCAGTTACAGATGTGTAGAATGTAAGTTACAGATGTGTAGAATGTCAATTACAGATGTGTGGAATGACAGTTACAGATGTGTAGAATGTTAAATACAGATGTGTGGAATGACAGTTACATATGTGTAGAATGTCAATTACAGGTGTGTGGAATGACAGTTACAGATGTGTAGAATGTCAATTATAGATGTGTGGAATGTCAGTTACAGATGTGTAGAATGTCAGGGACAGACATATGGAATGTCAGTAGCAGATGTTTAGAATGTGTTTTAGATATTTAAATTTTATGGACTTGAGATGTGTAGAAAAAACTCCAAGTGTATAAATTGCTTTACAGGGATGAATCATGAATGGACTACAAATATTCGTTCATGGAATGGAATACACATGCATGGATTATTTGTATATTGATTCTAGAAGGAATAAATTATAATGTATAAAAATAATTTTAACTATCTAACACACCCTTATATCCCGGTGTATATTGGCAGTAACCTGTCCTTCAGTTATTATCACACTTATTAAATCATTGATTTAATTTTCTAACTTAGTTAACATCTATTTCGTAACCTCTGTGATCTGCTACTGATAAAAACATATGCTAACATTCTATATTACTTTACCAGGGCATATAGAGTTTCCCTTTTCTGTCCTTCTGTACATCCATCTGTACTTCCGTTTCTCACATCTTCTTTTCCAGACTTCTCCTTTTAAACTTGTCAACCAATTGGCTAAATATGCAGTGGCGTTATCATTGATAATGAAGTCACAAGTATAGCCACAAGTGATCATGTCATTTTCAGTGTTCATGAGTGAAGTAAAATTTAATTAATTTTCACTGAAACCAACTATTTTTAAATTATGATTAAATACAGTGATATTACCATTTATAATTATTTTCAAAAAACAGTCCACTGAAAAATCTAAAATTCACCAAAAAGCATAAAAACAAAAACATATATATCAATGAAAAAAACTGAATTTGATAATATTATTATATATATAGTGAATTTAACAAATTAAATATAAATTACGACATCTGAATCATCTTGCTCACAGTCACATATCAAGCTTAGCGTCATACTATTGTCTTTCTACACCGTTAGCTTGTATTTGCCCTGTGGCCTTAATATTTACACGTATGTCATTAAAGTAGTGAAATCTAAATCTCAATCAATTGTAAAACAATGTGTGTTAAAGAACAAACAAACATGGTGCCTGAAATCTTATGTTTACATAGCAGTTATTTTTATGATTTAAATCACATTTTCAATTTACTTTAACTGAAATAGAACTGTCACACATTCACGGCTTGGATTTAAGTAAGTAAAATTGTAGATTTAACATTAAATTACATGTTAAGTATTTTGCTAGACAGTTTAGATATGGTAGAAACATCATAGATTGTCCTGTTTGTACTGGCTGTGTAGCAAATTATGGAAAGGGTGGATCCAGTCTGACAAAGGGGTGCTCTATATAATTGATATGGCATTCTGGCATCCTATGCACCTGATATGTATAAAAATTCAGATGGATCACTCTGTCCGTGATAATCTTGTGTTTTGTGTTGTCATCTTTAGTCAAAATTTTGATAGTGTCAATTACCTGTTTAAACTTTTTCATGTGACAGCAGCAGTAGGTTTTTATTACACCCCCAGATACAAAGTATATGGGGGCTATATAGGAGTCACGCTCGTCCATCCGATGGTCAGTCCAACAACTTTTGTGATCGCTATTTCTCAGCAACCATTGGCCGGAATTCAATGAAAATTCACAAGGGTGACTGGTACCAAGCCAAGTTGTGCATTTTGTCGGCATGTTGTGCGAGAATAATTTTTCAATGAGTTTTGGCCCTTTACATTTTTCATACTTATTTGTTTTCGTCTATGGGGCTATATAGAAGTCACGCTCGTCCATCTGTCGGTCAGTCCGACAATTTTTGTGACTGCTATTTCTCGGCAACCATTGGCTGGAATTCCATGAAACTTCACATGGGTGACTGGTACCAAGCCTAGTTGTGTATATTGTCGGCATGTTGCACCTGAATAATTTTTCAGTGAGTTATGGCCCTTTCAATTTTTCATTATGTGTATTCAATAAAACTCCTTTTATTTTTGACTAATTGTATGCAATCATAAGATCTCAAAAAGGAATTTGAAAGAGGTCAAAAGTCAATTCACACCCCTATATATAGCGTAAGTTTTAGACCTTTAAATTGTCAAAAATATTGTGCCATGCCCTGCATCGGGTCACCGTATTACACAGGCAACTGAGCAACAAATGATTCTCATGGTTTCTTATGAATCCTCGCCATTAGATCATATGACAAACATGTATATATATCTATTCATATGAGAAGCATGTGTATATGTATATTCATATGAGAAGCATGTGTATACGTCTTTTCATATGAGAAGCATGTGTATACGTCTATTCATATGAGAAGCATGTGTATACGTCTATTCATATGAGAAACATGTGTATATGACTATTCATATGAGAAGCATGTGTATATGTCTATTCATATTAGAAGTATGTGTATATATCTTTTCATATGAGAATCATATAAAACCAATCAATAAGCCAATGAATTTAACATAAGAATAATGGGTATTATATATATATATATATATATATATATATATATATATATATATATATATAAAGGGAGATAATTAAATTCACAACAATGAAATTTGTTGTGAATTTGATTATCTCCCTTTTGAAATAAAATACATATGAATTCACTGTATCTTCATGATCCAACGGGTTTCTAAATCTGTTCTATATATAGCATGTGAGCAGTCATGAATCTTTAACTGGATCCTACTCATATAAAGCTATGTATATAAGTCATGGTTGACACCTTATTAATTGGTTTGGCAGTGGCCTTGATATTATATCTATGGTTTGCATTGTAGCTAGGTGCGCTCGCTGTAGACTGCTCTGTACATTTATGTCTGGTTATTCACAAATAATAATCTCCCTATATATAAATTCACTGTATCTTCATGATCCAACGGATTTCTAAATCTGTCCTTTATATAGCATGTGAGTAGTCATGAATCCTTAACTGGATCCTACTCATATAAAGCTATCAGTTCATGTATATAAATTGTCTGTCCAGTCCAGATGTGTTGCATGTAAATCCATAGTATATAAATCATGGTTGACACCAAATTTATTTGGTTTGGCAGAGGCTTTGATATTGTATCTATGGTTTGCATTGTAGCAAGGCGCGCTCTCCGTAGTCTGGTCTGTACATTTGTGTCTGGTTATTTCCAAATAATTATCTCTCTATATATACATGTATAGCATACATTGTGAATGAGCACCTGAAAAGATCCCAAAAATCGGAAATTCCTTTGTTGTGAATTTAATTATCTCCCTTTATATATGAGTATCATATGAAACCAGATATGAAAATAATATAAAGCAATAAGCATATAAGTGTTTTATGAGAATCATTTGCTGCTCAATTGCCTATTTAACTGGCCTTTTATAGAATGTAATATTCTACAATTCTTTAAACATGAGCATCACCAGCCAGTTTACATTTCTTCTTGGTTCATATGCATCAACACTGACAAGGGAAATAGTTGAAATAATGAAAGTGGCATCCTAGGAAATCTGTCTGTTATTAAGATTAAATTACAAGTATTTAATCAATTAATTTGAAATATAAATGTACACTACATATCTGCTTATGACAATTTGTTACTTAGTACAATTTGAATTGTCCTCTGATTGAAAATAGTGATGTGACCATTCCAATAATAAGAATTATGCTGTATTGCATTTTTTTATTCTAGAACAAAATTCCACATAGCTAAGTGCACAAATTATCCTTTATGTTATCCCAATTGTCAACATGTGCTAGAATTGTTTGTGATGTTTTCACAAAGCTCTTAATAATCTATCTTTACTCAGCAAAAAAATAGAAATTTTATACTGTGTTGAAATAAATTTTGCACATGGTCCACTGGTAGAGCGTCAGACCCAATATAGGAGGGTTTTGAGTGTGATTCCTCACCAGTAAATATTTACGAAAAATGTTCGCTGTGAGGTCAGTGTCAGAAGTCTCAAGCATAAGTAAACATTGTACAACTGTCAAGTTCCCTTGTTTTGCTGGGTATATTTGTTTACATAATTCTTACCCCCCAGTGAACTCCAAGAGAAAATATATTATAGGCTCAGTGTATTTCTGGACAGTGGCCTGTATTCCTTCTACTGATATCTGTCATCACATCAGTGGGGAAAATATATTTTGGCGGGGTTTTTCTCAATGACAGTGGTAGTAGTGTAGTAAAGTGTAGTATAATTTTGTACATCAGGAATGGTCAGAATGGCCATAAAAGTTATGGCCCAGTCGCTTGTCTTTATTATAATATCCATCACTATGACAGCATAGGAGTGGACTGACAAAATGGTCAAGTTCTTATTAGAACTCCATATTGCAGTGTTAATGAAGTGAAACAGGAGATAAGGGCAAACAAAATGTTGGCAGCAAGAAAGGAGGAGGAAGAAAAGATTAAATTTGATGTAAAAAGGTACTTTGTAAATGTTGAGATGTTAAACTGTTGTCATCTTTTTAAGTTTAAATGGGTGAGGCAGTGTCAGTGATGGGTGACATTGCCCCGCGGAGAGCATTAAGTTGTGGATGGGAGAATTTATAATATGTACATGTATGATTAAGCACTGAAAGTTTCTTTGTTTCAGGTGCTGAGATCTTTGTTAAATTGTTTAATTTGAAGAAACTTTTCACTCATGAACATCATGGCTGTGTTATGATTATGTTTTTCTTTTCAATTAAAATAATTTTTACATTTAAAAATGAAGAAGAACTTGATACTGTTTTCAAAAACAAGGTTGAATAAAGTATTAAGAATTGAGCAGAAATTCTGAAATTCTTTCAATCTTCTAATACATTATGGTCTAACTTAAACTGTCTCAAGACAACTTTTCTCTCACTAGGTCACCAGTTTTATGTTACAGGTTTACCACTGTTTTATAATATATTTCAATTCTTTTTAAGTCAGTTTAATTTTATTTATTTATACAAACTATCAGCAAATAGTATATTTAGATTATAATATGGCAAAGACATGACGGTAACATGTTGCCACGAATAGGAATACATTTTTGAATGACATTTAATATAATAGGTAAAAATGCCAAGCATGTTAAACGTATGATTTGAAACAGACATGCTAATCAAAATGAATGAAAAACATACATTTAACATATGTTTAACATGTGTGGCATTTTTACCTGTGATATATATATATGAGACAGATGAATTATTGGTACTGTAACAGTAAATTTTATTGAAAAATGTTTTCAT
Source organism: Panopea generosa (assembly GCA_029582155.1). Lineage (NCBI taxonomy): Eukaryota > Metazoa > Mollusca > Bivalvia > Adapedonta > Hiatellidae > Panopea > Panopea generosa. The sequence continues at coordinate 2,984,030 of CM055908.1, read as the reverse complement.
TTATTTATTTTTTTAGCAAAGAAGGAAAAAATAAAGTAATTTAATATCAATAAGTTCAGGTTATGAGCCTTGAATGCTTCTTATAGCAATTTATCAATTAATTAGAGCTATAGTAGTTCCATGGATAAAATATTTACAAATTCATGAAATGTCTGCCATTTCATATGCAGTGACAGTTTACTCCAAAATATTGGTTATAAAATGTTCATGCATGAGCTAGAAGTGCCACTTTGTTGTACGGATGTGTATTTAGTATAATGTTCGCAAGTTCATAGTTACATGGTTTTATCATTCACATGGCTAGTTTAATATTGTTAGATATGTATATAGGGGATACCTATTACCGCGAGTCTAAAATTACATCAACCTGGTCAAAATGGTAACGTGAAAAATAAAAAGTAATAAAGTTACTTTATTGTCCTGAATAATCCATCTAAAAGCTATTTCTTTCTATGATAAACTCATGAAAAAACAGTGGTTATTCAGCCATTTTGATTTTTTCCTAGTATACATATTACCGTGAATTGGCCATTCAGACGGCTAGAATATGGTGTCACCAGGAAAAACACTGGTACTGGATTAAATTTTCAAATAATACTTAGCAAGTCCTGTATGAAAAATATCATTTAAAATTCAAATGAACATAAACAGTGTGTTGGTACACTTAAGAATTCTTGCACTGATTCTAGTTTTGCTAAAAAGAGGCACACACAAACATTGACCCCCTCCCAAGAAATCTTACTGGTGTACAGTATTTTAAGTGCACCAATACATTTCAATTGTCACATTGAGGTAAGGAATTCTAAGTGCGCATGTGCGAGATAATGTTATTATACAGGCATTGGCGGTAATATGTATATCGCGGTATTAGGTATACAAGGGATATAATAATTTTAGCCATATCTTGAAATTGTATGCAATGGCATGGGTAAGGTATAATGTGTTTATCTGTTTATATCAAACTTTCAGTGAAAGTCATGGTAAACCGGAAACTGTTACACATAAAATATTATCAGAAATGTTTGGGAAAAAAGAAACTAATAAAAAAGGTGGTAGAAGGTATAGCAGATATATTGTACAAAGTGTAATGTGTAAAGCACTAAGTACCATGTTCCATGTTTTATATGCACACTGACTGCTTAAGACAGTTTTGACTGTAAAATCTTGTCAATGACCTACTTATATCTATACGACTGTATATTTGTAGCCCACATGAATACCTGTGGTACGGGCTTGGAATGTAAGTACATTAACTGCTGCAGGGTTAGCGCTGGTAGAAAATAGTTACAATTTTCACTATAAATAAGAGAACTATTAAAATCAATTTAAGCAATTATATTAATTTCATACCTAGTTATTGGACACATTTTGTGAAATGGTCCTTTAAGCTGTTTCAGATCAGTTTGGCTGTTTAAACGTTGGTGAAAATGAAGATTAGTTTAATGCAAGTCATTGTAAATGAAATGACAGAAAAACTTGTTGGAATAAAATGATAGGTAAATAAATTTTGTTGATGAAGAATAAATTGAGTAGCAAATTTGCAATGATAAAATTGTCTATAAAAAGAAAATGTAATCCAGATTTAGGATTTAATTGGAGTTGGTTTTCAGCATGTCACTGTTCTTTGTTAGATTCTTTCAAGCCAGTGCCAACTCGACTCACGTGTGAGGTTGTGGCATCCTTGCAGCCTTTCTACATTTCTCTATCCCCTATTTACAGAATGGCAATTAACAATATCAGTTGCCATAATTGATTGTCATGATTTTATAATACTATATGAGTGGAGCCTAGTGATGGAGCATTGCATGCAGAATCTGAGAGTCCTGGGAGTAATCTTTTGATGTAAATGGTCAGCTGCCACCATTGAGACAAACACTAATGGTGGCTCATTTCTGCCATGTTGTTTTGCCAGGGGCGCCACCACGAAAACATAAAAACTCGACAATTGCCATTATTTTGCGTTTTGGCAGGCCAGGTTCTTCTGATAGACATATTTACACTTATTACACATAGATTTATGTAAGTTTTTATGTCAGCATGCATAAGAGTCTTTAAACGGTGGAATATATCAAGATAGTATCCTTTGATGTTACAATAATATATTTATTATCTGGTGTTATCTGGTCTCTACATGGTCAACACGACATGGCAGAAATCAGCCACCATAGACTCTGATTGGCTGAAAAAGTACAAGGGTGTTCGGGGCATACTTTTTGATACTAGCCTTATTTCTGGTTTGATGAAAATGTCAAACGGGCAAATCAACAATTACAATAAAATGTTTTTTTTTGTTTTGGCCAATAAAGAATGAATGTTACTTTCACTTATTAAATCCATTTTATTAAGGAAACTGTGTGGAGAATGAAAGAGTGGTGATATTTTCATGCTGAAAGTAATCATCAATTTGATGGGACAAAGAGTAGTAAAAAGTGATATGTTTCACCCCATATTTTTTACCTTTTCTTTTGAGTCCAGGATATTACTTTAATATAATATATAATTAATAATATCAAACGTTGGAAAATGCAATGGTGGTAGCTGTTTTGTATCAGTACTTTAAAGTAACACCATATATTATTATGTATGTCTTAGTCTCAGGTTCTGTGTATGACATTGAGCATGACTTGTAAATGTTGTGAGAACTTTCAAAATCAATGTAAAATATAAAAGTGTAAACTTGTATCTATGATAATACCACAACTATTATAATATGTAAGCTTTGTTCATATAAATTGTTTTAATTTTTGATGTAACAAAAACAAGTTTATTTGTAAGGGAGTGAATTAGGTAGGATGTGTTTTTTTTTTTTCCTTAAATGTTGCGTGTAACAATCATGCTCCCTTCTAAGTTATTCAGAATAACTTATTTAGTTTAATGTCACAGGGTTGCCACTCACCTTGAAATTTTATACATTTTCAAGATCAGTGAATTAATTGTCTGAGAATTTCAGAAAATTGCAGAAAACTGGGAAATTTGAAATCTCAACTGGTTTGGGAGTGCAAGTCAGGAAAATTTAGATTTTATGTAGGTGAGAATCTGTTTTTTGATGGCTATACACATATATATATTTCAATGGCAAGTCCTCAAATAGTGCTCTTGTGGAAGTTGAGGTGTTTTTGTTAGATATCCAAGTTAGATATTTTTTTATGTAATAAATGACAAGGGTGGATTGAGGCCAATAGTTTCAGTTGTTTCTTAAAAAAATACCTAAAAAAGTTAATGTGGGAAGATTTGCTCAAGTCGCGGAAAAAGCCAGAGAATTAAAAGTCAGGAAAATTTAGTAAAGGCTGGGAGTGGCAACCCTGTTTTATGTACACTTCTAATTGATAAAAAAATGAATAACATAAATAATTGGCTGAGTGATTTTTGCAGGATGGATGAGTTTGGTCACATGATCACTCACCGTTACCTTGACAAGAAGGGATGGAACTCTGGGTACTGTAATGCACACGTAGTCTGCTTATCCGTCTAGATTGGTCTGAGTTTGTTTGAGTTTGATGGGCGCACAGTCATTTTATCTTCATGTGGCTAGTTTCTGTTTATACTAGGGTTACATTGTTAAATATTGTCATCAAAATGCAGTTTTTGCACAGATGTTGAGTGTTTTTACACTTTGTAGTGGTGTGGTCTTTGATTTTGGAGTTATTGTATAATTTTTCTCTTCTTTCTGTAATGATAATTATAACATTGTCTGTGAATTTAATATGCTATTGTGCAACTACGTTATTCTATTTGTAGATGGAGCCTACCGTGTAAGGGGTGTTTTTTAGTTTTATACATTTAGGGCAATGAAAGCATGAGGTCCTGAGTGTGTGAGTGTGTGTTTACAAGGTATAAAATGACTAGATGTATCTGCTAAAATATATACCTAATATGGTAGGTTCCATCTAAAAATAGAATGAGGTAGTTTCTTAATAGCATATTGGATTTATAAAGAGTTACCGATATATAAACAGGTGCAATACATGTATAATCAATTTTAAGTTATCTGATTTTTGGGCATTTTTTAATTCATCATTGCACACAATAGGTAACAGTAAAGTGGGTAATTGTCCTGACACAAGAACGACTATCGCTCCATCCACTGGCCATGTGGCGTCATTTGTCCAAGTAAATACAATAGTTTGTTTGTCTTAGGAAAATGGTGATGCAGCAACCAATATCGATTGCTGATTGGATAGTCAGCTTCTTTGATTGACAGCCCATGTCAGATCAGTTACAGTTTGGTATGCAATCAATTCATAATTGAGTACCTGTCTTACCTGTATTGGTCAACATTGTTTACAAGTTATTGCTCCCAAATAAACAAGGTTAAAGGTTTACAACCATTCCCAAGTAAACAAAAACGGACTGTACCTGACAAAACAGACTGTACCTGACAATAAACTTGCAGAAATGCTATATCGTACTATTATGTCTACCCTGAATTACTCATCCTGCTATAGCAGGTCGGAAGTTAAAGAGGCCTCCTCACCTATATCGCCGTATTGTTTTGTTCTTTGTAGGAAAAATTCACATTTATATCAAACATCACATACAGTGTATTGGATGTTCAATACGGTAATTTATATTGTATTTGGTCCCTGTAGTGTGAAGTTCTTTAATTTTGTTGACCAAATACTAAATCGTGGCCGGCAATAAAGTAACTCATTGGCCAGTATTGATTTGACAATGACGATAAAACTGAAAATACTGACCTGAACTAATTTCTCAGTAATAAGATAAACTGTAACAAGAAGTTGAATCAACCGTTATCTTAGAATGGGACATTTCTCTTTGTGATTTAATAAACTTTTCATCATTTATTGAACTGAAAGTTATAGGTGAGGAATCTTTAAGATTGTACTGAAACAGTATTTTGGTTAAAATGGAAGTTCCAGTAAACTGAAGAAAATGATTTGTGTATAACAAAAATATGATGAAACTTTTTTTTTATTAGATAGATTTGAGAAAATCGTACATGTGCAGAAACAGTTTATTCACACTTAGCCTGATTAAGTAAGGTGAGGATGGACAGCTTTATTATTATTTTGATATCTGATCTGCTGTCCATGTCTCGGGAGATGCAAATATTACCTTATGGTAATACTACCATATGATAATACTACCTTATGATAATACTACCAAATGATAATACTACTTTATGTTAATACTACCTAATGATTATACTACCATATGATAATACATGTACTACCATATGAAAATACTACCTTATGATAATACTACCTTATGATGATACTACCTTATGATCATATAAAAATACTACCTTATGATATTACTACCTTATGATAATACTACCTAATGATAATACTACCTTATGATAATACTGCCTTATGAAATTACTACAATATGATAATACTACCATATGAAAATACTACCTTATGTTAATACTACCTTATGATAATACTACCTTATGATAATACTACCTTATGTTCATATGAAAATACTACCTTATGATAATACTACCTTATGGTAATACTACCTTATGATGATACTACCTTATGATAATATTACCTTATGATAATACTACCTTATGATAATATTACCATATGATGATACTTCCTTATGACCATATGAAAATACTACCTTAAGATAATACTACCTTATGATAATACTACCTAATGATAATACTACCTTATGATAATACTACCTTATGATCATATGATAATACTACCTTATGATAATACTACCTTATGATAATACTACCTTGTGATAATACTATGTAATGATAATACTACCTTATGATAAAACTAGCCAATGATAATACTACCTTATGATCATATGATAATACTACCATATGATAATACTACCATATGATAATACTACCTTATAATAATACTACCTTATGATAATATTACCTTATGATAAAACTACTTTATGATCATATGAAAATACTACCTTATGACAATACTACCTTATGATAATACTACCTTATGATCATAAGAAAATACTACCTTATGATTAAACTACCTTATGATAATACTACCTAATGATAAAACTACCTTATGATCATATGAAAATACAACCTTATGATAAAACTACCTTATGATAATACTACCTAATGATAATACTACCTTATGATAATACTACCTTATGATCATATGAAAATACTACCTTATGATAATACTACCTTATGATAATACTACCTTATGATAATACTACCTAATGAAAATACTACCTTATGATAAAACTACCTAATGATAATACTACCTTATGATAATACTACCTTATGATAATACTACCTTATGATAATACTACCTAATGATAATACTACCTTATGATCATATGAAAATACTACCTTATGATAATACTACCTTATGATAATACTACCTAATGAAAATACTACCTTATGATAATACTACCTAATGATAATACTACCTTATGATAATACTACCTAATGAAAATACTACCTTATGATAAAACTACCTTATGATAATACTACCTAATGATAATACTACCTTATGATAATACTACCTTATAATCATATGAAAATACTACCTTATGATAATACTACCTTATGATAATACTACCTAATGATAATACTACCTGATGATCATATGAAAATACTACCTTATGATAATACTACCTTATGATAATACTACCTAATGAAAATACTACCTTATGATAATACTACCATGTGATAAAACTACCTTATGATAATACTACCATATGATAATACTACCTTATGATAATACTATCATATGATAATACTACCTTATGATAATACTATCATATGATAATACTACATTATGATAATACTACCATATGATAATACTACCTTATGATAATACTACCATATGATAAAACTACCTTGCTAGGGTAGGGAGGAAGCTGGTCAGTGGGTTGTAGAAATGTTCAATTACTGTATACCCCCATAATTGCCTCCCCTAATAAATGCCTCCCCTTCATCCTTTTTAAGCCGGGCCCAATTAGCTCAGTCGGTAACATGTCTGACTATCAATCCAGGGGTCATGAGTTTGAATCCAAATCCTGGAACAATATCTGTGATGATTGATATACGACATTGAGTCGTGTAATCATTTATTGTTCTCACTGCTGATTCAAGTTGGAAAGTTATCAGTTACTTGCGAAGATGGGGTGTGCACAAGAACTGGTTAACATTTCAGGATCCCAGGCAACAGTGGTTAGGTTAACTGATCGTCTGTTAGCCCTCGATTGCATAAAAATGAGGCTAAATAGTCTACAACAAAAAATCATCCTTCATAAAAAATAGAAGAACAACTTTGGAAGTTCCAAATAAATACATATAGATTTTAAGTCTGATTTAATTATTATTTTGAAGTTGAATAATTGTCATATTACAGGCAGTGTGTTTTATGGCATCTTACAAACATATCACACAAAATTTAATCAAATAAACGCCTTCGCTACTGTTGTAAATAGTATTGTATTTAAAGGGTATGCAATAATCAGATCTTTAGTTTGTATCACATTATACAAATTTGTTTGCTTTATCAAAATAATAAGATGAAATTGGCAATACAAAACAGTTAACAGATATTGCGGTAACAGGTGTTGGATTTATTTGCATTTTTTACTGTGTCACTTTTGCTTGAATCTCACATTTTACTACGATTTTAGTGCCTTTGCTTGCTGGTGGAACATGGACTTGATACTCATATTTGGACGGGGTATAATCTATCACTCACCTATGATGAATTTCTGTAATTTTTCCATATTTTGACATTTTCAGTAAAAGAAAAATAGTGTTTTACTTTTTGAGAACATTTTTTCCTTAATTAAGGGTTGATTACCACCTGGGTTCATACAAACAATTTGCATAGTAAACCGTCTTGGACTCTTACCTTGCAGGGCGCCAGAGTCTAAACAACATGTAAAGACCACAATCACTCAAAAAAAACGGACAGGCCCTGTTGCTGAACCTGACCTTGTCTCAAGACTGGAAGTTGAGGAGAAGGAACAAGAAGTTCTGGCCCGTGATGAAACCATTAACGTAAGTTACGCTTCTCTGAACAATACTGTAATATCGTAACATTTTAATGTTTACAGAATAGAACAAAATCCATCAAAGCAGCGTCATGACATGCCAATGGTTGTTAGTGACATTGTCCCACGTATAATGCTGGAGGAGAGAGAACAAGAACTGTTGGCCAAAGATGAGATGGCAAAGGTTAGTTTGTTGCAACATGCGCCTCACTGATCTGTGTGCTAGTGCTGTTTTCCGTGCATTTTTGGTGCTAGATATGATATGAACAACAATTTCCTGTCTGGTTGTAACAATCACAGGTAGTTGTTGGTAGCAGTCGTTTGTCTTTTTTATCAGATTGCACAGTTTGTATGTATCTGCTTTATCACTACTCTTCTTCCTATCTATAAATTGTCTATGGTTACTCATGGTGTCCATGGGTACTGTGTCCATGGTTACTGTGTCAGTTTAGCTTCCCTCTTATGTACCACACTAATTTTGTCTGGAGTTCAAACAAATATTTCCGGTTGTTTTGTAATGGAAGTACAGATCAAAGACTGAATTTATTTCATGTGACTTTAGTACATGTTAGACCATGACTACCATTACATGCAAATGGACAGATTACGGATTTCTGTTTTATTCAGCAGTATATTTTACAAGTGAATTAAAGCATTAAAAAATTACTTCTTTTCTTATTTTTGTTATTGCATTTATCAATTATTAGACTTGGTTTTATGTCAAGTTAATGTTTTCATTTATATCCATCAAAAACAATATTGTCTTGTCTTAGAGCAATTTTCATATTTTTGAAGTTTAAGATGGTCACATGATCGAAATTAACCAATTGATGAAAAGTAGTAAAAGTTTTACCATTGAAACGCATTAAAATGCTGTTATTATTTAAGAAAGTTTTGTTTGACCTCTTGACATTAGAGTTGGTGTTTTTATTACTGATGACACATGTATGCATACTGACTGTTTGTCATCAGTTGTGTTTTTTCTGTTTCTTCTGGTTTTTCTTTTGTATGTGTTTTCTTTTCTATTCATTATTTGATGACTAGTTAGTGTATTAGGTCTATCTCTGTGGCGATGGTCATTGGTTTTATTGTTAGTCATTACTTAGGACCTGTACCGGTTCAACGTCATCACTTTCATGATGATCAATTCTAGATTTGTGAAGGTCGTTGCTAGGAAATTGTAGAGGTCATCAGTACTAAGTTGTAGAGGACATGTGACCCAGAGTACTTTTGAAATAATCACAGGCGGTGTTCTTCACTTCTGCTGTAATGGTAGTCTCCACTTTTGACTTTGAACATTTTTATTCATTGAATTGCAAATGCAATCAAGCAGTGGTGTAGATACTGCCAAACCTGCCTATAGTAACCACCGGAAGCAAGGAGAAAGGATGTATTTTGGGTATTTTTATATTATACATTCCATAAAGGAAAAAAAATAACATGACTCCTTGCTTGATTGAGGTGACTGCTTAACACAGGTTTGGTAATTACTAATACTGTTTACATCTTATATAAAAAATGTATATAGTTACACTGCACCGAGGAGATAGTGGGTGGGGTGAGTCGTCAGCGTATCAGGTTTGTCTACATTGTTTTATATGCTGGTTTACTTCACACTTGCTATATTTTCCTAATTCCTGAGTCTTTGGGGCTGTGCTTTTGGGGAGGATGACAAGGATGAGGGACTCCTTGTCCCAAGGAAAAGTAACTCATTGAAATTTTGTAAAAGTTCATAATTATATTCATGTGAAATCTTGTTTTCAATTATCTTTACTTTCATTCATCTCAAGAATACAAGTCATAATTGTTACGTTGTTGAATAAAATTCTCAACAAAACAAAATACAAATTTTGCGTATTGCCACTTGAAAAATATTACTCAAAATTTTAATTTCAAACTGCCATGTTATTAATTCAAGACAATTTTGCATAATCAAAACACCTCTTGCTTTTACATACCATGAAATATACCATCTCAAAATTCTCTTTAAATACTGTAAAACACTTCCATGAATATTCTCAGGTAAATGTTAATTTTGACTTTTTTCTAGAAAAAGAGTAAAAAAACCCCAACAAAACAATCATTTAATATCTAGTTATATTCCATATCATGATGTAAGACTTTCGTTGATAGGGAGAGATTGATAGGGAGAGATTGATAGGGGCTTTGGTGTGATAAGGAATGAGTATAAGAGATGGAACAGGAATTATGAATAATATGGTTATTAACATAGATGTATTTGCTAGTTAATGTCTATTTAATAAATGCCTGAAGTCTATAAGAGACTAACAAATACATTAAGACAGCTGTAACTTTGCAGTATTTTAACTAAATTCTGCTTCTTTTTTAACAAAAAAAATTTTAATTAAGAAAATATCTTTTTAATATTTTTATATCACAAAATAAAAACAATAAGACTAATATTTCTTTTAAATCATATAATCAAGTATGCATAAAATGTATTCATTTTAGGTAAATCAGGTAAAACATGCTGCAATCCCCCTTGTAGTCACTACTCCCCTAATAAATGGACCCACTAATTTTGGTCTGAAAAATTTAAGTGTTATCACTGAAAAGAAACCTAAATCTTATGTTTATTTGCTTGTGAAATAACTATCAAACAAAATATTATTTGTAAAACTCTTTGGAAAAAAAAAATTGGGACCGAAAAAAACACCCCCCTTTTGAAAAAGATATTTCCCCAGAAGGTGTTTATTCAGGGGCATGTATAATGTCTGTTTTATTTCGAAGCCAGATAAGCAAGATTTGACTGTGTTTTCTATGTGGAAAGGCAACTATATAATCTTGGATCAAACCGGTGACTTCTACCACTTGCCAGAGGTTGTGGGTTAGATCCCAGGTTTGTCTCTCGATAGCCTCTGAAAAACAATACTCAGTACTGATTCTGCCAAGGAACGTACTGGAAAGCATTTCATACATACTATAGTCATTAAGCTCTGAGCTAAAATGAATGAATATAAACTGAGTATTTGTTGTTGTTGTATGGTGTTAAGCATCGCTTTGAGACAGTATTCTGCGCGCTGCCACACTGGAGTATCATGCTACATACTATCCTCTAAATACTGAGCACCAAATGAGGGAGCTATTAGCATCATGTTCAGGTATTTGATATGATCCAACCTGGGATCGAACCCACAACCTTTAACTTGCGAGGCATATAAACTAACTATGTTGCTGTAAATTATCTGTACCATTATTAAAATTCTGAAAATACCAATATAATGGGTGATATTTGTTTTCAGAATTTTTATAGTGATTAGAATTTTATATAGAGAAAGTCTTGTCCTGTTTTTTTTCTAAGTCTCACCTGATAAAATTGATAATATCAGACACTAACATGGTATTCTCTTTATCATGTCAATATTTCCAATTTGTATTTTTTATGAAATTGAAATTCAGCTTCAAACTTTTGTTACATCTTGTAGAGATTCCATCCAGGTCAAAATGTATAGTTTTACAATAATGATGTCATGTGCCTGATAAACTTGCATTGATGTGTGATAAACCTATGTTAATCAGTCAGGTGGTTTATCAACAGAAATAAATGCATGATACAGATGATGATAAATGAGAGACTTGCTTGTTGAGATCATATAGATATTTAATGTAAAAGATGTCATACTGTATTTGTTGCTTCTAACAAAACAGTAATTGATCCATTTTTTTACTTGGTTTGGACATGTTGCGGTACTATTTTTTTTTCTATCTTTTGACTTCACTTTTACATTATAACAGTACTATTTTTATTGTTTCTGACAAAACAAAAAATGGATCTATCTTTTTACTTTGCTTTGGCATATTATTGTACTATTGTTATTGTATTTGACAAAGTAAAAGTTGAACTATCTGCTTACTTTCCTTGGGCATGTGGTACTATTTTTAGTGATTGTGACAATACAGTCACTGATGTACCTTGTCTCTTGGCTTGGGCATTAGATGGAAGATATTTACACAAACTTTGTTCAGATCATGACCATTGGATAAAATGTGGCCAACCCCCTAGGTCTTCGGATCATCCGAGCAAAGTTTTTGAAATGCTTTAATAGGTTAATTGGTGTCACAATTTGAATCTTCAAAAATCATGTTTTTCAACATTGTGTGCACTTTAGCACTCACAGTTTTCATTTGATCTTTCACAGTAAATATATAATCTTAATATCTTGGGAAAATTCTTGAGCTGGCCAAATCAGATAAATATTGGTGGAGTTATGGCCCTTTAATTGTTAAAAAAATAGTGTCATTTAAATTTTGACTCTATCAGATACCATTTTCACTTGATCTCCACCAAACTTGCACAGTAGTTATACAATCATAATATCTAGGATAGGCTTTTCAACTGGACAAATTGAATATAGAATGTTGAAGTTATATGGTCCTTGACTTGTCAACGTTTGTCTTATTTGAAGCTATGTGCAGTTCAGCCCATGAACTGACCCAATTTAAATGTAGCCCTTTCATTGTCAAAAATTGCCTTGTTTGGCATTTTCTCCTCTGTCCAGGTGAGCAATTTATGGCCAATGTGGCCCTTTTATTTTTACATGTGAGTGAGATGCTTGTTCTGCTCTCTTTTTATTTATTTATTTATATCTTGATTCTGTCAGCAATAAAACTAATTGCACATACTAATATTCTTATTTTCATAGATTATGCAAGCAAAAATATCTCGCTTGGAGCACTTGCTTCATTTGAAAGACATGAGAATAGACGATCTTCAGAACAGAGTGGAGTCGACACGGCCAACAGGAATTAGAAGATGAATCTTTTGACATTCAATGACTCTTTAGAAAAGGTGCCTAGTGTTGTTTATATTTCACATAATCTAAAGTGTGTGTAATTTATACATTTTTTTACAGAGTGTAAATATATAAAGTTACATGGACATGACTGTATAATGAACAGTTACAGGTTGAAAAATCTCTATTTATCCCAGTTACATCAACACAAGTATAATTCCTTTTTTTTTTTGAATGGGGTTTAAAGCCATTTTCAACACATTTCAGGTTATATATGGCATATCCAGTTTTATTGATGTTGGATTAGATCTATGAATGAATCTGAGTAGTACCACCATTCTTCCATGAGTAACTGGCAAACTTTCTCACATAAAGTTTTTGGAGTGAGCAGATCTCGAACCTACAACCTTAGCAGTGAGAGGTAAGTGATTTTGAGACAGCGCCTTAGACCACTGGGCCATGGAGGACACTACAGTATAGTTACAGGACATAATGTACAGTAACAGGGCATAATGTACAGTAAACGGATATAATATAGTTACAGGACATAATGTACAGTTACAGGACATAATGTACAGTTACAGGGCATAATGTACAGTTACAGGACATAATGTACAGTTACAGGACACAATGTACAGTTACAGGGCATAATGTAGTTACAGGACTTAATGTACAGGTACAGGACATAATGTACAGTTACAGGGCATAATGTACAGTAACAGGGCATAATGTAGTTACAGGACATAATGTAGTTACAGGGAATAATGTACAGTTACAGGGCATATTGTACAGTTACAGGGCATAATGTAGTTACATGGAATAATATACAGTTACAGGACATAATGTAGAGTTACAGGGCGTAATGTACAGTTACAGGGCGTAATGTACAGTTACAGGACAAAATGTACAGTTACAGGACATAATGTAGTTACAGGGCATAATGTACAGTTACAGGGCATAATGTACAGTTACAGGGCATAATGTAGTTACAGGGCATATTGTACAGTTACAGGGCATAATGTAGTTACAGGACATAATGTACAGTTACAGGGCATAATGTTCAGTAACAGGACATAATGTACAGTTACAGGACATAATGTAGTTACAGGACATAATGTAGTCACAGGGCATAATGTACAGTTACAGAGCATAATGTAGTTACAGGGCACAATGTACAGTTACAGGACATAATGTACAGTTACAGGGCATAATGTACAGTAACAGGACATAATGTAGTTACAGGACATAATGTACAGTTACAGGACATAATGTACAGTTACAGGGCATAATGTACAGTTACAGGACATAATGTAGTTACAGGGCATAATGTACAGTTACAGGGCATGATGTACAGTTACAGGACATAATGTACAGTTACAGAGCATAATGTACAGTAACAGGACATAATGTAGTTACAGGGAATAATGTACAGTTACAGGGCATAATGTAGTTACAGGACATAATGTAGTTACAGGACATAATTTACAGATACAGGACATAATGTACAGTTACAGGACATAATGTACAGTTACAGGGCATAATGTAGATACAGGGCATAATGTACAGTTACAGGGCATAATGTACAGTTACAGGGGCATAATGTACAGTTACAGGACATAATGTACAGTTACAGGGCATAATGTACAGTTACAGGACATAATGTAGTTACAGGACATAATGTACAGTTACAGGGCATAATGTACAGTTACAGAACATAATGTAGTTACAGGGCATAATGTACAGTTACAGGACATAATGTAGTTACAGGACATAATGTACAGTTACAGGGCATAATGCAGTTACAGGACATAATGTAGTTACAGGGCATAATGTACAGTTACAGGGCATAATGTACAGTTACAGGGCATAATGTACAGTTACAGGACATAATGTATAGCTACAGGGCATAATGTACAGTTACAGGGTATAATGTACAGTTACAGGGCATAATGTAGTTACAGGACATAATGTAGTTACAGGGCATAATGTAGTTACAGGGCATAATGTACAGTTACAGGACATACTGTAGTTACAAGGCATAATGTAGTTACAGGACATAATGTACAGTTACAGGGCATAATGTACAGTTACAGGGCATAATGTAGTTAAAGGGCATAATGTACAGTTACAGGGCATAATGTAGTTACAGGACATAATGTACAGTTACAGGGCATAATGTACAGTTACAGGACATAATGTACAGTTACAGGGCATAATGTAGTTACAGGTCATAATGTACAGTTACAGGACATAATGTAGTTACAGGGCATAATGTACAGTTACAGGACATAATGTACAGATAAGGGCATAATGTACAGTTACAGGACATAATGTAGTTACAGGACATAATGTACAGTTACAGGGCATAATGTACAGTTACAGGGCATAATGTACAGTTACAGGGCATAATGTAGTTACAGAACATAAAGTAGTTACAGGACATGATATACAGTTACAGGGCATAATGTACAGTTACAGGACATAATGTACAGTTACAGGACATAATGTAGTTACAGGACATAATGTACAGTTACAGGGCATAATGCAGTTACAGGACATAATGTAGTTACAGGACATAATGTACAGTTACAGGGCATAATGTACAGTTACAGGGTATAATGTACAGTTACAGGACATAATGTACAGTTACAGGGCATAATGTACAGTTACAGGGCATAATGTAGTTACAGGGCATAATGTAGTTACAGGACATAATGTAGTTACAGGGCATAATGTAGTTACAGGGCATAATGTACAGTTACAGGACATAATGTAGTTACAAGGCATAATGTAGTTACAGGGCATAATGTACAGTTACAGGACATAATGTACAGTTACAGGACATAATGTACAGTTACAGGGTATAATGTACAGTTATAGGGCATAATGTAGTTAAAGGGCACAATGTACAGTTACAGGGCATAATGTACAGTTACAGGGCATAATGTACAGTTACAGGGCATAATGTAGTTAAAGGGCATAATGTACAGTTACAGGACATAATGAACAGTTACAGGGCATAATGTACAGTTACAGGGCATAATGTACAGTTACAGGACATAATGTAGTTACAGGGCATAATGAAGTTACAGGGCATAATGTAGTTACAGAACATAATGTAGTTACAGGGCATAATGTAGTTACAGGGCATAATGTAGTTACAGGGCATAATGTACAGTTACTCTAAGTTTATCATAGCAAAAAACAAATAAGTCAGAGAATCAAAACATTTCAGGTAAAAGTGTGTAACTTTTAATTTAGTATCAGCTATGTAAATTTTCATAACAGTTCAACATAATATTGATTCAACACTACCAGTACTGCACATAAATGAAAAGTCATAACATTGTAACATGAGTACAGCTAGCACTAAGGTAACCCCCTGATGTAAGCGACCACATTAAATCCCCCCCAACGAATTTCATTCATAATTACACATGCAATAAGCGACCACTTGCTCTCTGCGACCAGCAACCACTTAAAATCCATCAAATTTCAACAAATATCCTTTAACATACGACCACGAATACATGAGGTGTGAAATTTCAGCATCATGTTTTGTGTACGTGACAAATGTGTTAGTGTAAAATTGTCGATCTCCAAGGTAATGTGCTAAAAATAACCCAAGGCCAAATACTGCAGTGTCTTGGGGTTAAAGCCGATAATTGTTCGATAACAAGTTATAGAGTTAAAACACTTTAACCCCAATTATATTAACGTTTGATCATTGTCCGGGTGGAATAAATTGACATGTTTGCTATTTGTTTTATTACGATTAAAGGATCATCAATTACTTAAATAAAATTGGAATTAAGGATTGGACCGTTTGAGGTTTGTTTGTTGTTTGTTTTTATTACGACAAAAAATTTTAAATAGGTTTGATCGGACTTTTTGATCAGGTTAAATTGGAAAATTGAGATTGGACTGTGTGCCGTTTGTTTTTATATTTTTTTTATTATGATTAAAAATTATAATTACGTTTGAATATTTGATCAGCTTTTTGATTAGATTAAATTGGAAACTAAAGACAAAACAGTTTGTCATTGTTTTCATGGACGGTTTGAAAGTTTTAACGACAAAAATGAGTACGTAAGACAATGAATATCAAGGTTTATTTGACTGTGTTTCAATATTGTGGTTTCATACTGCCATATTCTATCAACGTTGCCATATCTTCAGCAAAGAGAAAATATCTAACATTAGAACAGCGGGTGAAAGCCTTAAAAATGATGGAAACGTACATGCATTATATAAGACAAAAAAAAAAAGACCAACAAAAAAACATTTTACCCCAATAAGTGACCACCTGCCTTAAGAGATTACTTTTCAGATTTCCCTTTAGTGGTCTCTTAAGACAGGTTTGACTGTACATCATGGCTGGGGATATATTGATGGCTATGTCTTCTCGGTTACAACTTTCAAATGGAGGGAAATAAGTTTGTATCAATATTATGAATATATGAACAATTATGTCGAAACCAAAATTTTGTAGTTATTCCATTCAAGAAATGCTAAATACTCAAACAATGTCTGAGATGCCTGATGACTCGTATAACTTTTTAGGTTTTTATTCAATCGAATGGTAACTGTTACGGCCCTTGAATTATCATTTGGCTGCTTTTGTCCTCATCGCAGTGGTGTCTCTTTTACTTTAACCCCTTATCTTTCTTGTTCTGGGCAAGGACTTGTATCTCTATATACATTTTTTGAGGTTTGTGTGATATTTTCTGAGGATTATAACAAAAAAAAACACATGGAAAGTTCAAATACACATTACTAAGGTTTACAAAAATGTCTTGTTTTTACACCAATTTCCGCAGATTTTTTTTCTCAAACCTTTGAATTTGGTGTTTGAATACTTTTGGGTTCAAACCTCGGAAAATGTAAAACCAGGGTGCTTTGTGAAGGTTTTTATAGACATTACTTCTTGGCCATCTTCTTCCTTCAGCCTGCATTAAACACAATTGGATGGGTTTTGTGACTTGTTTTATAATAAAATATGGTTTGTATTGTAATGTTTAAATATATCTGTATAAAAATATAATCTGTAACAATTTGTACAAGTTAGCAAATAAAGCCTAGGGACTTTGCTGTCTTTTCTGTACTGTTGACAGGTCTTATGTACTCTATTAATGTTATGCACATAGATTTTTGTTGCCATAACTACATGTATAACTTGTTGTTCTGTCTCTTGGTCAGCAAGTTAGGCAATAGTTGGGTTCACGGTACTTAAATGAAGGTGTCAATTTATACCCTAAGTGGGCTTTCCTTGTATGACAGACTGGTGTGAGATTTAAGACTGTACTTCAAAAATACGATGGTCAAAATCCCCATGGCTCAAAAATGTCTTAGTATAAAATCCCTTAGACAGATTTAACAGGTTAGTAAAAATCCCCTCAATAGGTAGTCAAAATCCCCAATACTCAAATTGCCACTCTGGTCACTTCATAGTTCATTGTTCTCATTTTGTTAAATGATCAATTGTTGTTTTATTGATTCATTTCACTTTAATCACTATGTTATTAGGGGACAGTAAAGGTGCTCAATCGGAGAAGGGCATAATTACACTTCATTTTTCACAAAGAAACCAAAATAAAAGTGTTTTTTTTTATAATAATAATTCAGACAAGTCTTGAAAATATTCTTAAATAAGGTTACATAGCTCAATTCAATATCAAAATATTTATATTCTGATATTGAATTTGAATATATTGTTTATCTGTATTCGGAGTAATATATATAAGAATAACATTAAAAATACACTTACAAACAAATCCATAGTCAGTGCACCTAAATTGCAGTTCAAAACGATTCTCTGGAACCATTTTACATGGATAGAATATTTATTCAGACTTTTGTTAGTGTAATCATAACCCTCATTAACGTCTCACACCACTGTTACATTTCCCATAGGGCTCCATTGTAACATTTATGTCCAAAACCGAGTGAAAAATTAAATTCTGCAGCATTTGTCTGGGCTCAAATTCTTCACTGGTTCAAGATATGCAATTATAAAGGAAAAAAGTATACCTTGACCAGGTTGTTTGTTTTTAAATTCAATGCTTTTGTGAGACCTATCAATTTCCAGAGTAATAATATGTCAACTATTTGCTCTAGATGCGGTTCAAACCAACAATTCTGAATTGACACAGAATTGTCCAGAAAGCTGGTATCAGCATCAAATTTTCAGTGGTGATTTCTAAAATACTGACCATTTAACTCATGCTAGCAAAAAACAAACCATTGCAGTACAAAGCCCTGAAAAAAGAGAACTAAAGTTTTATTTCTACCTCCTTCATCTGTAGGTCCCGAGTACTCAAGGGAGATAATAGTGGTGTGAGTCCTGAAGAAGCTTATGAGAGCCTGTATTAGTAGTAATGAATTCCATTAGAGAAAATAATGATTTATGTAAATAGCAGCAATGATCTTGAGCCATCATTTAATTAAGGGCTAATCATATTTTACTGAGATTATCACTTAAATAACTGGCTGTGACAAACATTTTAAAAACACACACAAAAATAACAGACTGCAAACTTATAAAGATTCAACTGTTATAAACTTTAATATAATTATATAGAATCAGATTCCGGTAATCTATTTACATAAAGGAGATTTTGACTACCCATCTATTTTGACTATGGGTATTTTGACCACCCATTGAGGGGATTTTGACTACCCCTCTATTTTGACTATGGGTATTTTGACCACCCATTGAGGGGATTTTGACTACCCCTCTATTTTGACCATGGGTATTTTGACCACCCATTGAGGGGATTTTGACTACCCCTCTATTTTGACCATGGGTATTTTGACTAACCCTCTATTTTAACCATGAGGATTTTGACCACCATGTTCATTCTGTTAAAGGAATTTTGACCACTAGGCCATTTTTGAGCCATGGGGATTTTGACCATGGGGATTTTGAGTGTCCCCGAGATTTAATCCAATGCTAATTTTTCAAACATTTCTTATATTTCCAGATTATGCTGGACAAAATAAAGAGGTTAGAACATTTACTCTGCCATAAGGATCAGAGGATCAAAGAGCTTGCAGAACAATATGAAGGTCATCGCCATCTGGAACATTTTTATTGCCCCCATCACTGGCACCACGCAGATCCATCTGATAACCATAAATAAATGTATAAAACAAACACATCACTACTTCATGACATGAAGAAGTTTTTTTGGATCAACTCATTGCACTGAATTTCACTGTTAAGTTTAATATATTGAATTGTAATGTAAATGGGTTTTATACTGTAGTTAAACTGTAGTCATGTATGTGTTATTTGTTTTTCGTAGAACATTTTCAAAGTAAAGGTATTGATAAGGACAGTGGGGTGTTTGTTGATTGTCACGATTTAAAGAATCTCATATTTTTACTGGTAATTGAAATATCCTTTGTTATACAACCACATTGTTTGGCTATTTTGAAATTTCGATTTTTCTTGATATGAAAAGAAATGTATCATTGAAGATCACAAAAAATCAATTCTTTTGAAATTAAATAACATCTGCATTATAAACATTTTAAAATAACTATATAGTTGTTATTATTGAAATGAATTTTATCAATACTAATCTACAAAGTATTTTAATTTTCCTGTACTACTGTTCTGGTCCCGTATTCACAAACATCTCAACTTGAGTATGCGGTCAAGCTCAAATTTCACTTCAGTTAACTATATTATTTCTGGGTGGTTTACAAAATAACTTAACGGTAATTTAGAAATCACTGTAAGTCAATTTAACAACTTCTTTGTTGTATGTTTAAATTCTATCATTGTTTAAATTAATTTTTTTTGCAGAAAAAATGATTTGAGCCAACTTTGAGTACATTTAGATGAATATCAAAAAATTACATGTATAAATAGTTATTTGTTTATGTTTAGTCATTTATGATGAATTTTGTCAAAAGTTTTGTGTGAAATGCACCCTAGAATGGTTTCATTGACTGTACTGTCAGTTGCTATGTGTATTCACATATGTTTTGTCTTTAGGACAAAGTAAATGTGAATTCTATTCACTAGTTTACTTAAATGAAACAGATTAAAAAATTCAGCTGTCAATAAATGCATACTCAGGTTGAAATGTTTCGTAGACAGTTCTTCTAATTTAATGATAGTTCATATTTGTATGTTCCTGAAGTTGTTATTTTAAAGACAAAACATTGTTTTTTTGTTTACCCAAACATCATCCCCAAGTGATATTTCTTGAATGTATATTATATATTTCTGTATAATGAAATGAAAATGTAAAAAGTTGTGTTTTTCTGAATTTGTTTCCCTGTTTTTTTTTTACTCATATATAGTTCATGAAAGTAGTAAATAGTTTATGTAAGTACAATATTATGAATCAGTATAGCTGCATCCAGTGGCATTTGTTAGTTTAAGTTGCACAACTGACCCTTGGGTTTCTACAACAATATTCTCATCTTGACATTTTTCTCCACTCAGATTTTTAAAATGCTGTAACTTTATTTATAGCCATCATATCATAATGTTCAACAATGAGTAAAGATTTGTTCCAATTTTAAATATTTGTAGTCGTCTAATGTGAATTGAGTTCTTCAGAGAAATTGAGAATTTCAAGTTTGGGATAATTTCAACTTGAGATGTTCAGTGAAACCGATTCATGGCCACATTTTCATCAAACTTTTGAGTTTTTAATTCAGACTTGTCTAAAGTTTGTACATTTTTCATTTAAATTAAATTAATTTTAAAGTAAGTATTTTTACATGTACTTGCAAAAACATTAAGTTTCTATTTTACTTTTAAGGCAGAATATGAATGTTGTCTAAAAATCCTTTTTCACACTTAATGAGTTTTTAAGTGAGTTTTTAACCTGCTTTATCCAGATTTATATACTTGCAGCGAACATTCTGGTCTTAATTACTAACAAGTTTGAGAATATATGGAGATTTTACTATCTAAATGTAATTTTTTTGTCATTTTCAATTGAATCTTGAATTGTAATTAGTTCAGCTGTATAAGCTGAAGAACGCTCACTTCATGTGACATGTAATGAGGACCAATATGAACTGAACATGTGGACTAAAACAGGCCCATATGAACCAAATTGAGTAAATACAAAAAACAAGGGCAATATGAACAGAAACTGTGCCAATATGATTACTTTCTGTGGGCATTATTAATAATTGGGGCTTTAAATATTACCCATACCCATCAGTTTGTCCTCATATCTGTCAAATTGGTTTCAATAATTTGCTCTTTGTGTTAATTAATATTTGGTATGTGACTGTAATTACAAAATACAGGGAAAGAATGATGTTTGCCAAAATTGGTCCAGTTTTACTGGAGTTATGGCCCTTTTTAAACTTTTTGGTGAAAAATTGCTTTCTGTTGAACAACTTCTAAAAGGATCTATGTATTTGATTAGTATTTGGTTTGTTACTGTATAATCATAAACTACAAGTCAAGATTGAATATGTCAGCGTTGTTCAAATATTACAGTTATGTCCACATTTTAACTTTATAATTTTTGGTAAATTTTACTTACATAAAGGGAAGCCATCTGAAACCTATAGACGCATTTCGAGTTTAATATGCAAATTGAAGCTTGCCAGTGTTATTTCAGGTTTTATACAATGTATGTTGTAATAACTTCAATAAGTTATATTCTTGAAGCAAATAATTGTTGTGCTTTTTACATGTATATAAGTATGTATGTCTTCATGTATGTATTTATATTACTAAGTCTATAGTATATAGATATATATATGTTACAAACTATTTAGATTTTTCTCGTAATGTCATATCTGTTAATAAGATTCATGTTCAGTTATTTTGTTCTGTTTTGAGTAATAATAAAAAAAAATGTTTTAAGAACTAACTTTTTCATAATGTTAATTGTAATTTTGTTTATTAATTATATCTAATAATTTAGACTAGAGATGTGCCATTTGAAATCTAACTAAATGTTTATAATCAGGAATTTTCATTAATTCATCAAATTTGAGTTCTGCAACACTTCTTTGTATCATCTTGGAAAGTATCATATAATCTTTGATCACAAAAGTCATGTTGATGGAGATGACTCGAGAGTGGGAATTTTTTGTTTTACCAACATCTTAAGTCAGAACTTATGTTCAAATTTATTTTAAGGAAAATTATTTTGTAAGTTTTATATCTTGGCTGTGTTAGATATGTTTGTGTTGCTACATGTGATTATTAGTCTGAGACCTGTATTGATCTTGTTCTATAACTTCAGATTCTGCTATCCAGTTTGCTCCCTAATAAATCGAGGGTTAAGTGCAACATCTCTATCTACATATAAACAAATAAGGAGATAGAGCAGTGTTACGTTAAACCATCAAAATGTAATGCAATTATATGGTGATACGTATAGCATGTGGCCTTTTATTAAACACTACACCATACATGTACATATCTATACGTCAAAATAGGAACTGTACCAGGACCAGATATGTTGTTTGAACTATATGTGGTATTCCAGTCAACAAAGTTCTCTTGTACAGGCAAACCTGTGTTATTGGTCACCTCTATTAAGCAACCACTTGTCTTAAACTGCCAGATTTACCATGTTTATACTTTTAGTTAAAATCAACATGTATTAAGCAACCATCTGTCTTAAGAGGTCAGTTTTGCTCTTTCCCTTGAGTGGCTGCTTAAGACAGGTTTGACTGTACTTCCTTTCACTGTAACAAGTGACCGCGAACTCAGTCTATACTCAGTGAAAGACTCTCTGTATCAGTAAAGATTGGAAACGACACATTGACTAGTTGTTTGTCTCTTGTGTTTTTCAATGATTTTCAAATTTTTACAGCAAACTAGAGTACCAGTATATATCATATGTATATATAGTTTACTAACGTTTCAATATATGTACACTGATATAATATAGTATCAAAACAAACATATATCAACTACATATGCCATTCTCAATAAGAAATTACAAGAGACGGAAGTTGACAGGTCACCGAAGTGCCATTGTTAAGTACTGACCACTTAACGTTTATCATGACAGTAGCTTAAAGATATTACAGAAATATAACTACAATAAATGTTTACACACAATGAAACTTGAAAAGGTACTGCTAATATTAGCTTATGTCTAAAATTGTTTTTCAATTTTTCCACTGAATTTTGACAAAATATAAGCACTATTGTGCAACTTACAAAATGTTTTAAAAACTCAAAAATTACCTTGAACCAGGTTCTAAATAAACTGATAAGCAATAAGCATTCAAACAATGATAAAATATGGAAAGAGTAACATTTGAAATGGATTCTGTGATGGTGTCCATGTATATTGTACTGATCCACAGTTGGATTCTGTGATAGTGTCCATGTATATTGTACTGATCCACAGTTGGATTCTGTGATAGTGTCCATGTATATTGTACTGATCCACAGTTGGATTCTGTGATAGTGTCCATGTATATTGTACTGATCCACAGTTGGATTCTATGATGGTGTCCATGTATATTGTACTGATCCAGTTGGATTCTGTGATAGTGTCCATGTATATTGTACTGAGCCACAGTTGGATTCTGTGATGGTGTCCATGTATATTGTACTGATCCACAGTTGGATTCTGTGATAGTGTCCATGTATATTGTACTGATCCACAGTTGGATTTTGTGATGGTGTCCATGTATATTGTACTGATCCAGTTGGATTCTGTGATAGTGTCCATGTATATTGTACTGATCCACAGTTGGATTCTGTGATGGTGTCCATGTATATTGTACTGATCCAGTTGGATTCTGTGATAGTGTCCATGTATATTGTACTGAGCCACAGTTGGATTCTGTGATAGTGTCCATGTATATTGTACTGAGCCACAGTTGGATTCTGTGATGGTGTCCATGTATATTGTACTGATCCTCAGTTGGACTAATCTTTGTTTGAGTTTTTATGTAATATCAATGTTTTTTTGCAGCTTTACTGAAAATGGCAGACTGTCGTATGTAAAATTGAATCCTTTATTGTTGGATGCTGCTTTACTTAATCTTCACTGAGTAGTTATTGACACTAACAGTTATTGTTTGATTTCAACTGGATTTGATATCAAAAACTGGATTTCACGATGTGGTGAAAAAACATTATTTTGTGATATCCACAAGATTATTTTCATGATACTATTTAATCAAGTTATTGATATCATTAAATGATTATGGATATCAATAACTATCTATGATGATGTCATGAAAATGAATTATTGGTATTATTTTATCATTTAATGATATTAATAATATGATTTAATGGTATTGGCATATATCACTATCCTACATACAGTAGCCTGTCTACTATCTTGACTGTGACTCCTACTACAAAGAGCATCTATTGAAATAATACTTCATGCATGAAGACCATTAATTTTTAGCATATTTTTTTAAAGTTTTAATACTTTTATTATTTTCAAAAGATACTTTAATAAAAATGAATAAAAGTTTTATTGAAAAGAATGTCAAAATTCAGCCAATGCATTGATAATCTTTCAGAATTCCTCTATAATATTCGCAGATTTGCATGGCAGTTGGGGCAATGGTTTATACCCCTCATTTAATGTAAGATTGATACGAAGATGACAACAAGCTTTCTGTTAACTCTATAACAAAATGGCTGTCAAATGCAAGAGTTTTCACTTTTTTCAAACAGGAAGTAGAGTGAACCAGTACAGTGGAGTTTGATAATTTACTTGATATTGCTATTTTATGGTATCAAGAATTTATTTGATTTCCTCATATATGGAACAGCTAATCTGCCACTTTTTGTATTTCCAATATCTTCTTCAAAATATTGAGTAACCTTGTTAAAATTTGTAAACGACATTAACAGACAATTATTATTGATTTTACATAGCCTAAGTTTCAAGGCAATTGCTTTGAGAAGTGACATAAAATGTCAGGTGCTGGGTAAGCTATTCCGTTCCATATATAAGATGAACTACCACGGCATCACCAGTCATTATGTTCCAAGTTTGTGAGGCAGTAAACTGAAGTTAATTTATGGACATAAAATTATAGGGTAGCCCTCTTTAAGAAAATGATTGACTTATTGATTATTTATTGATTTATTGTAATGCACATGTGAGCCTTCGTTTATTCCAGAATATTATTTGTTTTTCAAACCTGCAATTGTATTTGGTGAACATGCTGAGATGTGTGGCAGTCATCATCATCATCATCATCATCATCATCATCATCATCATCATCAGAACTTATCATTTATATGTATTCATGTTGACAATAAAATGACACAATCATCACCAATGACTTTGACTTTTGTTTACCACTTGTATATCCATTCTGAATCTTCAGTATTCATATCACCTAAGCAAAGCTCAAGGTGAGCTAATGTAAATCAACTTGTGTCCATCATCTATAATGGCATATATTGGTTGTATGTGCTCTTGCATTCGCTAGATCTTTATCAAACTTACACAGTAATCACATAAATGCCCCCAATGTTCAGGTTGTAGGGTATGTATTGGGGGGGGGGGGGGGGGGGGGAAGCAGCATATACTTTGACCCCTACCCCTAATATTTTGATACAAATGTCTAAAGGTCATAAAAAAAAACAAAAAAACATCTGGAGTAAATGACAACATATTTTTTATCCTAATTACTAACTAAAATGTAGCATTTGTTGTTTGAGATAACAAAAACTTCAAGGTTCAACCCCGTACTGTCACCAGCCCCCTTCACACTCTCACATTTTGGCTTGTCATGCATGTGGTTTAAAACCCAATGGAAGCCCAATTTTCAATACTTTTTTTGTTTTTGTTTTAATAAAACGTTTAAATGTCACAAAAATACCATTTCCCCACTAATTGTTACCAAATTACAATATTTGATTTTTAAGATATCAAGATTTTCCAGGGGATGCCCCTCGTACCCCAACCTCCAAGAGGCATCCTCTCCCACATTGAAGTAAATGACATCAATATCTTTATTCTAAAAGCTCACTAGAATGCAGCATTTGGTGTTTTTAATATCAATTGTTTTTCAGGGGCAGGGTGAGGGGATGCAACACTCTCCCTCAGGTTTTAACTCACAGTGCATGAGGTTCTCGGTTTAAAATCCAGTTTTTAATACATCTGATAGTTGTTAAAATATTGAAGTAAATAAAAACTATTCCCCCCGTAATACTAACTAGAATAGAGCATTTGGTTTCTAGAATATAAAAATTTCCAGTGGTATACTTCAACCAGCACAATCAGTGCTCACAGTATATGGTATACATGGTTTAAAACCAGTGAAGTTCATTTTACTTGATACATATTATAGTTTTATGAAAACGTGTAAAAGTCACAAAATATTCAGGAGTGAATAACAATCATTTTTCTCTAAAACTTGCAAAAATACAGTATTAGGTTTTAAAGATCATATAAGTTTCCAGGTACCCCCACCAGCAGGGGACAACCCCACCGCCACGACTAAACTGCAGTAAATGACAACCATATAAACTCTGTGAAAACTCATAAAAAATCAACATTTGGTGTTTTATCTATCATTTTTTCCGGGGTAGGTTCCCGTGGCCCCATCAGCAGGGGACACCCCTTCCTACACTGATGTAATTAACCCACCCACCCCCTTAAAACTTACTTGAATGCAGAAATTGCTTATTAAGATGCACCTACCAAGCAGTTTTTCTTGATATGAATTCCTTTCTGGCTACGTCCCTTTTTCTTAACAAAAACCTTACAAGAATGCAGCATTTGGTTTTCAAAATATTAAACTTTTTCCCGGGAATTCACCCAACCATATCTCCCCCACATCTTGCTCCATTTGCACGAGGTACCGGGTTTAAAACTCTTTGGAAGTTCGCGTTTTTAATACATCTTATATATTTTTTTCTTAATAAAACATTTAAAAGTCATACACTCTCTCCTTAGACTGACCTCACCTCCAAATAATTGAAACGCTCCTACACCCATGTAAGAAACACTGTTATATACAGGGTGTCCGAAAAAAATGGTAACACAATAATGTCATAAATCTCAGACTATATAGATGAAACTTATATCAAACTTAAGGTCTTGCGTTGGAGTTTAAGTTGCTTGTACAAAAACGCGCTAAGTTAATAACGTCGCAACGTAATGCCGTCACTCAAATGTTTTGTTATTTTGAATTATGCTAATTTCTTAAAGTGTGATCAAATGGATATTATAATAATGTTTTAATAATGTTATATTATTGAATTACTGTTATATAGAATCATTTTGTCAGAATTCAGAATTCAATACTCATATTGCACCAAATGTATTCAAGTTTTACCCCAAATTACCACAGGTAAACATAACTTGGTGAATCATTTCATACAAAACAGATTGCAATTCCGATATTTGTTCATCGTATCATAACGTTGATTTATTTGTAAAATACCAGTGTCATACATCATTTATGCATTTAAATCATACTTAAATTGTGGAATAACCAGTAAAACCGATATCACCGTATCCAAACTTTTCTGGAGGAGGCGGCGGAAGTAACGTTGGACGGCGTTGGGATAACGTTGTATGATGGTAGGATTCGTGACTAACGGTAAGAAAACTAACATTTTTTTACTATTGTTGATAATTCTTTGAAAATCTGAGTCGAGCAAGATGATGTCGTAATATTTCTGATCACCCGGCAGCAACCAAACCTGTACAGACTAGCCGTTTTCTTCACGGCTCATTCAGTTTAAACATATTTTATTTCAACATGAAATGGGGTTGGGCCACAAGTTCTTTCAACATTAGGTTCGGCCCGTCCCCTACATTTTTTACAATGTTTACATTAAATATCAAAATGACATGTTTTAACAATTTTTTCTTAACCAATAACTTGAGAATAGAAAAAATTGTTAAAACATGTCATTCACGGCTCATTCGGGAAATACGAGGAATTTTCTGTATAAACAATGGAACGAGTGTTTTAAAAGTGTGTAAACTGTCTTGTGAGAGTGCTGCAGGACTAGTTTTATTTAGTTAAAACACAGTCCTGAGAATTTGTTTGAGAGTGTGCTGCAGAACTGGTCAAGTTTATTTATACAACACAGCCCTGGGCATGGTGGTTTAGGTAGTGTTCGAAACGTTAGTTTGAAACCTTCGTAATTTGGTTTTATATTTATTAGTTGATTTTACGTGATTCTTCTTTTAAGCACGAATCAGTTGATCAATCACTTGTCATTTAATCAAAAAGCAAAGTAGGTTGAGAAAAAAATGTTTCATCATTTATTTTGAATCAAATGGCAAGTAGCCCAAGGAAAATTGTTATATGTGACACTTATTCGTATTTTTGTGCATACTCCCCTCGGTGCACGTTACACTTTTCTGTAGTACCGTTCATATGATGAGTACAATATAAAGAAAACAAACGCATAAAGGGGAAGACTGCCACTAACTCATGTCAAATACCTTCCAGGTAACTGATTACACTTAACTGTGATGGTTTTTTTTGTGCATATTTTTTTTTTAAAATTAAAATCCATATATCTCTTATACAGTTCATAATGGCAATTATCCGTTTGCCGAATTTCTTTACAGTAAAAAAAATATATCATAGTAACATTTTTAAAATATATCTATAACAGAGTAACAACCGAAAAAATAACCGATTGCGTAGGGAACCTTAGAAAAAGGGCTTTTAGTAAATCCACTATCTTCCAGCGTTACGCAACTTTCAAAACAGCTCCACCGCCTCCTCCATCGCTACGCTGACTTTTCACCATAAACCGTCACTAAATCAGTTTTACACCAGTATAGGACCGAATGGGATGAAAATATAATGTTGAGGAGGGTGTTGTTTACAAAATAAAATGATATATCAAATTATGTTCGGTAACAATACAGTTTTCGCACTTTTAAAACACTCGTTCCAATGTTTACACAGAAAATGCCTTGTATTTCCCGAATGATCAAGAGTACGGCTACAGTCTATACAGGTTCGGTTGCTGCCGGGTGATCACAAATGTTATGGCATCATCTTGCTCGACTCGGAGTTAAAATAAAATATCAACAATAGTTAAAAACGTTAGTTTTCTTACCGCTGATCGCGAATCCCACCACCATTCAACGTTACCTCCAACGCCGTCCAACGTTACCACCGCCGCCGTCCAACGTTACCTCCTTCGCCTCCTCCAGAAACGTTTTGACACGGTGGATATAGTTCCTGGTATGATGTTAAATTTTGTAATTACATGTTCCGAGCAGTAGCTGTAACCGTTTGAGATGATGAATCAGGAATCAGATGAACACAGTAAAACGTGTTTATTAAGTATATTTTTATTGCAGAAATGCACATGTAAGTGTTTACTTTTTAAGATATTCCTATTAAAGTTTTTCTTTAGATAATATTGAATTGACAACTAGTATGGTTGTTTCCTTATTATCATTGCTACCGTTATCGTTATCGATATCGTTATCAATATCTCAATCGATATCTTTATCATTATCATTAGCACTCTCACAAGCATTATCGGTATCATAATCATTTTCAAAATCAATATTTTTTCACATTATCATACCGTCACTGTCATTATATCATAAACACTAGCATGATACTATCAGTAGCATTATCATTATCGCACCTTCATTATCACAATCGCACAATTATCATTGGTATTAGATTATCATTATCATAAACAATAGCATTATCATCATCGAAATAGCATTATCCCAATTATAACATTATCACTATATTTACATTGTCATTATCACAGTATCATTATCCCAAACAGTATCAATATCATTATCACAAACAGTATCATTATCATTATAAAAGTATCAGTATCACAATAATAACATTATCACTATCATTATAACCATTATCACAAACAATAGCATAATAATTATCACATTGTCCTCTAGCTGTCATGTTTATTGTAGTACCATGTATGTGCACGTGTCCGAAGTCTGAGAACGTGACCGAGACACGTGACTTTGTCGTGTTTTGGGTGTCATTAAATGGGGTGCATAAGTGATAATCACCAATGTCATCATTAACCTTAATTGTTAAGAGTCATCAATTTTTAATAGAAGTTGAAACACATCTGTGAAAACTAAACCTTGTTGAATATTGTAATGCTGCATATCAGCTTTGATTACTGATCAATGACGCTTTTATAAATAAATACTGTATTTGTTATCACAAAGTAAGAACTCTCTCGTGTGTCTCATGTCGGCACTTATACATGAATTGTTTTCCGTTTTTTATTGATGAGGCTGGTCCTACAGATACTTTGTTATGGTCAATTATTTCCTGATAATCGACAGACATTGGGGAATAATTCCATTAGTAAGTAGAGTGATGTGCGATGGTGACCCTATGATTATTTATTTGTTGCTGTTGTACTAGTGTTTGGATAATGCATGAATTAATTATTAAACTGGCGATATGTTCTATATACATGTATATTTTATCAGAAAATGAGTGCATGAGGGGGAACTTATTTTATTCTGCGCGTGAAAGTATTTTTTTTTTTTTTCTATTCCTTTTCTCCATAAACGAATCTAATTACATACCGGTACTCTTTGACTTCTCCTTGTCTTTTCATGTCATATGATCATCATTTCCGTTTTAATTTTACAACTTTGTATTACTTTAATGTTCAACCTGTTTGTTTATCCAATAGAACTGCCTTGGTTTTCAAATTTTGTATTTAAGTCTAGATTCTAGATAATAACTTGCTGATCAAATTTTGCACACATAATTTAGATCAAAAACAAGGATCCATCTTCTTCTTATCAGATATCTCAGATCTCGATATGTAAAACATTTTATTTTTGGAATGCAACGGTAGTCAAGTTGTTTTACTGTATCTGTCTTAATAGTAATGGACTTATTCAGACACTTGGTTTGCCACTTAACAGACACGTTTTTTTTTTATATTCGTACAGCAGATATCTACTTCAACATTACTTGCATTATTCAGTAGTGCTGTCAAAGCATCACATCTTCGTCATCGTGGCATCGCCTGTCCCTGTCGTGAAAGCGATATCGTGATGACTCTTATGGGACACCATATCTTATCGATGTAAACCAACCACTGGTAGAGCTATCCAAAACTTTGTGACATTATCAACAATAATGAGCACAGGGATACATACACAGGGGATACAAACACAGGGATACATACACAGGGGATACATACACAATGATACATACACAGGGGATACATATACACAGGGGTACATACACAGGGATACATACACAGGGATACATACACAGGTATACATACACAAGTACACAGGGATACATACACAGGGATACATAGACAGGTACACAGGGATACATACACATGGATACATACACAGGGAGACAAAAACAGGGATACATATACAGGGATACATACACACATACACAGGGATACATACACAGGGATACATACACAGGGAGACATACAAAGGACAACATGCACACATACACAGGGATACATACACAGGGAGACAGACAAAGGGATACATACACACATACACAGGGATACATACACAGGGGATCCATACACAAGGAGACATACACAGGGGAACATACACAGGGAGACATACATAGGAAGACAGGGATACATACACAGGGATACATATACAGGGATATATACACAAGGATACACACACAATGTTTATACACAGGGATACATACACAGGGATACATACACACATACACAGGGAGACATACACAGGGATACATACATAGAGATACATACACACATACACAGGGATACATACACAGGTATACATACACACATACACAGGGAGACATACACACATACACAGGGAGACATACACAGGGACACATACACAGGGATAAATACACATACACAGGGATACATACACAGGGAAATATATACACAGGGATACATACACAGCGATAAATACACAGGGAGACATACACAGGTACACATGGGTACATACACAGAGATACATACACAGGTATACACACAGAGGGATACACACACAGGGATACATACACAGGGATACATGCACACATACACAGGGATACATACACAGGGATGCATACACAAGGAAACATACAAAGGGAGACATACACAGGTACACAGGGATACATAGACAGGGATGCACACACAGGGACAAACACATAAGGATACATACACTGGAATACATACACACATACACAGGGATACAAACACAGGGGACATACACAGGGATACATACAGCGGGATACATACGCACATACACAGGGATACATACACAGGGATACATACACACATACATAGGGATACATACACATGGATACATACATAGGGATACATAAACACATACACAGGGATACATACACACATACACAGGAATACATACACAGGAAGATATATACACAGGGATACATGCACAGATATACATACACACATACACAGGGATACATTCACAGGGAGACATACACAGGGATGCATACACACATACACAGGGATACATACACAGGAAGATAAAAAATTATACACAGGGATACACACACAAGGATACATACACACATTCACAGGGATATATACACAGGGATACATATACACAGGGATACATACACAGGGAGACATACAAAGGGATATACACAGGGATACATACACACATACAATGGGATACATACACAGGGATACATACCCACATACACAGGGATACATACCCACATATACAGTGATACATGCAAAGGGAGACATAAACAGGGATACATACACAGGGAGACATACACAGGGAGACATACAAAGGGATACATACACAGTGATACATACACACATACACAGGGATTCATACACAGGGAGACATATATGGGGGTATATACATAGGGATACATACACGGGGAGACATACACAGGGATACATACACATATACACCGGGATACATACACATGGATACATACATGGGGAGACATACACAAGGATGCATACACAATGAGACATACACAGGGGATACATACACAGGGATACACAATGTATAACGAAAATAATGAAGTGGGTACATGTATTGATTATTTATTATGGAACACATTTTGCAAAAGCTTCAGAAATACATTTGATTAATTAAGCAATTTTTGGTTTATGAGTCTAGTTGACTGAAGAATATTAATTAATTTTAACAAACATGTACATGTTTAGTCTACAATTACAACGATTGTTTATATCATTGCATCTAAGTTATAAATCGAACTTATTTATATAAAATGGAATTTGTTTTCAATTTAAATTCTATTACACATCTGACAAAGCCGTTCGTGCCTTTTAAGTTTTTTCTCGCGAATATCTTTCAATTATTAAACTGTAAGACATACGTAAATTTCCACCACAGCAATAAGAAGATACTAGTAATATATATTCAAATTTAAAACCACCATATCTGTTTATATCAAAGACCGCGCCGCAGTCTAGTGGTAGAGCGTCCGCCTCGCATGCGGAAGGTCGTGGTTTCAATCCCCGGCCGGGTCTTACCAAAGATTTTTAAAATGGTACTAGAAGCTTCCTCGCTTGACGCTCATCATTTAGAGGAGAGTTCTAGGTCTGGTCGGCCCAGTGTCAGTATAATGTGACTTGGTGGGGTATCATACCATGTGTCTGCGGCATGATACTCCAGTGTGACACCGCTTAGAATACTGTCACAAGTAGACACCGTCGCGATATGACTGAAAAATTGTTGAAAGCGACGATAAACACCATACAACAACACCAACAACAACAACAACAACAACAACAACTGTTTATATTACGCGCTTACGTATTTACTCACTGACTATATTTATCAAGTATATCAGGAAAAAACACAATAAACGTCTTAAAACATACAATAATTATT
Source organism: Panopea generosa (assembly GCA_029582155.1). Classification (NCBI taxonomy): domain Eukaryota; kingdom Metazoa; phylum Mollusca; class Bivalvia; order Adapedonta; family Hiatellidae; genus Panopea; species Panopea generosa. The sequence goes on along the minus strand of CM055908.1, from coordinate 2,949,541 downwards.
AAAATGGATAAAAAGCATCTCATTATCAGTAATAAATCAAATCTCAATGGTTTGATATGTCAAATCCACCAAATCGTGACAAAATCGATATCTAAATGTGAGTGGTAAACTTGAAACGAAATCCCCATTCTGAAAATAGACAGCACTTAACACTGCTTGACATCATTCGGACACTATCTAAGATGAAACTATTTTTTTACCTGTGAGCCTGTATCAATTGCGGATCTACTCTTAAAAAAATCATACACCCTCCTCCATAAACTCCTATGTTTTATTAAAATCCATTTCTACTGAAAAACATGTGTGTCCGTTCAGATTTAGTGTTGCGCCCAGCTAAACTGAAACCTAGATCAGCCCCTGTACATAATGGATCAAACTGAAATCAAAATGAAATCACGTGACGCATTTTATACATCACAAATATGTTACACTTTTAAGCGGGAAATATATTTTAGTCTAACATAGGCGCGTAGTGCAAGTTAGGAAATCTTTTTTTAATATATTATTTTGGCATGTTTAATTATATATCCTTTTGGCAGTACAGAGTATACGATGGACGGTCATTATCCGGGTGGACTTTTGTTAAAATCTTGCAGTATCGATGTGCACGGGTATATTAGACCTTAGTTTCAATACAGAAACGCACATTCCCATTTCATTCCCATTTAACGCTACCGAGTCAAAGGTAGTACTATTACTTCTAATTAGACCTAAGCAGATGATAAGCAACAATAACTTAAAATCGGTCACTTATACAATGCATGTATACTTGGTTAATTGGACTCAACATATGAAGAACAGCGTTCCGTAAAAAAAAATTTTCTTGAAGAAGGGCAAAACCGGTTTTTATTTTGAATCGACTTCAAAATAGGTTTAAGGATTCATGTATGTCACGTAGCGCGTTTTATTCTTGGGTAGCTCGTTTTCGTGATGGTAGAAACGACATTAACAATATACGTGGCAGGGGGGTCGTCCAGCTTGCATACTGACCCTTGAAATGGTAAAAAATGTCGAATCTTATATCATGAAAGATCGACGAGTCATTTTCAAGAAGTTGTTAATATATTCAGCATCTAAAAGGGATCGGTATTTAAGATCGTACGGGACAACTTTGGCTTGATCAAGGTAAGTGCTAGATGACCAAAACAGCAGACCTAACATTGGTTCGCAAGATCACTTCTAAGGTTCTTCTGGCTCGTCATAAGAGACAGGGAGATGGATTTCTGCACCATATTGTTACAGGGGACGTAACATGGATTCATCACTCTGAGCCTGAATCCAGGTGCAGTCCAAACATTGGGTACGAGCTGGTCCCCCCTTCCAAGAAATTCAAACAGTCACCTTCTGCTGGAAAAGTTATGGCCATCTTTTTTCAGGGATAATAAAGGCGTTGTATTGACACATTATGTTCCAAAAGGTCACACAGTTACTGCAAATTATTATTCTGAAGTAGTTTTACCAAAATTGAAAGCAAATTTGTGTAAACTGAGGCCTAGACTCAGAATGAAGAATGTTGTTCTTCAGCACGATAATGCCCCAGCACATACCGCCACCAAAACAAAGGACTTGTTGAAGACCTACACGTGGGAATCTCTACACCATCCTCCCTACAGCCCTGACCTTGCTCCCAGTGACTTGTAGTTGTTTCCAGAATTATCTGGGAACAAATATACCAACAGAATGGCATTAATTGGGTCTGTAAATCAGTACCTTCGACATAGACCTAAATGTTAGTTCACTGCGGGAATCATGAAACGCCCACACCACTGGAACAAGTGTTTAATGAAAGAAGGAGAATACTTTGAGGTAAAATCGAAATTTAAAAAAATAATGAGCCACAAATCAGCACTGAGGGTTGTCCACTTAGATAATGACCGTCCCTCGTATATAGGTACGGTATATTGGAAAAGTATGTGTTTAGCAAATTTTAAAAAATCCGGATAAATTCCCTTTAAAACACGTTATTTTCCAGTTAAAATGAACACCCCTTTTGAACACCATAGAAAAAATCGCAATACATCGGGGATATCACACCATTTAATCAATTGATCTCATTTGATCAGCTCATACATTATCGATGACAACAGTTCAACAGTTATAAAGCAATAACAATTGACATCGACGTATTTCAGTGGGAAGCTTTGGCAAACATCCGCTGCTCTTGTTTGATAAATTAATAATTCTTTAATAACTGACATTCCAGATGGAGTAGTTTTCATTTTGTACAATAGAACATTTTTGGACGCGGAATTGAAAAAAATAGTGAAAAGTAATACTAATTAAGATTAGCAGTATAGTAGAGCCACATGAATGCGCGAGTGATAAAAACACAGTTTGAGAATAATTTCGTTTATTACGCAAACAGTTAATTTGGGATTTTGGAAAGTAAGGTTAGGCATAGATATCAGTCATACATGTGCATGTGTTTTTATTTTGTCATATATATATGTAACGATAAAAAACTAAAAGTTGATAAAATATACCCATCTACCATAGTCCAGTATCATTCAAAATAGCTTTACGAATATCGAAAGTTTCTTTTATAAATTTGGAGACTTTATACAACATTCTTTATTCTTGGAAGCCGTTATAGAATTTGAATTTATTTAATGATTCGAATATCAGTTTGCTTGATACAACATGATAAAGTGATATTCTATTTCGACTACATTCGAGTAAATAATTTACAATATATGTTTGAACGGTCATTTCCATTATATCTACCAGTTTCTATTTCAAGAGTGAGTGAACTAGAAATAACTTTCTTAAACTATCATGTTAATTTTATCTAAATAGTTCTCATTACATAAATCTCTTTGAATTTCACATACACCGAAAAACAAGAAACGCAACACTCAGGTAAACAGTTCTTTATCACGGTGTCTCATTAAGGCCATCGCCGCATATTTATTTAAGTAAGTAAAGTCGAAACAACGAAACTACGATAGTGAAAAGTCGAAATTACAATATTGAGAATTACATCTGGCATCAAACAGACTGTCAACTTGGAAAGTCTGTATTTTTGACAACGAATAGCATGCATGCCTAACCACATGTCTTTCCGTATTGTTCATAAGCGATTCGCGAAGCAGAATTCAATGTAAACTATATCTATAACACATGTACTGGACCCAGTCTCATGAACTTCGTTGTTTCGACTTTACTTAATTTAATAAATGTGTCCCAATGGGACACCGTACTTTATAAATATTATTGAAATTTATTTATTTGATAATATAACATCGTTTTACCTTTCCTAAAACGTTTCATCAAAATCTGTTGCAAATATCAATTTTTTGTATTAATTTAAAACATATAACCTTCGTGCATCAATGCGCAAGGAGGCTGATACTGATTTTGTAAATTTATTTAACAGGGGTCGTATGTTTCAAATCAATAAGAAGAAGTGATAATTTCCTTTAATACATTTAAACAGATTTTTGCTGTAATTCCTATCACCTCTATATATGAAAATAGAAACTTTTTTTATCATACTCATTAGAATAATATAATTCAGGAGTAATCTCATTTGCTTAACGTAATACAAATCTTCGTTCATCAACATGCAAATCACCGTTTACCATAAAATTCAACTCATCTTCAACAAATTCACCCCACTATGGACATACACGTTCATTTTCCGGAATATTTTCATACCGACCTGTTCGTAGTGGTGCTACTCCATAACTGAAATTTTGCGAACAACGCCATATGTTTATAAGGTAATGTCATTTACAACATTGTTCTGTGTTATATTCAGACTGAAATAACCAGCACGAACTAAACGTATTGCTTGAAGCACCACTCACACCTGTGATTCGATTACTGTTAGAATTCCGCTCAGAAATATACACATTCATATTAAAAAAAAACAAACAACAGTGAATAGTCTATTTAATAGTTTTTTTTCTGGTTAAACCGACATAGATACATTGATATTAGTTTTCCATTTATTAAAAGTTGATACATGTATTATAGGGCTAAATCTTGGTCATTTTGGTGTTGTTTTTTTAAGTTTCTTTAAATTGTATTTTTCTTTAAGTTAGTTTTTCGATTATATCGTGACATCATTTTCATGATTAGATGATTATCTTTAGAGATAAATAGTACTAGTATCTATAATGACTTACAATATATATATATATATATCTTTATCTAAGTCTCATCTATGTACAAACATATAAATAAAACATACAGTAACACATACAACGTACATAGCCATTCAATATTAGAATTACAAGAGACTATCGCTATAATATTAATTGACATAAAATATATACAACTATCACAGATTATTCATGCATTATTTTTGAAAAAGATGTATACTATAAAGCATTATACACTAAGAATTGAGACACCGGCGCTAATCTTGGCTCGAGACCTAAAAGATTATTAAAATAACTTTTGTTAAATCGTGAAAGGAAAAATAAATGCAAATGCATCGCTATATAGTCAAAAGCTTTTTAAAAAATATTTTAAAAGATCAGTTATCACCCCAGATCAGATCTGGAATGACCTGATTAGCACCGATTTCTCAACATAATATAAAATTAATTTGTTTTACATTTAAGATATAATACATTATTTATATAAAATATTTCTACGTTTTTGTAGTATTGTAAAACAGGTTTTGGCACATATTCTTATCATATCTTTATTGGAAAAGAGAAACTTCATTTTATTACAGTCATCAAAATTATTAAAGTTTGCATCTATGCTTACTGCTTTAAGCATCAGATCTGTCCTAATATCTTTATAAGAGGCACATTTTAAAATAACATGACACTCATCTTCTATAGCATCATTACAGAAAGGACATAAGCGGTCATTCTCATTACTACCCTCATATCGACCAGTTTCTAGTTTTAATGGCGCAACACCACATCTGAATTTTGCAAACGCTGATCTATGCTTCATTGGTAGCACAATTTTACAGTAATTTTCTACTTCGTAATCATTTTTAAAAAGCCTATAAGTTCTTAATTTTTTACGTCCATTACCACGTATACTAGTTGTTTGATTTACACTTGCTTTCCACTCCGTAATATATATAGACATCATCTTTTCAAATACAGTATCAACAAATTTAATTTTGTTAATGTTTGAGTATGTATGAATATGAAGCTGTAAACTATCAAATTGATTTATAACTGTGAAAACCCAATTTTTACAAGAGTTATTAGCTTTATTTCGTGCCCAATTAAATATTCTTTTATTTAATATTGTATCAATTGTATAGATGTTGCGTACCCAATGTCTGGCTATACATTTCCATTGTTTGACTATTGGAGGGACCCAACCCATAACGCCTGAAATGGCTGCAGTAGGTGTATATTTGCCAGTTCCCAGAAAAAATCGCATCGCCCTATTTTGTATTGAATTTATGCACGAATAAGATTTAACGCCCCATATTGCAATCTGATTACCTCGGCCTTTATGCTACGCAATAGACCTCTGACATATTAAGGCGCCATTTTGGAAATACTTTCAGTCACATGATAAAATAAAATGGCGGCCCCCTTATGCCATCTGTTTATATACATGTACATTGAAAATATAAACGTTTGTTAATCAAGACTGATATTTTAAATTTCCCTATAGAAATGACCCATGTCGAGTGTATAAATAAAAAATCGATATAACAACGCCATATATAATCAACTTAATGAAGGATGCATTATTTGTTACTTTCACGCGAATGAACACTGACTTGTAACACAGGCGATTTGCGTTGGTGTATTCTAGAGCTATACACGAGGTGTATTCTACGGAGGATACGGAAATACCCGATGTTTCACGATTGCCCATATTGTAGCTCCATACGATATAACAGACCAAACAAGTGAATTAAACAACTTTGTAAATACTTTATGGGGCATTCCATCTAAGCTTTTATACCTGGCAATAAGTAAACCTAGAGCACGACCAGCGCTTTGAGCCACTATTTTACAAACAGTACATGTTAAGGATTGTAACAACTTGTTTCATTATTGTCTATTTTCAGACCGTGTTCATTGTTTTTTAATAAACGATTAAACAAATAGACCACGCTCTTATTTAATGATATATATATATATTTTGTACTTGAAATTTAATTTTCTTTATTGTTCCGATTTAGTAATGATTAGTATGGCGTAAGCTGTTTGATAAAAAGGCAACTATTTCGCACCTTTATTTTTAATGCGATTTCCAATTTACGGGTTTCTTTGTTCGGCCATTTCCTTGACACAACTTACTCGAAAACAAAATCCCTAAAGGTACGCTGCGTAATAGCATTCGCAAAGATCGTTAGCCCACCCCTTATTGCCAGTGATTCTTATTCGGCAGTCTATTTCTGTCTTTCAATAAGAATCTTTAACAAAATAAAAAGTTCATTTAATTTTATTTGGAGTATATTTTTTATATAAACTTCCTTTATTCTCAGGTAAGTGATATTTTATTATTATTATATTTTTGTACATTGTATGTAAATATGTTTGTAGAATTACATTGTAATAGCCATACTATTTGTATTGTTTTTTTTTAAGAAATTCATAGCAATTCAATTCGACAACAATTTGTTAGCAATCTACTTACTTCACCTTTAATTTGGTAAACGCGGTTTTGATTAAGAGTGCAGTCCCTTGAATTGAATACTCTTCAATCCGGTATGACTAAAATACGCAATGTCGATTTTTCGGCGCAATGGGCGCAATGTCGATTAAAAATCAAAATAACGTGAAAAGTGATGATTTAAAATCATTTATTTTAATCAAAAACGTTTAATATTAATAAAACCAGTATTTTTTTTACCGTACTGTGCTTTTAATCAAAATAAATTTGTAATCTTTAAACAAGTTTAATTTTTCATCGACATTGCGCTCAACATAATATATATATATATAAATGTTCAGTATATGTATGTATTGTATGATGATGTACTTATGTGCAAATCAATAAAATATATGTTCTGTTCTGTTCTGTTCATATCGTCATTGCGATTTACAGACGTTTCGGTAAATAGCCAGTTCGGTAAATTGGATTTATATGGTAAACTGATTGGACGTTTCGGTAAAAAAGCAATTATATAGTAAGTATATGGTAAAGTATATCACACCTCTTACGATGACAATAAATGATATAATTGCTTTGTAAGTTTTTATCGACTATCACTCGCTACACTGTGCTTCATTGTGTGTTCATTGTGTATTCATTATATATTGGGTATGGTCTAAACTGGTAGGCGGTGGGGATAAATTATGAGTAAAATTTACGTCAAGGTAATTGCCTCTGATATGGATATAACTTGAGTGACTTTTTAGTAATTCCTCATGACTTCGGACATTTATAGAAATAAGGAAGGAAGGAAGGAAGGAAGGAAGGAAGGAAGGAATTGAACAAATATCGTGTCAGCCAAGAGGGTCAGAAGGGAGAAAACAAACATATTTTTAGTTCGACGTAAATTATACTCGTAATTTATCCCCATCCCCTACCAGTTTAGACCATACCCAATATAATTCACAGTAGAGCGAGTGATAAAAACAAACAAACAAAGTAATTTGGATCATTTATTGTATTCGTGAAAGGTGTGATATACTTAACCATATAATTACTATATAATTGCTTTTTTACCGAAACGTCCAATCGGTTTACTATATAAATCCAATTTACCGAACTGGCTATTTACCGAAACGTCCGGCACCCGTCATTGCGCCGTGAGTTATAAATATGAAAATTTATAATAACTTAAAAAATATTATTATTTAAACTCATTTATTTGAATAACAAGATATAATTATTAATGAAATAAGTATATGACGACCATAAATTTGATATGTTATAATATAAAATGACAATTTTAATTTTTCATCGACATTGCGCTCAAGGAATCGTCATTGCGCCGTTCGTTGAAAATGCGGTCGTATTGATTTTTTTATTACGCCGTAAAACCTAATATACACTCACACAATTTATGAGGATACAATATCAGTATTTTGTATTAGGAACTTGTTCACTTTCGCATTGACTAGATTTGAATTGGAAATTATAACTTAATTTCCATATCTATTTTATCTTCTGATATGCAAGTTACTTTACTGAATCTGTTACCTAGAACATTCAACCTTTGAATTGTTTAACATAGTATTTTAAATGAGAAAGCTAGGTTGTACGACTGAGTGTGAGTTCCTCAACTGGCCATTAAGGTTCATGTGCACTTCGGTTCTAAACCTATGTCTCAAATTTGCGTGTTTATATTTCTCTTCTCATGAAACATGTTTAAAATACTCTTTGTTATAAAATGTATTGCTCCTTTTAATGTTTTGTGAAATGCTTGGTATTTGTCATATTGATTTTAGTGATATTGTCAAACTCATACTTTGTAGTTTATTTTCTGTCTTTCAATAAGAATCTTTAACAAAATAAAAAGTTCATTTAATTTTACTTGGAGTATATTTTTAATATAAACTTCCTTTATTCTCAGACGATACCAAACAAGAAAAAAACAACACAAAACTACAACAACAAAAAGCCCAAACGCACCGCTTTAAAACATATACTTATATATACAAAGAACGAAACCATAAGTTGGACTTCGCGTTATTTCATTTATTCACAACATATACACAAAAAGCGAGGCGTTATAGAAGAGTTCGGATTGACAAATTAATAACCACATAGGGAAACAACCACACAGCAATGGCATTGATAAAATGGCGGACTTTGATATGCATGTGCACAGTTTTATTCAGAAGTACTAAAGGTGTAACAGATATTTCTGTAACTGATGACGCTTTAGTCAGAAAGACTGTTGAAGAGTTTAAAGAACTATGTCCACAAACAAAATTGTGCCATGCCGATCTTAGTAACTTACAATCAACAACATTGGAGCCTAGGATGTATGGTGGACCAGATATGGATGGGGTACCAGACACGGATGGGGTACCAGACACGGATGGGGTTCCAGATACGGATAGGGTACCAGGCATGGATGCGGTAACAGATAATTGGGTTACAGGAATAGGTGGAGGAGGTTGGCCCAGTAATAGTGGTAACAAGATCCCTTGTTGTCGTGATTGTGATTGCCATAACGGCTGTGGTGCAGACTGCTGCCCTGATAGACCACAGAAATACCTCGGTGAAGACGAAAAACAAGCAGTCAAAGAAAACGTGACAGAGTGCATGTATGCCCAGTATAGGCCTTTTGAAAAGAAGAAATTAAATCACGCATCGTTTAGTATGATCACAAAATGTCCACAATGGCATTTGGATAAATATTACAAAGACATGTGTCTGAGGGATTACTCCGACTTTAATTTCCACGAAAATTTCCAAAACTTTATGCCAATGACATCAAATAAGACACGTTTAACTTATAAAAACAGACCTTGTGCACTTTGTCACGGAGAAGACGAGATTACTTTATTATCCTGGAACGTTTTCTTAAAATGTCAAGGCACTCCAATTGTAATAACATCGGTGCTTGACATTCCAAGGTTACTTCACGCAGATGGTGATTGTAATCTAATATTTGACTACCCGGGTGTAGACTTACATGCGCATATGTGCGATGTCTATATTGGAAAATGCAACGAGACTGGATTATGGGAAAAGATTGATAAAGATCTTGAAACTGCGTGTATGTCATACACGTCTATTTATAAAGGATTTAAAAATGTCCATTGTGCCTTGTGTAATGGTAAATCCGCCATTGATATTGAGCAACTATGCGGAATGGAAGAGCCTAATTCAGGATGGGTTTCCTTTGTTGCACTGTTGGATTTTAACAATCTTGAACGAAAGGAAACTATTGACGAGGCACGGACATGGATTTGTTTGTCAGATGAAGTTTATGATAAAGCGACGGTAAGATAGGTTTATCACATTGTTATTAACTTACTTCATTTTTATAAATTAACTTTATTGTAAATTCAGGACCACTAATATACAGGTAATTTTAGTGCAGAAAATGTCATCCGAGTTCACAGGCGCCAATAACGAGTGTATGTATCCAGGCGAATGGTTCATACACTTGTTATTGACACCTGTGAATGTTCACTTTTGGGAGTAACTTCGAAAAATTGAGAGAAAAAATGCATACAAATGTCAAGTCTCTGACATCAAATTTTGACAGTAGAAGGCAGAGACGGCACTCTTAACGTATATCAACTTTCTTTGAAATCGGACGACATTTTTACACTAAAATTACAGGTATGTAAGTGGTGCATTTTCAAAGCCCCTTAGTGAACTAACGTTGCCTTCGAAGATAATGCACAGCACACATGACGCATACGATCTGGGTGAGTATAAACCGAATTGGACCAGTATGAAAACGCAATGCCATAACCAACCGTGACTGAGTCAGTGCGACTATTTACGATTGTAAGCTTGTGCCTATTTATTGGTACTCAGGCAGTCATATTGACAATGCATGGACCAATAACTGGGCCAATACCAACTCATTGTATTAATATATAGTATTCGCGATTAACTATTTGAATACCATAAGACTAATTTCTAAATCTCATGATAACAAAGCAATAAGTCAGTATGTCAAAGTACACATGCATTAAATAGATGACGCTAATCTTAAAGGAGTAGTAATGTAAAATAATGAACGAATGTTTAATCAAGTATTAGTATTACAAAGTACTGATAACTGGGCTTTAATAAATATTCATACACCTTCTTTTTGACTGATATCGTTGTAATAAATATTCATACACCTTCTTTTTGACTGATATCGTTGTAATAAATATTCATACACCTTCTTTTTGACTGATATCGTTGTAATAAATATTCATACACCTTCTTTTTGACTGATATCGTTGTAATAAGTATTCATACACCTTCTTTTTGACTGATATCGTTATAATAAATATTCATACACCTTCTTTTTGACTGATATCGTTATAATAAGTATCCATACACTTTCTTTTTGACTGATATCGTTATAATAAATATTCATACACCTTCTTTTTGACTGATATCATTGTAATAAGTATTCATACACCTTCTTTTTGACTGATATCTTTGTAATAAATATTCATACACCTTCTTTTTGACTGATATCGTTGTAATAAATATTCATACACCTTCTTTTTGACTGATATCGTTGTAATAAGTATTCATACACCTTCTTTTTGACTGATATCGTTATACTAAGTATCCATACACCTTCTTTTTGACTGATATCGTTATAATAAATATTCATACACCTTCTTTTTGACTGATATCATTGTAATAAGTATTCATACACCTTCTTTTTGACTGATATCTTTGTAATAAATATTCATACACCTTCTTTTTGACTGATATCGTTGTAATAAATATTCATACACCTTCTTTTTGACTGATATCGTTGTTATAAATATTCATACACATTCTTTTTGACTGATATCGTTGTAATAAAAATTCATACACCTTCTTTTTGACTGATATCGTTGTAATAAAAATTCATACACCTTCTTTTTGACTGATATCGTTGTAATACATATTCATACACCTTCTTTTTGACTGATATCGTTATAAAAGTATTCATACACCTTCTTTTTGACTGATATCGTTATAATAAGTATCCATACACCTTCTTTTTGACTGATATCGTTATAATAAGTATCCATACACTTTCTTTTTAACTGATATCGTTATAATAAATATTCATACACCTTCTTTTTGACTGATATCGTTATAATAAATATTCATACACCTTCTTTTTGACTGATATCGTTATAATAAATATTCATACACCTTCTTTTTGACTGATATCGTTATAATAAATATTCATACACCTTCCTTTTGACTGATCATATCGTTATAATAAATATTCATACACCTTCTTTTTGACTGATATCGTTATAATAAATATTCATACACATTCTTTTTGACTGATATTGTTGTAGTGTTTATTTGTTTTATGCAACATTATCTTTTTAAAAATGACATGATACAATGTCCACAATATTTTTATTGTTTGATTTGTTTCTGCTTGCTTATATAAAATACATGAAAAAATGGAGAATAAAGTAGTCCATGTCGCGTATGACTATTTTGGCGGTTATCAAAACTGCAAAGCTTGATTACGACGACATAAGAAAGGCTATGCATTTGGCATAAAGTCCGACTAAAATGTCAGTATGTTCGCCATGCAAATAACCAAATTAAAGGTTATTGTAATAACATTAAAAAGCACAGATTTAAATATACTGAAGTCATTAAGAACCAAAGGGCGAATTTCAAAGCCACATTATTAAACACTGTAAACGATATTTACAGTTTAAGAGTAAGTAGATCTATGTATTTATTTGTTGATTTTGTCAATATGATGATTATTTTTAGCAAAACATTAATGCAATATCGGAACCTTTATAAGTTTGATAATGTGGCTATGAAATTCACCCGGCGCATTTCTACCCTTTCAGTTTAGGATATAATTGTTCAAGGATGTCCGTTTGTGAAGTATTAATAAAAATATTGCCTTGATAAAGTGTGTAGTTACGCCGGATAATCAAATGACTTTTAAAATAATTTATGAAGTCAAGTAAAAAAGTAAAAGATATTTAACAGGCTCACCATGGAAATAATCCTTCCAACATTAAAAAAACTGATTTAAATATGACTGTTTAAATACATATTTAAGTAACATATATATCAAATCGGTGCATTCATTTGAACTTAAAATTAAATAAGAGTTTGTCAAATAATGTGAAGTGATTTTTTAAAATTAAATCAAACAGATCTCATTATCTATTTCAGAAAATTTGTCGAAAACTCTTGTGTGCACAGGGATTTATTTACGCCAGTGGAGAATGTCGTCCAATTTACGAATCGATCCAAGCAGACATTTTCAATCCACTTGTATTAAAAATTGTCGTTTCGTTGGAACCAATCAAATCCATTCAACCAGACATAGAAATGAGCTCTCCATTGGATCTGCTTCACCACGTGACAGACTATATTACCACGAACCTACGAGTTCCCTTTGAATATGAAATAAATATTGACACCACAGCCGCTAAAACGATCATAAAATTGAAAAGAAATGTTACAGATACCATCAAAACTCTTGTCGTATTTCAGAGACTTCTTACTTATTCTGATATACACTATGTTTCTTTCATGATAGAACTGAAAGCCACTGGAGTAGTCGGTATGCGAGACGCCATTGCAGCTATCGAAAAACTTTTAACAAATGGTAAGAACATGACAAGTAATTATACTACAACTCTTCGATTACCGAGTACGGCATCGTTTGAATACAATAGTAGTGTCAGTGATAATGGCGAAATGCTTTCTGATCTGTTATCGGTAACGTTTGTTCCATTTTGGCAGTGGATTGGATTGTACGAGGGATTTAATGACCCGTCTGACGGTTATGGAATACTTCCTGTGAATGATAATCCTCAAACATATTTATCAAATGAAAATGCAATTCATATTGAATCAAATCCATTTTGCCCAAAACTAAGATTGACATCTGAAGAATTTGACCTTGGAAATGGCACAACACATATACACGTTATAGATGCTGACGGAAATATCGACAAAGACGACGCTGTATTTGAAGAAAGTGACGCGACCATACGTGTGTGCAGTGATACGTATTTCGCCATAGTTGATCAATGGGTTACAAGGTTGGAACAACTAAAGAAAGACGAAATTGAAAGTTATTCACCTCTGGCAATCCTTACTCTTGTCTGCGTTTCTTTATCTCTGGTTGCGCTTATCGCAACGTTTACGGTTTATTGTTTGTTTGGCAGTTTGAGGACGTTGCCTGGACTGAATAACATGTCGCTTACGTCTAGTCTATTTGTAGCTCAGTGTATCAGTCTTTTAAATTCGTGTGTACAAATAAAGATCACATGGTTATGTATTTCGTTGGGAATGTTATTGCACTTTTCATTGTTGTCATCATTTTTATGGATGTTTGCATGTACGTATCATATGATGAAGGTATTTATGTCACTAAGTAATGTATCGTCTTCATCTTCGTTTCATTCAAAGAAAGTGTTTTTGCATTATGTATTTTTTACTGAATTAGTTTCAATAGTTTTTGTGGCCGTAACTATTACCGTGTCTGTTTTGACATCGGATTCATCTGACATCGGTTATGGTGGCCAACCATGCTATCTGAAAGATCCAAATATGATTCTCTACATGGTCGCCATTCCTGTTGGTCTTGTGGTTGTCGCAAATATTGCAATGTTCGTTTGTGTTATCGTAAAAATCAGCCGACTTCCCGATCTTCATAAAAACAGTACGAACGAACGTAGCAATATAACAATATTTGCCAAGCTTTCAACGATAACTGGATTTACTTGGCTAGTGGCGTTTGTGCACCAGTTCTCACACATTGATATATTTGCGTATATATTCATTATCCTAAATGCCAGTCAGGGAGTATTTATTATGATTTCATTCGTTACTAATAGACGAGTTTATCAACTTATCATGGCCAAGTTACATGCAGAAAACAGAAGTTCGCGTTATTCCACATCCAAGAATACACTCACTACACAAGCTGGCCATACCGATAACGAACATCCGACTCATGGCACTAATTCATCAAAGTTTTGATATTTAGAAAAATATTTCATTGTGTTTCAACAGAGAACCGTACTATGTCACACCGAAATAAACAAAATAGTATGTTGTCCTAACATAGTCCTAAATATACTCCATAGACATTTCAAAACACCGAGCTCTTTCAACCCGATTGCGAGCTTGCAATATATATATAGATAGAACGTATTTTATTCCTTCCAAAACTATACTAGTGTTCACAATATTTGAGAGGCGGGGTGTGATATTATTTTCATAAATGGATTTCTATTTCGCTTTTACCACTCCGATGAAAATATCGTTTTTGTCTCGTTTTGGCGAAGTTGAAATCGCAAAGTCATTCGCATATTTGTCATAAATTACCATATGCATGTTAAATATTATTTATAGCGATTTTCCTCACATATTCCTTTAAATACCTTACAGTTGAGAGACGTGTTATATCCCGTCTTACCTAAATTAACATATGGTTCATAATAAGTATGTGTGCAGTGTAGGTACTATAAAGGTGGAACCACCCATTGGAAACAGGAAGTGCTACCGCATAATGGCGGTGGTAAGTAATCCTTGTTTCTCCTTATTTCGAATTGCATTTTTCTTATTTTAATGCACATTTTGAAAGCATCATGTTTCAATTGTGTATTTAGAAAAATGTGATGCTTGGGATATGTCTACATTATTTTTGAAGTCTACTTTCACTTTGTCAACAGTGTACAAGCTAAACAGAAAAAAACTCTTGCATGAAACATGACGCCTTATTTTGGTACTTCAGATGTCAAAAAACAATAAAATATAAGTTTCCATTCTTTAATTACAAGCCCCTAAAAATGTTTCATTCCTATAGAAATATGAAGGAAAATCAATATTGGGCTTTCACCTTACCAATTCTTGCGGTACTGATGTATCGAGAGTTGAACATTACCAATTGAATGGTGTGTGTAACTACGGGTACGTATCTATTTTAATGACATTCCTATAACCATCAAGATTTTGGCACTGCATTTTATTTTTAGTTCATAAAATAGGTTTAAAAGGCTTAGCAAATATATTTACCTGTTTTTGTCTTGTATTCACCAACCATTCCTGAAAATATCCTAAGACTTTAGCTTGAAAATCCAAATTTAAACATTTCATGTATAATTCACCATGACCGACAGAAAAGATGTGAGAGTTTATTAGACTATATATTAGGTGTCCTCTTTGCTTGCATATTCTGGTTTCAAAGAATATATTCTAAGTTTGTTTTTAAAATTAATTCTTGAGTTCAAGTCTAAGAAGTGCAATATATATATATTTGTATATTAGAACAATTATCTGCATATGCAGATAAAAAGATAAAATTTTATTCCTCTATGTTTTTATATATAATTCCGTAAAATGAATTGTATTACCAGTATGCTTTTGTCGCCTTATTTATATTCATAAAACGTGATGTTGTATTGTAAAAGGTTTTTTTAGTATATATACCAGAAAGACAACAGTTTTCACTGATGTATCTTATTCTATTGCATAGAATAATATACTTCCTAGAGAAAAGTTTTATGTTTGAAAGCTCGTATGTGTACGATCAATCCTCATGGGTCTGAGATCTTCTGGAATGAAAGGAAATAGATAGTCAGATATTTTTCTGTCAGACACAGGGTGTGCCTTTCTCTCCAACTTAGGGAAAGAAGATCCAGTAGAGGATACTACACGAGTGTTCATTTATTATTAATGGTATTAAACTCATTTGTCAATAAAAACATGGAACAAAACATTGCTTAAATGAGATATTAACATACATGTTTGATGTTGTATGTACTTAGTTGTCAGTATATTCGACTAATCTTCATATTGTAATAAATCTTATTATATAAACCACACTTCGCCATTCATGTTTTTCATACCAACCATTCTGGTTAAACGTTGTTAACAAGGCAACACAACATAACCAATGAAATGACTGACATTTTCTCTTATATTGATATTGTTACCATTCTGATTTTTACTACTACTATTTCGAAATAAAATGCAAACTGTCGAAGACTTTGTATGTATAAGTGTTTCTTTACCCTCGCACTTTGAACTAAGTCATTTTGGCGAGCCGGATAAGATGATTATTTAAAAAAACAGGATGATTGCTTAAAAAGCAAGGTGATTATATTAAAAGATAAGATGATCATTTAAAATTAATGATAATGATGATGATGAAGATGACGGCGATAATCGGTGATTACCCACTATGGAGTTTAGACACTTATTGTTTTATAAATATGGACATTCCTATTTTTACTTAATCAGTTGTTTAATTAGTTATTTTTAATTGCTTATATTGATGCAGACTTTATACGATTTACTTCAATATTTAAATACTAACGTTTAATTATTGAGACTCCAGGCATTCTACTCTACCTTGTGCAGCCAAAATATGATTTAAAAATATTAGTACCGATTGTACTAGCATTACTATGGTATGTGTAAAACCTATATATTAGGCCAGACGCTTTTGCTTATAGCGCAAATAAATTTGCTTGAGATATCATAAGCGTCCGACCCAACTTGAACCCTCAACAGGAATGATTCCCGCTGATTGTTTATCTGTGCACACTAACTGCGCTCAGTTGCTATGGTAATATTTTATTTGTATGACAGTACCGTTAGCAACCGTATATACCACATACAGAGAGTAATTGTCAATATATAAATATCAACAAACTAAAGTATGCCGTAAAACCAGCAACAATATTATTTTGTTGCTGGTATGGTACTTGACTTAAAAGAATATGGCTACACAGGTATTAATGTTTAAGTAAATGAGGTTTCATATATTAGTATATTTTCAGTCGATCGTCTTGCATAGCTCTATATTGAATGCCTATGATACTAATAACATCATTTGACATTCTCTAAAACCATTATACAGTAGTATTTACTGTTAATGGTGAACCATATAACCCTGTACACACGTACATTGTTATTTATATACTTTAAATTGTATATTTGTATTTGTATGGTAAACTAGAAAGTTGTAATAACTTCTAAAAGTGTTCAACCATATTTTTTTTTTATAATATAGCGGCAGGTAACGCTATATCATAGTTTGAGCTACGCAAGGTTATGAATAATTAATTTATTGAAAGATGTTCGTCAGCCTTGCAATATTTTGCTAGTACACCACACTATTAAAATGTGACCAACCACCGCTAATCTCCCATGATGTATCAGATATTGGTACACAATGGACTAAAAGTATTTTAAAAATTGTTATTAAATTAAATTGTGATGTTTGTAAAGAAGCACCCGGCAGATTGCTCGTACCTAAAAAGCGCCATAATTAAAAAATATCTTAAAAAATCCGATATCCCCTCAGATCAGATCTGCTGAGAACTGATTAGTAGAAGTTGGTCACTATATATTTATAAGGTAGTCTTGTGTAATTCAATAATGAGTATCATGGCATTTCCTAACCATGATATTCCCTAGAACCGTACTCAATGCTGTGTAGTGAGTACGGAGTTACTATATAGTCCCGTAATCAACATGATATACGTATCGAAGACTTTACTTTTAGATTCTTATTTGAACAATAAAGAGAGTGAATATAAAATTTGATGTTTACATGTCATTGGTGTTTGACGACACCTTTACAAAATAGAAATCAATATCAGCCAATCTAAAACCATTTCATACCTTAATAAGGTTTTGAGTTTGTAACAAATAAACACCATAATATTATTTACACAATGGCCTATTTTAATGAAAAAAAATTATTTCACGTTGTTTGTTCCTCCATTGTACCTCCAAATAATATATTCTATAAAGCAGGGAGTACCCTGTATAGCAAATTCATACAGACAGAATATTTGCTGCTGTACACCAATACATGATATACGGCATAATTAGACAGTACGTGATTAATTATAAATATAATCCGCTGAAGGTAGCGATCAGCTCGAATAAATACAATAATGATATCTTCATGTATAAATATTTATTTTCAATAATACGTTTAAAATGCATCTTATACTTCTTTTAGAATGGCTATGTTTCATGTATATGTTATATCAGATGTGTATAGATGAGATGAACATAAAGATAATACTTACTACAATACTTATTAAATCACTGTGCCCAAAAACTTGATGAAAGGTTGCTAGGAACTTGAATGTGTAACGAAGGTGGTTCGATACATTTTGGGGTACTCTTTTATCAATAAAATTGGATGTCAGATATATCTATAAATTACAGGGCTGTATCTTCGTTTATTACTAGTTAAATTGAATTTCAGATACAACTTAAAGGCGATACTGTGTTTCATGCTGGTGCCGATAAGCATATAAAACACAGCGGCAAGTTTAGATAAAGAATGGAACATTTCCCGTCAGGGTTTAAAACAACCAATATCAGTTATATTATATCAATATTATTTGAAAGCGAATAATTCAAAATATTTGTAAATTATAATACCAGGAAATATCAAGGAATTGGAGAGGTCCTCGGATATACTAAGTATGTACAACATCACTGTCGTGATCGAATTTCAACATGACCTTTTCTTTGGGATGGACACCCAAGATGGCGGACGTGAAAAAGCTCTAAGTTTGGTGGTTACTCACAAATGTTATTAAATGATGAATATGGCGTGGACTGAAGCTGTGCTCACAGTAACAATCAAATATATATTTTGCTTTTTTGGCAAATAAAAAAACGTCAACAAAATAAGAATTGGTTTCTTTGAACTATTTTTCTGCTGTTTATAATCCAATTACGAATAATAAAAAAAATAGATATCTCAACGACAAAGTTACATGAAATGTCAATGGAATATACAACACGACTTACCTCAAGCAATTTGATTTTTCAGTCTAGGATTTGTATTTGTGAAACAGATATGCAATGTCTAACCACTGTTGTTTAGGTTTGAATCGTGTAGAAATAATTTGTGTATAATTGTAAAATGTACGAATGTCTGGCCAAATAAGAGGTTAGAGATTGACTCGAGGAAGCGATATGCCCGGTCGGAGCTTTTCTCACCCGTGACTTTGCATGTGCTTCTGTGTTGATATTTTATACATCTATATTATAGGTTTTCTATAAATGAATATAACTAGCGATATGTGAATAGCCTTACAGATAGCATACTTCCGAAAAACAAACCTTATATATATATATATATATATATATATATATATATATATATATATATATATATATATGATTGTAGTAGTATGTGTGTGTACATATATGTGTGTTCTATCTAAAATATGCCATTTCTGTAAATTATACATGCAAAACTTTGTAAATGTTTTATGTGAATAAAACATAAAATATGGATACCAATACAAAGCACTATTGTTTGACATTATAAAGCTATGGAAAATATTGCTGATCGTTATACTAAAAATTGCAATAAACCAAGTTTTGAATTAAAAAGCTGAAGAAGAAAAAGGGCACTATTGTGTATATTAAAAAAAATATATCTTAAAATACCGATTATCTCCTTTGGTCAGATCAATTGAGAACTCATCCGCAATATTTTCATAGATGAAACAAAATATAGCAAATAACTAAAATAAAGAAAGCATTATTTATTTAGATCAAAAGCAAGTCGTTGCAATATTTTAAAACAGGTTTTTGCACATGGTCGAATGATGTAGATATGTCGCTGTGCTTGAATCCACGACCACAGTGATGAGAAGAAAATGATTTGACACGGCGAATTGGGACACTTTGGCCACGGATGGGCATATATCCGGTGTAACATTAAATTTTGACCCCGTTGAAAAGTGACCCCAAGGGTAATTTTTCAATGTTGAAAACTGACCCGGATCACATTTCAACATTAAATTCTGATCAAAACAGTCGTTGAAAACTGATCAGTGTTAAATTTTGATCAGACATGAGGTCCTTTTTTAACGGCTTGTTAATTATTAGCAAAACATCACAAGACTGATGTCGCATGTTGTAACAATTAAACATAAGTCATGATAAGCTTTTCAATCGACAATTAATACACAACATCCATCTACTACCCATTTATTACACACAAAAATGCCAGATACTGTTTTTATTTCAATTAATCAAATTTCCTTTTTAAAGGAACGGCTTGCTTTTTTAGTAACTTAACGTTAATATAAGTATTTTGTAGGTAAACGATATTTTAATGAGCGTAAGAGTACTTCAATTATTAAGGAGAGGCAACCTGGGGGTAGTGTGCGGGAAGGGTGTCCCTCTCCCGCTGGTGGTGGTAACTCTACTCTACTCCCGCTATTGGGATACGGGGAATCACTCGGAAACATGAATTTTTGATATCTTAAACACTTAACGGCTGACTTCTACTTATTTCTTAGAAACTATGGTCGTCATCAACGTCAATGTTTATTATTACTTTTAAGCGTTTAAAACACGTGCGTAAGCACACACGCACACACACACTAAGATGTTTTCAAAAGCGAATCTCCAACGAGTAGCAAACCCAATACACTGCGAGTCAAGACGTAAAGGATCAAATCATGCATTCTAGTGAATTTTTCGGGGGAGGGTTATGATTATTATTTACTCAAATACTTTTTCCTTTAAAACCCTGTTATTCAGGAAACACACACGCAGACACACAAGAAACAGTGTGCCATGTACAGTGTGTCATGTTTCTCGCAGCTACACCGTAAAGGATAAGCCCTACAATATTGCAGGAACAAAGTAAATTGCAAATCAGATGGATCCTAATGATTTCATTTTTTTCTGTGACGAGGAAGACATTGCCGAACACTGACTGTAATCCCATTCTTTAAACTACATCAAACTGTGCAGTAGCTGTTTTGTCCTTGGATAACGTACTAAGTATATTGCCAGCTACAGTAACGTTTTGAATATATAAACTTAAAATAGTATATTCATTAATGTAAAGTTATTTAACAAAAACATGCCTGTATCTGACTTTTCTTTGTAAAAGGATTCTTTATAACTTTATTTTTATATAGAAGGGCAAATATCGGGGATTTGACTGTGTTGTCTATGTTTGTTGTTCTTTGTAATAAACAAAAATGAGTCTCTGAAGTAACAGAAATGTATTATGTATAGTATGTTTAGTATGTTTATACTAAACTAACTCTATCAACAACTTGTATTATTTTATCAAATCCATGTTTTCCGCCGGCGAATTAAAAAAAAGGCTACATATAAGTACATACGAGTTTACCATGGAAATGTGACGTTCTCAAGAAAGAGAAAAAAAATCAATAGGTCGAAGTTCAAGATCACATTTACAAATTGATTGAGTGTGATGGGTTTAACGTCATTTCAACAGTTTGCAGTTATATAATGACGATCAGGTATCCTAACGGTTTTCCAGAATTCAGTACTAACCGATATTTGCAAGTAATTGACATCTTCCCCACTTGAAACGTAGGCGGAGAACATTTTGTCACAAAGAACGTGCCCGTCGGGAATCGAACCAGGGACCTCTGCATTGACAAGCATGTATGCTACCATTGCGCTACCCACACGGGTTCGATGTGGAGCGCGTGGTCCAGTGGTAGAGCACCGAACCCATGATCGGAGGGTCGTGGGTTCGATCCTCCGCTACGGCTATGGTGTCCTTGAGCAAGGCACTTTTTCCGCATATGCTTTGTACTGGTACTACCCAGGAAGATTTCGAGCGTGATTTGTCTAAGTTGTAAGAACTTGTTTCACAATCGAAGTAAAATAAATAAGTTTAAAACAAAACATTTACAGTTAGAAGAAGGTACAATGCTATTTTATTTCCCCCGACTGTGTAACTGAAATTGTTTGGACTTCAGCAGCCAATTGTATAATCGTTTGTTTAATTTTTACTTTTTGTTATCTTTATCCTAATTCTTAAAATAACTAAAATTTAAATACCAGATATCATTTATGTAAGTGTATTAACCTTTGGTTAAAGATAACCCAGGCCTTATTAAAATGTAATCAACATTAATTTTATACAAGTTGTTATTTCGTCCTTAAACTTTGTGGGCTTGTAGGTTTTTAGGCCAGAAGAAAAAGGTTTATATTCAAATTCTCTTCCTTATCCACACGTGTCCGAAACCATTGAGAAGTCAATAACACTTATAAAAATTAAAAAAATGTGCCCGGCCTTCCTGAGTTATTTTCTTCAGAAAATCTAGATAGGAATCTAAACTTTTTTGTAATATTGCATTCCATCTGCAGTGTCCCATGTAGATTTAAAGGGTTAAATATCTAGTTTGTGGTGATTTTGACTTTGAACAAGAGGTTCATGTTGGCCAAAGGTCGCTTAATTGATTATATAAGGATCTATGGTTGTTTCAATCGGTTGCTATGATAACAAATAGTGTCTATAACAGTTAGTGATAAAAACAAAAAAACAAACAATTCCTTTTCAATCTGATATTGACAAAATCCATGAAAACCATTTAAGTTAATCATATCATTATATACTGCAAGGCAATTCCCTTAACAGCGATGTGCAATCTGCATTGTCGTTTATGTTTATGCTGTTAAAATATATTTACATATTACAACAAAAGTTAATGATTTGCATCGAAAATAGGACGGTATTGGTAGAAAAACAAGACCGTAAGATAGCGCGCTGAACTATTCGCACTGCTTTGTCTATAGATACTAAATACCTGACCAAGTTATATTAATTGTTACCACATGCACTTTTCACAAGCGGGTGTTATTAAGTTTTGGGTTCTATATCTGTTTCTGAGTTATTAAACGTTTTAAGTGAGGAAAGACGTTTAACCAAGATGTTTGTAAAAACACTTCAATCAAGGAAGATGTTTCTAAAAACACTTCAATCAAGGAATTATACGTAAAGTCCTTGGTTTAATAAAAACATTTAGATAATGGAATTACATTACTTACGCCGACTTAAAAACTCTTGACGTGTCAGTGATTATGTTTTCACATTTCTTCTTAATAAAAATACACGCTGCCTTTAAATTAATCATTCGTCCTTTTTTGTATCTAATTATGTTTGGAAGTATTTAAATAATGTTAAATACCTATTAACATAATGAAAAACACACACACACACACACACACACACACATCAAAGTCGGCAATATGTCTCAAACTAGTATTATCTTAGATATATGTTTGTTAATTATGGTTTTTTTAATTTCAATACTTTTGAAATAACAAAACTAATAATTACTGTTTTGAAATGATGTAAGAAATCTGAAAGAAAATAAATATAAAACTGTTGCTATGAGAAGATAACCGTTTGCCACCATTAACTGCCAGTGTGACACCTTTTTGTAATGACCAGGCTTCTGTTTCACCAACATTTTACTTAAATACTTAAAAACTTAAGTTTACTGGAACCAGTCTAAAATCATGATAACCTGGCTGCTTTTCTTAGATATAAGTTTTTAAGTATTTAAGTATATGTTGGTGAATTAGGCATATATGTCCTAAAAACACAAACGTTTTAACAAGGTATATACTTTGTAACCTGGGGTACAGGGTACTCTCAATTTTCAACTACATTAAAAAACAACTACGGTATAATCAATTTCCGCCCCTATTTATTTGGGTATGTTATTACACGAAGTATTCAGTTCACAGCAGGGTTCCTCCTATAAGTAAGGGCCTTTGAGCACACTAAAGCATAGTCCCAGAGTAGGAGTAAATAATTAAACCAATATAATAAACACAGCTAGGAGTAGGGGTGTAACCAGTGTACCCTAGGTTACAAAGGAAACGTTTGTGTTTTTGTTCCATGAAATAGGAGCCCGATAATCTAATTTCAAATTAAAGTAGACCCGTATTCTAAACAATTTATTTTTAAAGGGAGATCACTCTGAAATAATTATTTATTATACGAAGAAACTTCTGAAATAACAAAATTTACAATTTCGCATTGTAATTTGCAAGATTGTACGATTTTAAATACGGTATATTTTTTTATCTTACTGCATCAAAGAAATATGTTTCTATATGCATTAATTAGGTTGACTAAATTTCTATATGTTGAACGTGTTGTTCTTGGTGGATGAATATCCGGATAGAATATTCGGACAGTTTTTTTTGGGAATGATGAAAATGCGAAAACATCAAAACAAATTGTTGAGCATGTAGGCATATGTTTCAAACAGTTCTTTAGAATACACGGATATTAAATATTTAGAAAGCTTAGAATATCTAGTTTCTTAAACTGAAAAGATGGGGTTGCGAGACGCCATGAAGTAATCATCCTAGACCTAGAACCCAGTTTTTAACCAGTATATAATGTGATTTTAACTAAGTGCACTTGGTCCTCAACACCACATGTACATACACTCAATTCGAGAATACTCAGTTCCTGAGGGATGAATTACTTGGAAGAAGAAGAAGAAGAGCCCCAACCCTTTTATTTTCATAAAAAAAAAAAAAAAAAAAAAAAAAATATGTATATTAAAAAATTATCATAAATTTTAAAAATAAAAATAAAAAATCAAATCCTCCCGCCCTCCCTGTTTTTAAGAAAAATTTGGATGAAATTAATTTATAATGACCTAACCTGTAATGTGTTCAAATGAATGAGATACAGACAATTGAACAGGTCATGATGATTAAAGTTACACAATATTTTTTAACTTTTTCATTTATTATTGGAAATCAATATATTTTGTATTTGTATGTAAGTGACATATCATGTAATTTTAGAAAAGCTAAAATTGATCAATAATTACAGAAGGTACCTTTTAAAGTCTTTATTTATTGTACTTAACATGATTGTAATGGGATGTCTTATGTGATATAAACAAAATTACAATCAAATTAGAAATAATGAAGTTATGAAGTGTTACAATCGGTTTATACATAAAGAAGTTAGTATGCACAGCCAGCTACTCTACTAAAAATAGCAAAAAAAAACTAAATTTAACACTGTAACTGCCAGGTTATACACCAGTCACCTGTCCATAATTTTAAACAAAATATCGGCATTATGAAGTCTATCACTAACTTGACATCAAATAAGCTCAATCTTGTATCAATATCAAATTGTTACAGAAATATCAGCAACAGCTTAATGCAATTGAATATCAGCCTCAAGAACTATATAATTATAAACCATATTCATCATAACTAAATTTTATATTTTCCTACACCTTAACAGCAGTGCCAAGAAGTGTCAGGTCTTAGGAACTGCATAATTCATTAATATAAGTGTAGTCTATAAATAAATAAAAACATGTTAAAGTATGAAGTTATCTATATTTACCTACCCACATATGATCCAGATAATTATTTATTAAAATTTTGCTCTATGGTAATAGAATACTTCCAATTCATTGTTTTACATAGTGAAACAAAATTTACATGAAGGATAATCTTTGTGGGATTATTATCTGATGAAAGTTATGAAAATGAGTGACTGCACACATATTTGGGTATTTTAAATTCATATTTACATCCTGTACAGTGTACAGTTGATTCAAAGTTTGTTGATAAGGCCATCCTTAAAACATATATTGTTGCCGTGCTCTTACCTACTCACTCAAAATTGCAGCTACCCAAACTTTTTTATTGACTTTCAAACCATTTAATTTTTTTTATCATGATTTCTGTCCATTTTTCTTTAACATGACTAGCGGTATGCAAAATCAAAATTTGGCAAAGAAAAAAATTAGCTAACTACCTAACCACATGAAAAATACTGGGTTGGAGCACAGCAAACAAATATTTTTTTAAGGATGGCATAATTGGGCAAATTCAGCATTGAGTGGTAAAGGTTTCAGATGCAAACAATTCATAATTGAGTTGTATCTATATCTGTCTTACCTGTAGTAATGTTACAAAGTTGATAATATGTTTACAACCATTCTCAAATAAAAAAAACACAACTGATTGTAGATATACACTCACATATGAATAAGAAGTGACTTAAACTATTTAATAGGAATTAACCCTTCCAATGCATGATATTTTGTTTTCAGGTGAATGTAAAACAAATTGTTTCTGGTGATGGATCTGTGGTGGTTGCTTGGTGCTGTGGTTGTTAGCTGCCTGGTTGTTTTTAAGATCTACATTGAGTATATAAAAGGTCGATGTACCAGTAAAGTTGACTTGACTGGTAAAACAGCCATTGTGACGGGAGCCAACACAGGTATATATATATATACACAAGTTTTTGAAGTTGAATTAACAGAATTGAATAGAAAAGACATATCACAACATTTTGTCTTCCCTACAACTTCCAGCTGGACTCAGTTTGCTCAGTCAGTAACATGTCTGACTGTCCATGTTGGGTTGTCAGTTCAAATGCCTGGCCAAAGTCTGTGGTGAATGGCTTTGTCCTACAGCCATGAATGTTTAACTTCTGAATATGTGGTTACCAGTAAGTAATAATTAACATGCAGAGATAATGTGTGTTTAGTACTGGTTAACCACCTAGCTGAGCCCAGGAATGATGATTGGGTGCAGACAGCCGTGATTTAACAGAAATACTGTTAAAAAAAGGTGCAAAATCCAATACATACAAACTCTACAACTTTCAACATTCTTTGTATAAATTATTGTGCATATATTTTATATATCTGGGACTCGCACAATGTGATTGATTTTATATGTTGTTTGTATTTGCCCACACAGACTTCACACATGTACATAATTATAATAAACTTTGCGGTGAAAATTAAATTTCATTGGAATCACTGTTGCAGGTATTGGGTTCTGTACAGCCTTGGACCTTGCTAGGAGAAATGCACGAGTGATTCTAGCATGTAGAAATGTGGAGAAGGGAGAAGCTGCAGTACGGGACATTGTAATGAAGACGGGAAACAAGGATGTGGTTATGATGCAGCTTGACCTAAGTCTAATGAAGTCTGTACGCCAGTTTGTGAAGTCATTCTTGGAGGAAGAGACGAGACTAGATATTCTGGTTAATAACGCTGGGATGTTAGGTAAGTCTAATGAAATTTGTACACCAGTTTGTGAAGTCATTCTTGGAGGAAGAGACAAGATTAGATATATTGTGAATAACGCTGGGATGTTAGGTAAGTCTGATGAAGTCTGTACACCAGTTTGTGAAGTCATTCTTGGAGGAAGAGACGAGACTAGATAATCTGGTTAATAACGCTGGGATGTTTGGTAAATCTAATGAAGTCTGTACGCCAGTTTGTGAAGTCATTCTTGGAGGAAGACGTGAGACTAGATATTCTGGTTAATAATGCTGGGATGTTAGGTAAGTCTAATGAAATCTGTACGCAAGTTTGTGAAGTCATTCTTGGAGGAAGACACGAGACTAGATATTCTGGTTAATAACACTGGGATGTTAGGTAAGTCTAATGAAATCTGTACGCAAGTTTGTGAAGTCATTCTTGGAGGAAGAGACGAGACTAGATATTCTGGTTAATAATGCTGGGATGTTAGGTAAGTCTAATGAAATCTGTACGCAAGTTTGTTAAGCCATTCTTGGAGGAAGACACGAGACTAGATATTCTGGTTAATAATGCAGGGATGTTAGGTAAGTCTAATGATGTCTGTACGCCAGTTTGTGAAGTCATTCTTGGAGGAAGAAACGAGACTAGATATTCCGGTTAATAACGCAGGGATGTTAGGTAAGTCTAATGAAGTCTGTACGCCAGTTTGTGAAGTCATTCTTGGAGGAAGACACGAGACTAGATATTCTGGTTAATAACGCTGGGATGTTAGGTAAGTCTAATGAAGTCTGTTCGCCAGTTTGTGAAGTCATTCTTGGAGGAAGACACAAGACTAGATATTCTGGTGAATAATCCTGGGATGTTAGGTAAGTCTAATGAAATCTGTATGCCAAGTTGTGAATTCAGTCTTGGAGAGAGAGAGATGAGACTAGATATTCTGGTTAATAACGCTGGGATGTTAGGTGAGTCTAATGAAATCTGTACGCCAGTTTGTGAAGTCATTCTTGGAGGAAGACACGAGACTACATATTCTGGTTAATAACGCTGGGATGTTAGTTAATTCTAATGAAGTCTGTACGCCAGTTTGTGAAGTCATTCTTGGAGGAAAACACGAGACTAGATATTCTGGTGAATAATCCTGGGATGTTAGGTAAGTCTAATGAAGTCTGTATGCCAGTTTGTGAAGTCATTCTTGGAGGAAGAGACGAGACTAGATATTATGGTGAATAATCCTGGGATGGAAGGTAAGTCTAATGAAGTCTGTACGCCAGTTTGTAAAGTCATTCTTGGAGGAATACACGAGACTAGATATTCTGGTTAATAATGCTTGGATGTTAGGTAAGTCTAATGAAATCTGTATGCCAGTTTGTGAAGTCATTCTTGGAGGAAGACACGAGACTAGATATTCTGGTTAATAACACTGGAATGTAAGGTAAGTTAAATGAAATCTGTACGCCAGTTTGTGAAGTTATTCTTGGAGAGAGAGAGATGAGACTAGATATTCTGGTTAATAACACTGGAATGTAAGGTAAGTTAAATGAAGTCTGTACGCCAGTTTGTGAAGCCATTCTTGGAGGAAGACACGAGACTAGATATTCTGGTTAATAACACTGGAATGTAAGGTAAGTTAAATGAAATCTGTACGCCAGTTTGTGATGTCATTCTTGGAGGAAAACACGAGACTAGATATTCTGGTGAATAATCCTGGGATGTTAGGTAAGTCTAATGCAATCTGTACGCCAGTTTGTGAAGTCATTCTTGGAGGATATTCTCCATTGACGGGTTAAATTAATTTTATTGCTATTATATGGTATAATTTATTTATATACGCTTCATTGATTTCTTTTCTTTATTTGTAAATAGTTTTACTAAATTTATAACCATACTTATTTACATTAAATTTATTATTGTCACCATCACTTCATTCATGTTGGTGCACACAAATTGACCTATCTATGTGTTGATGTACTGTAAAACATCATTCATTCATTCATACATTATTTTCCAGTCTCCAATTTGTATTTTATTAATAAAGGGGATATAAAAGCCTTATAAGATGGATCTGTCGCATATAGTTCTGGTATTCTTGTTTTTGTATCATGAAGGTTGTATCTTGATAAATTACTGTCCTGCGTGTAACTTATTAACCAATAATGGATAATAAAAATATATTTTGTACACAGAAGTAGTATGTGGAGAGAGTGTTGAGGTCTTGTTTTCACCAATCTAAAGACCACAGTAATGGTATAATAGTAAACCATCTGTCTTGCATGCTGGAGGTTATGAGTGTAATCCACGGCCAGTTTATACCAAACACTTGAAAACGACTAAGAAGCTTCTTGCTCAATGCTCAATTTATTTATGTGATGTTGTTTTTACTTTTTTAAAAACATTTTTTCAGTTATTCAGTGGGAGTCAGCACACCTGTTGTTCCTGGGATTGTCTAGGGATTGTCTAGGGATTGTCTAGGGATTGTCTAGGAATTGTCTAGGGATTGTCTAGGAATTGGGATTGTCTAAGGATTGTCTAGATGGTTAACCATTACTAGACAATTTACCGCTTCAAGTTTTTGACTTCATGTTCTTTCTCATATTTACCACTTCAAGTCTTTGACTACATGTTCTTTCCCATATTTACCACTTCATGTCTTTGACTACATGTTCTTTCCAAAAATATTTACCACTTCAAGTCTTTGACTACATGTTCTTTCCCATATTTACCACTTCAAGTCTTTGAATAAATAAATGTTCTTTCCCATATTTACCACTTCAAGTCTTTGACTATATGTTCTTTCCCATATTTACCACTTCAAGACTTTGACTACATGTTCTTTCCCATATTTACCGCTTCAAGTCTTCGACTACATGTTCTTTCCCATATTTACCGCTTCAAGTCTTTGACTACATGTTCTTTCCCATATTTACCACTTCAAGTCTTTGACTTCATGTTCTTTCCCATATTTACCACTTCAAGTCTTTGACTACATGTTCTTTCCCATATTTACCACTTCAAGTCTTTGACTACATGTTCTTTCCGATATTTTCAGATAGGGCGAATCATGACCATAGGATAAAGTTCATGACCAATCATAATACAGACACTGGCCTGGTAGGGATTCAAACTCATGATATTTATGTGGTAGTGCTTAAAATACTGTTTAAAAGCACACACTGTCATGATATGACTGAAATGAAATTGTTGAAAGAGAGGCTAAACATCATACAAAATAGAAAAACAATTCATCCGCTCAAGGTCAAAAGTTCATTATATTAACTTTTTGTCCAATCTGTATTTTGTAACCGATTTGGGTAATTAATGGCAGTTGTCAGGAAAAATCTCCATAAATGTCTAAAACATATTTTGTCATTTTCAAAAACATATACAAAGCATCTTTTTATTGTTGGTATGATCTGGTATTTCCAATATGCCGAAAACAAGAATTTTTTATTTTTATTTTTAACGGAGTGGTATAATGGAATGAATCCCCATTCTAAAAATAGATGGCAGGAAAATATTGCTTGATGACCTTCACATCATCATTCAGATCCTTTCTATTAAAGTTAAAACAAATTTTACAATACGTCATCAATATGACAGATTAAATTGAAATCAAGATGAAATCTCATGCATCACCTGATATGTCACAAAATCTTTGCAATTTTAAGCAGGATATCTACTTTAGACTAGCCTGAGCTTGTAGCCCAAGTTAGGAAATCCCTTTTCAATATATTATTATGGCATGTTTAAATAGATATCTTTATGACAATACTGGTATGAGTTCTGTGAATATATATAGACATATTATATTGGGAAAGAACTTTTTTGTTGCAAATTTTAAATTATCTAAAAATAAATCCTTTCAGTTACTATGACAAAAGACAGAGAAGCAAAGCTATAGCCTTGTGTTTTAATATTTTGCAGGGCTTCCTGTTACCACGACAGAAGAAGGCTTAGAGAAGACATTTGCTACCAATTATTTTGGTTCATTTCTATTAACTGTCTTGCTGCTTGGTAAATATTCACTCTACGTGACTAAAGTATATTCTCTTTTGAATGTTTTTTTTATACCACTTATCCCAGGATTTAGGTGACATAACATTTGTTTAACATCCTTCCATCCAATCAATATTGTCTGTATTTTAACTTGAGTAATTTAGCTCCAATCGTTTCCATTCTTTACTGGTAAGAATTTCTATTGACATTCTATAATGTCTAGGCTGAGGTTGATAATCAGTGCACTAGCTCCAGTATCTCTTGAGATATGATCGTTAAATTGTTCAAAATTTGCAAGATTGGCAATATCTCTCCTGTAATTTTAATCCAGGACTGCTTTCAGCACTGTTAAACAACAAGCATGTTTACTGCCTGGTTCCTTAAAACTATTGTGTACTGTGCGCTAATTTGGGGTTGAGCCAATGTCTAGGAAAATAAGTGGCATTATATCTTAGCCAGTAACCAACCCAAAAGTTCCTTAGTTTTGAGTTACTGCCCTTGTATTGTTTAAAATTAAGTAAATTAAAAAAAAGTAAATTTAGTCCGATCTTAATCAAAATTGATCAGAATTTTATTTGCAAAATGTCTATGTCAAGTCTTATGAGAACATATAGGCAATATTTATAATGATAAAATTTTGATTTGGTCTTATGAGAACATATGTGCAATATTTATAATAGTAAAAGTTTTAATTTGGTCTTATGAGAACATATATGCAATATTTATAATGGTAAAAATGTCTCCTACAGAAGTAGGGTAATTCAGCTGCTTTTTAAA
Organism: Panopea generosa; assembly: GCA_029582155.1. Taxonomy (NCBI): domain Eukaryota; kingdom Metazoa; phylum Mollusca; class Bivalvia; order Adapedonta; family Hiatellidae; genus Panopea; species Panopea generosa. Next base: position 2,917,379 of record CM055908.1, on the reverse strand, counting down.
ATATAGAAATGATATTAAGATAAATTGATGACACGGAAACACAGAACCAGTGATGTAAGTTCCAGATGCACATCAACAAGTGTTCATGTTGTATATAAAATACCATTTAACTATATGGGAATAAGGTTTAGGTTCAATGTTAACTGTTACATAAAATAAGATAATTTGAAAAGCAGTGATCATATCCAGAGAACAGTCAATGCTATTCCAAGATCCTATGATAATTATAATGTTGGTATTGCCATTGGTGTGAACCCAACAAACATTACTTTTGGTTGTCAGACAGTTGTTAAAAACACACAAAACACTTTATCATAACTGTACCATGATTTTATTGTCTGAACCTGTCAGAACGGTGGTTACACTCAGATCCATTCTGAAGTCTTCCTCCACCAATATATGCCGTATATAACCTGAAATGTATTAAAAATGGCATTCAACCCCATTATAAAAATAAAGTGTTCAGAGCAGTAATTTCCATTTCTTCACCAATCTACATGTAATACAAACAATGAAATTAAAATATTTTTTGATCATCTCTCACCAATAATTCTATCAACACTCTTTTATAATTGTAACTACAGTCACCTGTGTAAGCGGTCACCTGTATTGAGCGGCACCTGTCGAAAGCAGCAACATTTGCTAATTCCCATTTCTATGTTTTCAGAGCAAATTATCCTGTATTAAGCAACAACCTGTCTTAAAAAGCCACTTTTACTCATTCCTTTGACTGGCTGCATTATGTATATAAGTTTTTATTTACCCTCGCGCTTTGAACCAGTCATTTTGGCAAGCAGAACTGGCTGCTTAGACAGATTCGACTATATATACTCAGTTGCAAAAGAAAGTGTGCACTGTCGTTTTTTCCAAAAATGTCCATGTTGGAAAAAACAAATCATATTATGTTTGGTACCAATTTTTAAAGCATTTTATTTGCTTTTATGAGAATGCATTTTTTTTGTAAATTGACAATAGTCATGTTATGATTTAGCAGCTCAAACAACACGGGGGTCGAAATAAAAAGTTGCAAATCAACAGCTACTTTTTAGCCAGTAAAGAACTTGAATTTTCATTGAGTTTTTTTCAAAGCCATCTTGTTTGTTCTGCTTTAATAATGTGTGTGACCAGCTCTTGCATTGAAACAAGCAATGAGACATCCACGCATTGACATTACGTACCGTTGTAGCACAACATTGGGTACGTTGTTCTATTTCCTGAACAAGAGCAACAGAAAGATCATGCAAGTTGTTGATATCTTAACTTGACCTAACTAAAGGAATTCAGAAGTCACCTTAATATTGTGTATTTGCCTATACCGTTTACCATTGCAGATGCTAACGCGGTTTCAAAGTGACGTCGAAGGTGCGTCAACGCGGTATAACTGTCCTTTCAAGCGGTGGTAACACAAAGCCTACCTGACCATGGATGGTCAGCTGTTCAAACAGTCACATGAAATCGTTCACCAAGACGAATTATATTTCTATGGCAATTAAATGCTCTACTTAAGTCTATGATGCTGGTGCAGAAGACAGACAAAACCCCCTACGCTGTTTTTGATAGAGTTGACAAAACCCCCTACAACAATTTATCAGAGTGGACAAACCCCCCACACTTCTTTTTACAGAGTGGACAAAACCCCCTAAATATTTTTTGACATAATGGTCAGTTGTGAATATAATGTCTAACAGTAAATGCATTTAAGCTTCATATAATAAAGCCAGTTTTAATCAAGGCAATTATAAATCACATCAGCCATTCATAATTGATGTCATTATGGTTAGATGTTAGATATTTGTTTGTACATAATAGTTTAAATTGAATAATATAATTAAAAAAAATTGGTAATTAAGGTTGTTTGTTGCAATAATAAATCAGCCATTCATAATTGATGTAAATTATGCTAAATGGTTAGATGTTTGTCTGTAAATAGTAGTTTAAAGTAAATAATATAATTAATAAAATATTGGTTATTAAGGTTGATAAATGAGTGTACTATTACACTATTTAGTATTATGTGCTTAGCTGATATGTGCTACATTCTATATCACATCTTCATGTTTTTGTATTAATGCATATTATAACTGTAATGTTTTATTTAAGGAATAAAACAAAATAATACACCATGTGCTATAAATACAATTGTTTGACTTGTTATACATAAATAATAAATAAAAAGTTGTTTTTTTATTTATTGAATACTAAAAAAATGTAGAGTTTTTTGTCCACTATGATAACTGTTGTAGGGGGTTTTGTCCACTCTGTAAAAAGAAGTGTGTGTGTGTGGGGGGGGGGGGGGGGGGTTGTCCACTCTGATAAATTTTTGTAGTGGGTTTTGTCCACTCTATTAAAAACAGTGTAGGGCAGCTGGTGTAGGGCGTTTTGTTCGTAGGGGGTTTTGTCCTACATTCTGCTGGTGCCACTAGCATACGTTACCATTGCCTGAAGATGTTGTTTTTTACTGAGCTTAGACATTTTTAATAGCTATTTAGTATATATGGTTGTGTTTTTACTCTCATTAAAGGTATAGAGAATGTGATTAAACAAGTTTTAATCAACATGTACTTCTCCCATGATGTGCACATGCATAATGAATAAAAACACTCTATTCCCTAAACAAATGTTATCAATAAAGTATACAATGCAAATTTATGCTTTACTGAAAGCAAATTTTGTATAATGCCTTCCACAAAAAACTTTGACATGATAGCACTTTTAATTGCAAAATATGGGAATAACAAAAGTGCACACCTTCTTTTGCAATTGAGTATATTACGTAACTGAACATAATTTATACTGAAATATTAATGATATGGAATTGATGTTTTGATAACAGATTTGTTGAAAAAGTCACAGCCAAGTAGGATAGTCAATCTCTCCTCAATGGCACACAGCTGGTCGAATGGAGTAGACTTTGACAACCTGAAAGCTGAGAAGGGTTACCCGGCTGATGATCAACTCTACTTCACATCCAAACTCGCCAATGTATTATTCACAAGGGAGCTTGCTAGACAACTCAAAGGAACAGGTATGAAAATGTATCCTATTGATAAAATGATGATGAAAATGTAGAAAATTAATATAAGAGAAAATCATAAATTTTAGACCAGTCTTTTATAGTTGTAAATTGAACTACTGTGATGCTTCATTTTTTTAAAACTAGTTGAATGTGCTTTGAAAATATCACAAAAAAATGTTTTTGGTGTCCAAATTTCTATCCATTTTTTTTTTTGATGGATGAAAATATTGAAAATAATCAGATTTTTATGTTGAAAATTGATGTAAGGTATTCCATGTACTTGTATAACAAAATCGGCAAAAATCGGGTAACTTCAGATAAGTTTTGAACTTGAGGACTCCCCCCTTTTTACGACACTGGCTTTTTAGCTTACCTGAGCAAAGCTTAAGATTAGCTATTGTGATCGTCTGTTGTCCATTTTCTGTCGTCCGTCCATGAACATTATTGTTTTGTGCACTCTAGTGCTCGCATTTTTCATTGGATCTTCACTAAACTTATGTAGTAGTTATATAATCATAATATCTTGAACAAGTTTTTGAACTGGCCAAATCAGACTATTTATGTCAGAATTATGGCCCTTGAAAATAAAAAAATGCACTTTTTGACCGTGTGTGCACTCTAACACACTCATTTTTCATTTGATCCTCACCAAACTTGCACAGTAGTTATATAACCATACTATCTTGCCAAGTTCTTGAATTGGCAAATTGGATTATATATGTCAGTTATGGCCCTTAAAACATTAATAAAATGCACTATTTGACCTTGTGTGCACTCTAGCACCCACATTTTTTATTTGGTCCTCACCAAACTTGCACTTGTTATATAACCTTAATATCTCCGACAAGTACTTGAACTGGCCAAATCGGATTATTAATGTCAAAGTTATGGCACTTTAAACATTAAAAAATGCAATATTTGATCTTGTGTGCAATCTAGCACCCTCATTTTTCATTTGATCCTCATCAAACTTACGCAGTAGTTATATAACCATAATGTCTCGGACAAATTCTTGAACTGGCTAAATCAGGTTATCAATGTCAGAGTAATGGCCATGAATTGTCAAAAACTGCACTATTTGACCTTGTGTGCACTCTAGCACCAGCATTTTTTATTCGATTCTCACCAACTTATACAGTTGTTATATAACCATAAAATCTTAGATACTGGCCAAATTGGGTAATTAATGTCTGAGTTATGGCCCTTGAATTGTCAAATATTCCATTATTTGACCGTGTGTGCATTCTAGTACTCGTAACTTTCTCTTGATGTCAACCAAACTTACTTAGTAGTTTTATAACCATAGTTCTTGAACTGGTCAAATTGGATAACTATTGTCACAGTTATGGCCTTTGAATCATCAAAAATGTGTTTTTTGTTGTTGTGTACACTCTATCACATGCATCTTTTATTTGATCTTCATTAAACTAATACAGTAGTTATATAACTATAATATCTATGACAGATTTTTGAACTGGCCAAATCTGATAATTAGTGTTGGAGTTATGGCCCTTGAATTGTCAAAAATTGTGATATTTTACCTTGTGTGCATCTAGCACTTGCAGTTTTCAGTTAATATTCGACAAACTTACACAGTTATTATGTAACCATAATATATTGAACAAGTTCTTGAACTTGCCAGTTGGATAAATATTGTAAGAGTTATGGCCCTCGAAGTGTAAAAATAATGTGTATTTGATGTTGTGTGCACTCTAGCACTCACAGTTTATAAAATTATTTGATCTTTATTAAACTTACACAGTTGTTTTGTAACCATAATATCTTGGACAAGATCTTGAACTATTTAAACTGGACAATTAATGTCGGGTGTTATTGTCCTTGAATTGACAAAAATTGCTTATATGAATTTATGTGTGTACTCTAACGCCTGCAAAAATTTGGCATTGTCTCCTCGGCCATAGGTGAGCGATTTAGGGCCAATCTGGTCCTCTTGTTTAAAAACACCAACCACCATCTAATAACATTCTTTTATGAGCCAACTACCCATCCAAAAGAAATTAATTACCACCAAATACAACAGTATTATGCATTGTAACAAAAAGGTGACGAGACCCACCACCCATATAATTAAAAAATAAGATACACAGCCATAAAACATTATTTCCATGATTAATGAACAAAATATTGTGCAATAACCCTTTAACTATTTAAAGAGCAGTATGGCGCTTACAATATAAAGCTGTATCTCATTGATATGATTTCATTGATGCTTGATTATCATTCTTAATTTATCACATAACTTCTGTGCAGCAGTGTAATAAATCCATGACATATTTTTTTATATTAACCTAGTGTAATATCACTTATATCACTACCAATTACTACACCAATGTATTCATACACACTGTAAAAAATAAAAATAAACATGGTTGACCTAATTTTCCAATTCGGTAGTTCAGTACAAATTGATGGGAATGGCATGGGCGTTGTGACTGAAATTACAGTATCATCAATACACTACTTTGGTCAAAGTATTATACAGTAGTCGAATGGTATACATGTAAGACACTGTTTTAAGATCGCTTACCTTTCACTGCTGTTGTTTGAAATGTTTTACTGGGTTATGAATCCTGGAAGTTGTGTTTGAGTTGAGTATGAAATGTTTTACTTGGTTATGAATCCTGGAAGTTGTGTTTGAGTTGGGTGTGAAATGTTTTACTGGGTTATGAATCCTGGAAGTTGTGTTTGAGTTGGGCGTGAAATGTTTTACTGGGTTATGAATCCTGGAAGTTGTGTTTGAGTTGGGTGTGAAATGTGTTACTGGGTTATGAATCCTGGATGTTGTGTTTGAGTTGAGTGTGAAATGTTTTACTAGGTTATGAATCCTGGAAGTTGTGTTTGAGTTGAGTGTGAAATGTTTTACTTGGTTATGAATCCTGGAAGTTGTGTTTGAGTTGGGTTATGAATCCTGGATGTTGTGTTTGAGTTGAGTGTGAAATGTTTTACTAGGTTATGAATCCTGGAAGTTGTGTTTGAGTTGGGTGTGAAATGTTTTACTGGGTTATGGATCCTGGAAGTTGTGTTTGAGTTGGGTGTGAAATGTTTTACTGGGTTATGAATCCTGGATGTTGTTTTTGGGTTGAGTGTGAAATGTTTTACTGGGTTATGAATCCTTGATGTTGTGTTTTGGTTGGGTGTGAAATGTTTTACTGGGTTATGAATCCTTGAAGTTGTGTTTGAGTTGAGTGTGAAATGTTTTACTGGGTTATGAATCCTGGAAGTTGTGTTTGAGTTGGGTGTGAAATGTTTTACTGGGTTATGGATCCTTGAAGTTGTGTTTGAGTTGGGTTATGAATCCTGGATGTTGTGTTTGAGTTGGGTGTGAAATGTTTTACTGGGTTATGAATCCTGGAAGTTGTGTTCGAGTTGGGTGTGAAGTGTTTTACTGGGTTATGAATCCTTGAAGTTGTGTTTGAGTTGGGTTATGAATCCTGGATGTTGTGTTTGAGTTGGGTGTGAAATGTTTTACTGGGTTATGAATCCTGGAAGTTGTGTTCGAGTTGGGTGTGAAATGTTTTACTGGGTTATGAATCCTGGAAGTTGTGTTTGAGTTGGGTGTGAAATGTTTTACTGGGTTATGAGACCTTGATGTTGTGTTTGAGTTGAGTGTGAAGTGTTTTACTTGGTTATGAATCCTGGAAGTTGTGTTTGAGTTGAGTGTGAAATGTTTTACTGGGTTATGACTCCTGGAAGTTGTGTTTGAGTTGAGTGTGAAATGTTTTACTGGGTTATGACTCCTGGAAGTTGTATTTGAGTTGAGTGTGAAATGTTTTACTGGGTTATGACTCCTGGAAGTTGTTTTTGAGTTGAGTGTGAAATGTTTTACTGGGTTATGAATCCTGGAAGTTGTGTTTGAGTTGAGTGTGAAATGTTTTACTTGGTTATGAATCCTGGAAGTTGTTTTTGAGTTGAGTGTGAAATGTTTTACTGGGTTATGACTCCTGGAAGTTGTGTTTGAGTTGAGTGTGAAATGTTTTACTGGGTTATGAATCCTGGAAGTTGTGTTTGAATTGGGTGTGAAATGTTTTACTGGGTTATGACTCCTGGAAGTTGTGTTTGAGTTGAGTGTGAAATGTTTTACTGGGTTATGACTCCTGGAAGTTGTTTTTGAATTGAGTGTGAAATGTTTTACTGGGTTATGAATCCTGGAAGTTGTGTTTGAGTTGAGTGTGAAATGTTTAACTGGGTTATGACTCCTGGAAGTTGTGTTTGAGTTGGGTATGAAATATTTTACTTGGTTATGACTTCTGGATGATGTGTTTGAGTTGAGTTTTATAACCTCGGGGCCACATTGTCGTATGTAACCCGTTATATGTTGAAAATAGTCATGTATTATTGACCTCACTTTCTTTACTTCAAATGAGATTAACTTGTACATTGTGCAAGCTATCTGGCTGTTTACATAATTGAGGTGAAATAAATTAAGTTGAGAAGACTTTCACATTTATATTTTATATTCAGGTGTGACAACATACAGTGTGCATCCAGGTTTTGTCAAGACAGAACTCTTACGGCCATTGAACTATTTTATTCAAACAGCAATAGCCATAGTAACCTACTTTTTCTTTAAAGTGAGTACTTTTTTGTTGGTGTATAATAGTTGTTAAAAGTATTCTAGAGTAGTTGTATGTTGTTTTTATGTTTAGTATAGCTTTCAACAGTTTTCAGTCATATCACGTCATGTGACATCTACTTGATATAGTATTCTAAGCATGGTCACACTGAATTATCAGGCTGCAGACACATGGCATGATACCCCACCCATTCACATTGTACAGACACTGGGTCAACAAGACTTAAAAAATATCCTCTAAATACTGAGCACCAAGCGAAGAAGCTTCTAGAACCATATTTCAGGTACTTGTTTTGACCTAGTCGGGGATTGAACCCAGACCTTCTGCATGCAACTATATTTCGGCATATGTTAGCTAAACATTTGTGGACAATGATATAGACACAAAACTTTTGTTAAATAATCATCTCTCTGATAGATTTAATAACACCAATGTTTCCTGTTCCATACCCTGATACCATAATTATAGAAACAACATTTGCCCACAATTAAGTTAACATCAGATGAATGAAAAATGCTTTTATCTTGTTGCTCTCAGATTGTAGCACATGCAGGAAATATCAAATCACTGCATTTCTTGTTTAATATTGAAAAAGTTTAAGTAATTTTATATTGGAATTATTGTTGAAAAGACATCTACAAATCCAAATCAAATTCAGTCAAACATTCAAGAAGTGGAGAGGTGGTGTAGTGGATAGTGTGTAGTATGTAGACTCCTCACCGTAGAAGTGTGGGTATTATCCCCAGCTCAATCCGTTGGCCTCTCCAAAGCAACACTCCATACCTGTTCTACCCAGGAAGCAGACTTGAGAGTGGTACATATAAACTCTGAGCTTACTTTGCAATCAAACTAAAATAACTGATTATAAAGTAAACTAATTCAGCATTCTTGCTCATTTCTTTACACAGACTGCAGAAGAAGGTGCCCAGACATCGATCTACTGCGCAGTGAGTGAGGACATAGCTGGAGAGTCAGGGAAGTATTTTGTAGATTGTAAAGAGGCAGATAACCAGAGTTCTGAGGCAAGCAGGGACATGGGAGTGGCCAAAAAACTCTGGGAGATCAGTGAGAAGTACACCAGAATAGCAGAATAAGTGTGAGAATTACACCAGAATAGCAGAATAAGAGTGAGAAGTATACCGGAATAGCAGAATAAGTGTGAGAAGTACACCGGAATAGCAGAATAAGTGTGAGAAGTACACCGGAATAGCAGAATAAAATAAAGAGTACACCAGAATAGCAGAATAAAATGAGAAGTACACCAGAATAGCAGAATAAAAACGAGGACACGGGAATAACAAAATAAAATTAGAAGAACACCTGAATAGCAGAATAAAATGAGAAGAACACTAGAACAGCAGAGTAAGAGTTAGAAATATAGGATAAAAGTGACTGCAGAGGACTTGAGACATATATTTGAAAAGTGGCAATAGAGTGAGAAATGTGCTTGAATAGTGGAAATAGGTAACCCCTGAGGCTTACCCTGGCTGTGCCAAGCACTTTGTATATACATGTACATTGTACCTTGGTCCAATGGTTGGAAAACTTTATCCACAAACTGTAGTCATTATAGATTAAATTTCTTGCCCACAAAAAATATATATCTTATATTTGTTATAGAAATCATGTAGACATTGCATTGATTAGAGTAATGGAGTTGTAGTAAAATATTAAATAACATCTTTTTATCCATGTGGGACAAGCAAGTACAAATAAGATTATTTCTCAGCCTCATGTGATAAAGGTATTCCTCTCTGGTAGACAGGAACGCCCAGGGGTGTGAGATATTTCCATCTCACCAAGGTATGTGAGATATTTCCATCTCACCAAGGTATGTGAAATATTTCCATCTCACCTAGGGGTGTGAGATATTTCCATCTCACCAAGGTATGTGAAATATTTCCATCTCACCCAGGGGTGTGAGATATTTTCATCTCACCAAGGGGTGTGAGATATTTCCATCTAACCCAGGGGTGTGAGATATTTCCATCTCACCCAGGGGTGTGAGATATTTCCATCTCACCCAGGGGTGTGAGATATTTCCATCTCACCCAGGGGTGTGAGATATTTTCATCTCACCAAGGGGTGTGAGATATTTCCATCTAACCCAGGGGTGTGAGATATTTCCATCTCACCCAGGGGTGTGAGATATTTCCATCTAACCCAGGGATGTGAGATATTTTCATCTCGCCAAGGGGTGTGAGATATATCCATCTAACCCAGGGGTGTGAGATATTTCCATCTCACCCAGGGGTGTGAGATATTTTCATCTCACCAAGGGGTGTGAGATATTTCCATCTAACCCAGGGATGTGAGATATTTCCATCTCACCCAGTGGTGTGAGATATTTCCATCTCACCCAAGGATGAGATATTTTCATTTCTCTCAGGGATGTGAGATTACAAGAATCTTACATGGTTTGAGGTTCGGATTGACAATTCAATGAGGCTCTACTGAGCTCCCGTGATTACAGTTATCCTGGGACTGAATTTTCTATCCAAATTGAAAAAGTCATGAATGATTCTTTTTCTTGCATACCAAACATCTTAAATATTTGTTTTAACTTATTTTATCATTATATTTTTTACAACAGTCCCCATTCAGACGTTTAATTAAATATGCTTTACGTCATATATTTTATATGTAATTTTACTTAACGTCATAGCGCGAGCATTTTATCTTGGCCCTAGGGTGAGATAGAAATATCTAACCCAAGTTAAAATCCAGATATCTTTATCCAGTGTGCAAGAAATTTCCATCTTACCCAGGGATGTGAAATATTTCCATCTCACCAAGGGGTGCGAGATATTTTTATCTTGCCCAGAGATGTGAGATATTTCCAACTCGTCAATCAGTGTGAGATATTTTTATCTTGCCCAAGGTTGTAATAAAATTCACAAACTCATGATTTAATGATAAATCTTTGTTTTTGCATAGAAAGAATATAAAAAGCTTAGCGCTATAGAAGAAAAAGAATCAGTCATTAACATACGATTTGGATACGGGTATTCCAACCTAATTTGCATGAAATATTCTTATAATATAATATGTATTATGTCTTTTTTGTCTACCAGGCAGGGTAGCCATCATTACTTGGCAGGTTGATGTTATCATTACCGGGTATTTTCATGTAACAACTTAATTATACTGTTTTCTTTGGTACGTACAAGTTGTTACATATTTTTGTTGGCAAGAAGGTCATCATATTAAGGTTGTGCGTTACAGATAATTTATTACGGCTATGAGTTTCTGGAGTTCTCCGCAGCCAATCAAAGTGTATGGCATATATAACCTGTAAAGCCGCTATTTCATTCGTCCTTGATGCGTGTCCCTGTCCGCGTCCATGGAAATTGCTCATATAGGAAATACATTGAAGCACACAGATGTATGGAATAGTGATTCATGGACCACAGAGGCAAACAACGACCATGCATCACAGATATATGGAGTAATGCTTCACTGAAGTCAGAGGCAAACATGGACCATGCTCACAGATATATGGAATAGTGCTTCACTGAACTCAGAGGCAAACATGGACCATGCTCACAGATATATGGAATAGTGCTTCACTGAACTCAGAGGCAAACATGGACCATGCATCACAGATATATGGAGTAATGCTTCACTGAAGTCAGAGGCAAACATGGACCATGCTCACAGATATATGGAATAGTGCTTCACTGAACTCAGAGGCAAACATGGACCATGCTCACAGATATATGGAAAAGTGCTTCACGGAACTCAGAGGCAAATATGGACCATGCATCACAGATATATGGAATAATGCTTCACTGAACTCAGAAGCAAACATGGATCATGCTCACAGATATATGGAATAGTGCTTCACTGACCACAGAGGCAGACATGGACCCTGCATCACAGATATATGGAATAGTGCTTCACGGACCACAGAGGCATACATGGACCCTGCATCACAGATATATGGAATAGTGCTTCACGGACCACAGAGGCAGACATGGACCATGCATCACAGATACATGTATATGGAATAGTGCTTCACGGACCACAGAGGCAGACATGGACCATGCATCACAGATATATGGAATAGTGCTTCATGAACCACATAGGGAGACATGGATCCTGCATCACAGATATATGGAATAGTGCTTCATGAACCACATAGGCAAACACAGACAATGCATCACAGATATATGGAATAGTGCTTCACGGACCACAGAGGCAGACATCGACCATGCCTCACAGATATATGGAATAGTGCTTCATGGACCACAGACTGAGGCAGACATGGACCATGCACCACATATATATGGAATAGTGCTTCATGAACCACATAGGAAGACATGGATCCTGCATCACAGATATATGGAATAGTGCTTCATGAACCACATAGGCAAACACGGACCCTGCATCACAGATATATGGAATAGTGCTTCACGGACCACAGAGGCAGACACGGACCATGCCTCACAGATATATGGAATAGTGCTTCATGGACCACAGAGGCAGACATATACCATGCATCACAGATATATGGAATAGTGCTTCATGGACCATAGAGGCAGACATGGACCATGCATCACAGATATATGGAATAGTGCTTCACAGACCACAGAAGCAAACAAGGACCCTGCATCACAGATATATGGAATAGTGCTTCACGGACCACAAGGCAGACACGGACCCTGCACCACAGATATATGGAATAGTGCTTCAAGGAGGACCACAGAGGCAGGCACGGACCCTGCATCACAGATATATGGAATAGTGCTTCACGGACCACAGAGGCAGACACGGACCCTGCATCACAGATATATGGAATAGTGCTTCACGGACCACAGAGGCAGACACGGACCCTGCATCACAGATATATGGAATAGTGCTTCACGGACCACAGAGGCAGACATGAACCCTGCATCACAGATATATGGAATAGTGCTTCACGGACCACAGAGGCAGACATGGACCATGAATCATGGATGAATGGAATAGTGGGTTGTATTAATGCCTATTTTCAAATGCCATTAAATTCGATTTGAATGAGATGATAATAATAATCCAAGCCTCAGTATCAATGCCTTGATAATAACTGAAGATTCCTCTGTAAATAAGGTCTGTCATTCAGTTATTCACTGTTACTGTCCCAATCAGCATTAAGTTGGATTATGTTTATCACCCTGGAAAAGTTCCTATATTGTCATGTAAATTGAACAATCATAGTAAAAAATTGGACCAAATGAATATTAGTATTATTTAAATCGTCAACACGGTAAAAAGGTCACAGAAAATGTTTACATACACTATTTGTTATTTTCCCGGATTGAATATATGTCTATCATACAGCATTATATATTACACCGAAGTATTAACATTTTGATATTTTTTGTTATAATTATGATGTTTATTAAACCAACATTTAAAACTGTTTTTAAATAATATATTTTTTAATTAGCTTTTAAATTTTACTGTGATGTTTAACATATATTATACATCTATCTTAATACTTTGTATTTTTATTTCCCCATGGGTCAAACACCCGTAGGGCATATAGTGTTTGATCTGTCTGTCCGTCTGTCCATACGTCAGAATATACATATGTACCTTTTGGCCTAACTCCTTATACAGTTTTCATCCCATTCTAATCAGACTTGCTATACATCATCTGAACAAGTGCATACCGTCAGGATTTTTCACTCAGGTCATTATTTAAGGAGTTATGCCTCCTTTTTCTGACGTAAGAATAATTCATATACATATGCATTTGTGGTCTCAACTCCTACAGTTTTCATCTGATTCTAATCAAACTTGCTATACATCATAACCATCACCTGAATGAGCGGATATTGTCAGTATACTTATTCGATACATTTCTTGTTGATATATCTTGAATTTTAAATGTATTTAATCCAATTTAATATGCAATGTTTATTAGATTTAACTTCTACATCTTGGTCAGTATTAGTGCTTTTCTCTTTAAGAACATGTTTTGATTTATAGCTCGACTTTTCAAAGAATGAGAGAGCTATTCTACTCACCCGTGCGTCAGCTTCACACCTTGGTTTAAGTTTTGCGTGCAGTAACCAATGCATGTATTTAAGGGAGTATGTCAGGAAAAAAAGCTATAAATATCTCAAAAATAAAATTATTTTTTAAAAAAGATATAAAGCATCTCATTATCATTAAGAAATAAAATACAAATGTATTGGTATGTCAAATCCACCAAAACATGGCATAAACACTATTCATATTGGAGTGTGTGTGAAAGGAAATCCCCATTCTAAAAATAGACAGCACTTAAATACATTTACATCGTCTTTCAATCTCTTTCAAAGATGAATTAAATTGTATTACGTGTAAACCTGTAAAACAGATCATATTGAAATCAAAATGTAATCACGTGACTCATTTATTACGTCACAAAATATGTTGCAATTTTAATCGGGAAATCTATTTCAATCTAATCTAGGTGCGTAGCCCAAGTTAGGAAATTCCTTTTCAATTTAATATTTTGGCATGTTTAGCTAGATATCCTTTGGCAATGTGTGATTAGTGAGTATATAAAGGGATGCTATATTGGAATAAATTGTTTTTTGCCAATTTGAAAATTATGAAAAATTATGATATATTCCCTTTAACTTGAAACTTTACACAATACTCCCCAGTCATTAAACATACTACAATTACTAGTAACATAGCTCTTGCCTGAATATAATGCAAAATAGTGCTCTTGTTTGACTTGGAAAATCTGGTTAAAGTTTAGCATGCAAGTACCATCAAGTCCATAACTTACCAACCACTTAATGTATTTGATTGAAACTTCACACAATACTCCCCAGTCTTCAAACATACTACATTAATTAAGTTAGATAACTCTTGCATGAATATAATGCAAATTATTGCCCTTGTTTGACTTCACACAGTACTCCCTAGTCTTCAAACATACTACAGTAATTAAGTTAGATAACTCTTGCATGAATATAATGCAAATTATTGCCCTTGTTTGACTTCACACAATACTCCCCAGTCTTCAAACATACTAAATAAATCAAGTGGGATAACTCTTGCCAGATGATCTTGTAAATTATGGCCTTTACTTTACATAAAAATTCAGCAGCTGCTGCATGTATTGGATTGCAACTTCATACAGTGTATTGCAGTTATAACACCTACTCAATTTAGTAAGTTAAATAATCTTGGAGTTGTCTTCAGTCTCAATTAAATTTGTACTTTAGTGACAAATATTTGAATAGTCAAGCACGCTGTACCTCCAATAGCTCTTGTTTTTAAAATTGTTAATTTTTTATATTCATATTTCTTTCAAATTTAGCTTTTAACTACTGTGTACTGGTATATTTTTATCATATGCAGACTTTAAATCAAATATAACTTGTGTGCAGGTCTCAGGGTAAGAACAGCTCCATGCAATCGTCCAGAAGAACCAGTGTGGTTCCAGATAAAAATAGGATATCTCTTCATGTGTCATGTTCATTTTGACATTTTTGTCATGTTCATTACCACCCCGTGTGTGGTCCCAGTGTGTCACGAGAGTAGTGGCAAGAATAGGACCACTGTAGTTCGGGAATGTTGTATGTTTTTTCAATATGTCAATTTGTTGTTTTTGTACATGCGAGTTGGTGTCATGTAGCATGTAATGTGTTAGTATGCCGTAACTTCCTCAACCACCATTTCATTCTACCTAGGGTTAGTTATCATCCAAAGAATGCCATTTATTAGATTCAGAATTAGCTAAAAATTAACAGTATGACAGGTAAATACATGTGTAATAGTTATAGGTTCAATCTTCATATTTGTTTTATTTCAAGTTGTATAGTTTAGTGTCTTTGCAGATGGAGTCTGTTAGTCTTGAATGTTCTGGGTCCGTTTCACTAACAATCGTAAGTTTACAAACTTCTTAGCGTAAAATTTAAAAATACGAAAAAAATTCGGGAAAATTCATTAGCTTACATCATTTAAGTTCTTTCGTAAGCCTTGTAAATAGTATTCTTTTTAAAATCCATAAAAATACTGCACATATACTGCGTTATTGGGTGTTACAATTTGTTCAAACAAAAATCTTAAGACTTACGAAGGTTAGTAAAATGGAATTCAGATCTGTTGGTGTTGAATAACCATTTACAACTATATGATCAGTATTACTGTATAAAATGGCTTATTGATATTTTACCCTTATTAGTACATGGATGTATACATTGTGTTATTTTATTAGTTCATTACTTTTATATAACTTACTCATTTGACAAAGGGTCCTCCAGGGCCTAGTGGTCTTAGACACTGCCGTCTTAATAACTATATACCTCTAACCATTTATATAGACTTTATATATATATTATCACTTAGTATAATACTTTAATTACATACACTTGCTCAGTTTTGTTTGAGTGCTTGGAATAATGACAGAAAACCTACTCACTATGGTAGTGTCCTAAATGTTATAATCTCAGTGGGAAATGTTGATACGGATAACACTAATGACCCCACAAATTTGCAGTGGTCAAATTTCCAGCATGAATATAAAACACAGATAAATTTCCACAATGCAACTAGAATGTACTAAAATAATT
The DNA here is from genome assembly GCA_029582155.1 of Panopea generosa. Taxonomy (NCBI): domain Eukaryota; kingdom Metazoa; phylum Mollusca; class Bivalvia; order Adapedonta; family Hiatellidae; genus Panopea; species Panopea generosa. The sequence goes on along the minus strand of CM055908.1, from coordinate 2,901,207 downwards.
TTCTACCAGTTGTACACTCATCAGTAATATTTCCTTTGAAACAATAAATATGTATCAAAATTTGACATATTTCAGATATTATGGAAAATATATATTCTTGAAGAAAAGTAAATTGTTTTATGATTCCAAAAAATGTTTAAACCCAAAATATAATATATTCTCTGCCTCTTAATGAAAGTGAAATTTACAAAACTGTGAGAAGTGACAATTTGAGTAGTATGATAGAACTTGCTGAAACTCTGCAGTTCTGCAGGTATCAAGGTTCTTGGTTCATTCTGCATATTCATTTGTTGATGTTTTTTTTATCTGTATGTTAACTTGTTGTTTTTTACATGTAGAGTGAACCTGGAATCTTTCTTCCTGTTGGCGTCGAATAACTTACATTGTGTTGCATTCATTCATTCATTCCAATTGCACAACTTGGACATCTAGTCATGTTGCAATTATTACATTGTATATTTTTGGTAATGTTTTAATTATTACATTGTATTTATTTTGTGTGAATATTATCTGAGAGTTTAGTTTAGTTCAGTTTAGTTTAGTTTACTAAATAAATAGTTTGAGTGTTTTTGCATTGGACTAGATTTTCGTTATTCAAAACCCTGGAAAGAATTGTCCCCCATTTTATTTGAATCTTAGTACAGTATTGTATCAGATTAGTCATTTGCCAGTTTTGAAGAGAGTATATCAGGAAGAAACGCTATAAAATGTCTTAAAAAAATAAATTAATTATTAAAAATGATGAAAAGCATCTCATTATTATTAATGGGTAACATCCCAATGGTTTAGTATGTCAAATTCACCAAAACATGACAAAATCTATATTTACACTTTAGTGTTAAACTTGAAACAATATGCCCATTCTAAAAAACAACAGCACTTAAATACTGTTTGATGGCATTCACATCATCATTCCTATTTTTCTGATATGAAACAATTTTTACTATCTGTAAACCTGTACAAGTTTGTAACAGTTAAAATTGAAATCAAAATGAAATCATGTGGCTGATGTACATTACGTCACAAAATATGTTAAAATTTTAAGCCGGATATCTATATTTTTATTAAAGTCTCATCTATGTACAAACATATAAATTAAACATACAGTAACACATACAACGTACATAGCCATTCAATATTAGAATTACAAGAGACTATCGCTATAAAATTAATTAACATAAAATATATACATCTATCACAGATTATTCATGCATTATTTTAGAAAAAAGATGTATACTATTATATACTGTAAGAATTGAGACACCGGCGCTAATCTTGGCTCTAGACCTAAAAGTGTGTTAAAATAACTTTTTGTTAAATCGTGAAAGGAAAAATAAATGCAAATGCATCGCTATATAGTCAAAAGCTTTTTTAAAAAAATATTTTAAAAGATCAGTTATCACCCCAGGTCAGATCTGGAATGACCTGATTAGCACCGATTTCTCAACATAATATAAAATGAATGTGTTTTACATTTAAAGATATATTACATTGTTTATATGAAATATTTCTACGTTTTTGTAGTATTGTAAAACAGGTTTTGACACATATTTTTATCATATCTTTATTGGAAAAGAGAAACTTCATTTTATTACAGTCATCAAAATTATTAAAGTTCGCATCTATGCTTACTGCTTTAAGCATCAGATCTGTCCTAATATCTTTATATTTATAAATGGCACAACACCATATCTGAATTTTGCAAATGCTGATCTATGCTTCATTGGTAGCACAATTTTACAATAATTTTCTACTTCATGATTATTTTTAAAAAGCCTATAAGTTCTTAATTTGTTACGTCCATTACCATGTACACTAGTTGTTTGATTTACACTTGCTTTCCACTCAGTAATATATATAGATATCATCTTTTCAAATACAGTATCAACAAATTTAATTTTGTTAACGTTTGAGTATGTATGAATATGAAGCTGTAAACTATCAAATTGATTTATAACTGTGAAAACCCAATTTTTACAAGAGTTATTAGCTTTATTACGTGCCCAACTAAATATTCTTTTATATAATTTTGTATCAATTGTATAGATGTTGCGTACCCAATGTCTCGCTATACATTTTCATTGTTTGACTATTGGAGAGACTCAACCCATATCACCTGAAATAGCTGCAGTAGGTGTATATTTGCCAGTTCCTAGAAAAAATTGCATCGCTTTATTTTGTATTGAATTTATGCACGAATAAGATTTAACTGCCCATATTGTACCTCCATACGATATAACAGACCAAACAAGCGAATGAAACAACTGTGTTAATACTTTATGAGGCATTCCACCTAAGCTTTTATACCTGGCAATAAGTAAACCTAGAGCACGACCAACACTTTGAGCCACTTTTTTTTCAGTTACATGTACATTAAAATCTAGATGCTCTGTTAATGTTAATCCAAGATATACATATTTATCAGTATAAGTTAGAACATTGTCACTGCAAGTAAATTCAATATCTGATTTAGCAATTGACAATGGTCTGAAATGTACGATGCTTCTCTTAGTAAAATTAATTGTCATACTGTTAATACTACACCAGCTATTTAACTCATTAAGCATATGCTGCAGGTTTTCTTCATTTTCAGCAAGTAGAACAATATCATCAGCATACATTAAAATGCTAACATTTTCATTATCAATACAGATACCTTTATCAAGGGATTTTATACGTAATGCTAGGTCATTTATAAACAAATTGAATAATACGGGTGACAATGAACAGCCTTGTCTTATTAGAAACACCAATACATCGAATCTCTCCCAAAGCTTGTCTCTATGGATATAGTCATAAGCTTTTTTAAAATCAATGAAAGCACAGAACGTAGAGCGTTTAAACTTTTTCCTAGTATCTATAATATTTGTTAGAGATGAATGTTGGTCTATTGGCTACTTTTTTTACCGAAAACCATTCTGCTCGTCAACAATATTATTATTTTGCGACCAAATATATAGACGATTATTCAATATAGAACTATACAATTTATACATGGATGATGATAATGATATACCCCTATAAGAGAGTGGGCCTTTTGGGTCGGCGGAGCTTGACTTAGGTATAGGATTTATAATAAATTTACCCCATAAAGATGGAATAAAACCTGTATTAAAACAAACATTAAAAAGAACATATAAAAAGTATACCGAATTATCATTTTTAAGAACATCAACCGGTATTTTATCTAAACCATGTGCTTTACATTTTTTAGCATTTTAATAACTTTTTTTTACTTCTAGAATAGAAATATGCTCATCCAAAATAAAACTAGTATTCGTGTTGCCAACTTTATTATGATCATTAGTTCTTATGGGATCAATAGTAGAGTTATAAAGGTTACTATAATCTTTCTCCCATTTATTTAAATCATCATTAACATCTGAAGTCAAGCTACCATCATCCAGAAGTACCTCCATTGGAATTGACCTTTTCTTGCCATTATGTATGCCTACTATACCAATAGATTTCCAGAGTTCTTTCGGATCATTATTTATCATTATCATTTAACATATCATCTTGTATTTTATACCAATGGTGGCGTTAAGGAAGTTGAACCTTTCTATCAAATAACTTTCTAGCATAACGGTAATCAGATTTGAGTTTATTTTTTAGATATATACCATTACAGTTTAACCAGTCTTTTTCAGACTTACAAACAGAGTTCCATAAATCAGTCAAAGTATTACTTCACCAAGGCTTTCCAATGCGCCTTTTCTTATTGTTAATGCCGCAACATACAGACCTAAAAGGCAGCCGGTTATACATTTCATGATTAACAATGTCACACTAGCCATTCAAAGTCATATCGATATCAGTTTGTGAATGGAGACTGCCTTCAAAGCCTGCAATTGCGGCATTAACCTTGGTAAAAATATCATTACCAGCTAAAAAATCATTTGGCATACTATGTACGTAAAATTTATCGTATCCATCAGTAACATCTGATTTATTCGTAAAAACAGTTGGATTTTCAAACTTTATACACCATGTTAATACTGAATGATCTAGAATACTTGTTGGAGCAATTGCACAAATATTATTACAAAGGTTGACGGCATCAACAGCACGTACAACTGAAAAATCATCGAGCAGTGATAAATTATCATGACTTACTACACAAAAGTCAACGGAACAACCTTTAGTAGATATAGATGTAAAATCATTGTTTATAAAATTACGACCATTAAGAATACACATATTAGCATTAATAAGAAATTCAATTAAAATATCACCAAATACATTCGTTTTAAAATCAATGACATTTCTTTCACACAAAGAAATCAACACCAACAATAAAATCATTGTTATCGCCACAACGGCCATTGAAATCTCCGCATATAAAAGGTATTCCTACATTTTGGTATTCATACATATCTGTCAAAAGATTACGTAAAAATTAAAAGTATCTACGTGACGGGACGAGTTCTTGGGAGGAAGGTAACATACACATGGTAAAATAACGATATCTTCTGTTTTATGAGTAAGTTGTAACCAAAGAACACCTCTAGTGTTATCTAGGACAGATATATTAAACCACTTTACAATGCCATTGCGAATAAAAAGTCCAACTCCCCCAGAACCCGTCCAAGCCCGTATATGTAAGTTTTCTGCGATTATTACCGTACCATTGTTAACAATCTAGCTGTAGTACATCACTAGCTTTAAGATGGGATTCGGCAATGCCTATAATATCTAGGTTCAGAGAGTTCAAACATGATGACCTCAACGTAAAATCACGCTAGTAGAATCACAATTCCAACCCCTAATATTCCAGAACCCGACGTGTTCCTAGCAACGACCTCTATGTCCATTACCACGTCGACCATATCTTCGACCGCCACGCCTGCCATTGGCCGTGTTCCAGCTGTGTTGGCTCTGTCTGTTAGAGTTCTGACCTTGTTGACCCGAGGTTTGAGCAGCACCAGAGTTTGAAACCGATCCCGTAGAAGTATCAGTTGAGTTATCGGACCTGGGCCTCGTACTACCGCCTCGAGTATGGTAGCCATATCACGAGTGTTACCATTGTGGTGGTTGCGTCTATTCACAACTCGTGAACTATGTAATGACAATTTATCACCGCGGTTGATGGCATCAATGGTGGTTTTGAAATTATTAGACATCAAGCGATTGTCTCTTGTTTGGTCATTATGGATAAAAACGTCAGGAAGGAAATTGACGGTTGTTCTTTAATGAAGTCTTGGAAGACATTACCTTACTTTTATCGGCACTAGATTTCAACTTAGCGGTTACCACACCGGCTCTACTGCTATTATTCAACAGTTTACGTTCTGTACTGGCAACAGAAACAGAATTAATTTTCAGGCCATGTAAAATAAGTGAGTTGACCTTCTCATCCAGATTTTCGTTTACACTTTCCAGGAGATTTCTAATGACAACATTTAGAGAAATATCCGGTGTATTGTTTGTCGCAGGAGCCACGAGAGAATTCATTTTATTGTTTATCTCTTGAAGATCATCAGCGATCTCTTCACATAATGTGTCTCTGAAAGTGTCGAGCTTAGAGTCAACATCTTTCTTGATGCGCACTAGTTCCACGTTGACGCGTTTGTCCAACAGTTGAGCCACTTTGGAAGATATCCGTTGCTCAAGTCCGGATTCTAACTTATCAATACGCTCGGACAGCGATGTAAAAAGCATATGCATGTCTGCGGACATCTTGACTAGAATATCCTTAACACCTATGTCCAAATCATGATGGACCTCGGCCCGAGTAACACTGATATTACGCGTAGCAGGAGTAGGCGCGGCTTGATAAAGCGAACGTTTAGCGGTCACCCTAACGCGACGCGAATCTTAATTTCTGGCCTTCTTCACTACATTATCATAAGCGAGCGGAACAGAAAGATGTCTCTTATACGTCCACTTTGTTGTGGTGTATCAACTTGCGTTATCCGTTGGGACGACATGATAGACTCAACAGAAGCTTCCACATCTTGGGTTATATTATCATCTTAAAGACAAGATATCTTAAATGTTCGGTGTGGCTTAATTTGAACAGATGAACCGTTGATTTGTGCACTGCTCTTGTCGTGTATTACAACATAAAACTTATCGTGTGTACTCAAGCGTGACGAATTTCCCGCTCTGCCCGTGGGATATAAGCTTGTATACACCTCACCCACCAAATATAATACAACGGTACACTTCCAAAAATATCAATCAAATACCACGTTAACTAGTCTGTATTTCATTACAGCATATGTTGAATGAAATATAATTATATCTGGAATTAAAACGAAGTGAGAGATTACAAGTGGCCTTTGAATTGGTCTAATGTGCAGTGTTTGCTTTAAATAAATGAGTAGAAGCAAGATACGAATGCCTTTTTACGTTATGTAAAGGATAAGCTTGGAAACCAATTGAATCATGTAGATACAGTTAAATAAAAATGAGAATTGATATAACAATAACAGTATTTTGGATTTTGGGATCTAGAACGTCTAGGTGTCTTGTTCAAGAACTTTCAGATAACGTATTTTTTATGTTTCCCATAAAATGTTCTTGTAACACTTGTGGCAGGGGGCATCAGTGGTCCAATCTGGTTTATTCAAGAACTTGTCCGAGATTTTGTGGTATTTAACTTCTGTACAAGTTTGGTTAAGATTCAATGAGAAAATATAAACGTTTTCTTATACAGCTCTATGTAAAACAGTGACCCAACATAATTGTTAAAGACCACCATGCAATGCTACTTGTAAAATATCTAAGGAATATGCCTTGAACTTTTAGAGAAAATGTTTTTAAAAAGTTTCGCCTAAAATGTACATATAAGCCCTGAGGCGGAGGCATTTGTGGTCGTATCTTACTGGCCGAGGAACTTGTATGAGATATTGTGGTTATATAACCGCTGTGCAAGTCTGGTTTAGATTAAATGAAAAATGGGGGTTCTATGTCTGTACATGGTGAGTAGGATATATGTTTGTACATGGTATGTAGGTGTGAACATGTTTCTGTACATAAGGAGTATGGATCGCATGTGTACATGGTGAGTGGGGTACACTGGATACATGTTGATTAGAGTTTACATGTGTACATAGTGAGTAGGGTATGAGGTTAATGTATACGTGTGCACATGGTCAGTAGGGTATACATGTGCACATGGTCAGTAGGGTATACGTGTGCACATGGTAAGTAGGGTATACGTGTGCACGTGGTCAGTAGGGTATACGTATGCACATGGTGAGTACGGTATATATATGCACATTGTTTGTAGGGTATATGTATGCACATTGTGAGTATGGTATTTGTATGCACATGGTGAGTACGGTATATGTATGCACATTGTGAGTACGGTATATGTATGCACATTGTTTGTTGGGTATATGTTTGTACATTGTGAGAAGGGTATATGCATGCACATTGTGAGTAGGGTGTATGCATGCACATTGTGGGAAGGGTATATGCATACACATGGTGAGAAGGGTATATGCATGCACATGGTGAGTAGGGTATATGCATGCACATGGTGAGAAGGGAATATGCATGAACATGGTGAGAAGGGTATATGCATGCACATGGTGAGAAGGGTATATGCATGCACATGGTGAGTAGGGTACATGTATGCACATGGTGAGAAGTGTACATGCATGCACATGGTGAGAATGGTACATGCATGCACATGGTGAGAAGGGTATATGCATGCACATGGTGACAAGAGTATATGCATGCACATGGTGAGAAGGGTATATGTATGTACATGGTGAGAAGGGTATGCATGTACATGGTGAGAATGGTATATGCATGCACATTGTGAAAAGGTTATATGTATGTACATGGTGAGTAGGGTATATGCATGCACATGGTGAGAAGGATATATGCATGCACATTGTGAGAATGGTATATGTATGCACATGGTGAGAAGGGTATATGCATGCACATGTTGAAATGGATATATGCATGCACATGGTGAGAAGGATATATGCATGCACATTGTGAGAATGGTATATGCATGCACATGGTGAGAAGGGTATATGCATGCACATGGTGAGAAGTGTATATGCATGCACATGGTGAGAAGGGTATATGCATGCACATGGTGAGAAGGGTATATGCATGCACATGGTGAGAATGGTATATGTATGAACATGGTGAGAAGTGTATATGCATGCACACGTTGAAATGGATATGTTGCATGCACATTGTGAAAAGGTTATATGTATGTACATGGTGAGTAGGGTATATGCATGCACATGGTGAGAATGGTATATGTATGCACATGGTGAGAAGGGTATATATATAAATATGCACATGGTGAGAAGGTTATATGTATGTACATGGTGAGAAGGGTATATGCATGCACATGTTGAAATGGATATATGCATGCACATTGTGAGAAAGGTATATGTATGAACATGGTGAGAAGTTTATATATATGTACATTGTTTGTAGGGTATATGTATGTACATGGTGAGAAGGGTATATGTATGCACATGGTTAGAAGGGTATATGTATGCACATGGTGAAAAGTGTACATGCACATTGTGAGAAGGGTATGCATGTACGCACATTGTGAGAAGGTTATATGCATGCACATTGTGAGAAGGTTATATGCATGCACATTGTGAGAAGGTTATATGCATGCACATGGTGAGAAGGGTATATGTATGTACATGGTGAGAAGGGTATGCATGTACATGGTGAAAATGGTATATGCATGCACATTGTGAGAAGGTTATATGCATGCACATGGTGAGAAGGGTATATGCATGCACATGGTGAGAAGGGTATATGCATGCACATGGTGAGAAGGGTATATGTATGCACATGGTGAAAAGTGTACATGCAAATTGTGAGAAGGGTATATGTACGCACATTGTGAGAAGGTTATATGCATGCACATGGTGAGAAGGGTATATGCATGCACATGGTGAGAAGGGTACATGCATTCACATGATTACAAGGGCATATGTATGTACATGGTGAGAAGGGTATATGTATTTACATGGTGAGAATAGTAAATGCATGCACATGGTGAGAAGGGTATATGCATGCACATTGTGAGAATGGTATATGTATGCACATGGTGAAAAGGATATATGCATGCACATTGTGAGAAGGGTATATGTATGAACATGGTGAGAAGTGTATATATATGTACATTGTTTGTAGGGTATATGTATGTTCATGGTGAGAAGGGAATATGTATGCACATGATGAGAAGGGTATATGTATGCACATGGTAAGAAGGGTATATGTATGCACATTGTGAGAAGGGTATATGTACGCACATGGTGAGAAGGGTATATGTACGCACATTGTGAGAAGGGTATATGTATGAACAAGGTGAGAAGGGTATATGTATGCACATGGTGAGAAGGGTATATGTACGCACATGGTTAGAAGGTTATATGTATGTACATGGTGAGAAGGGTATATGCATGCACATGTTGAAATGGATATATGCATGCACATTGTGAGAAGGGTATATGTATGAACATGGTGAGAAGTTTATATATATGTACATTGTTTGTAGGGTATATGTATGTACATGGTGAGAAGGGTATATGTATGCACATGGTGAGAAGGGTATATGTATGCACATGGTGAAAAGTGTACATGCACATTGTGAGAAGGGTATGCATGTACGCACATTGTGAGAAGGTTATATGCATGCACATTGTGAGAAGGTTATATGCATGCACATTGTGAGAAGGTTATATGCATGCACATGGTGAGAAGGGTATATGTATGTACATGGTGAGAAGGGTATGCATGTACATGGTGAAAATGGTATATGCATGCACATTGTGAGAAGGTTATATGCATGCACATGGTGAGAAGGGTATATGCATGCACATGGTGAGAAGGGTATATGCATGCACATGGTGAGAAGGGTATATGTATGCACATGGTGAAAAGTGTACATGCACATTGTGAGAAGGGTATATGTACGCACATTGTGAGAAGGTTATATGCATGCACATGGTGAGAAGGGTATATGCATGTACATGGTGAGAAGGGTATATGCATTCACATGATTACAAGGGTATATGTATGTACATGGTGAGAAGGGTATATGTATGCTTATTGTGAGAAGGGAATATGTATGTACATGGTGAGAAGGGTATATGCATGCACTTTGAGAGAAGGGTATATGCATGCACATGGTGAGACGGGTATATGCATGCACATGGTGACAAGGGTATATGTATGTACATTGTGAGAAGGGTGTATGTATGTACATGGTAAGAAGGGTATATGCATGCTTATTGTGAGAATGGTATATGTATGCACATGGTGAGACGATATATGCATTCACATTGTGAGAAGGGTATATGTATGCACATTGTGAGAAGGGTATATGTATGTTCATGGTGAGAAGGGTATATGTATGCTTATTGTGAGAAGGGAATATGTATGTACATGGTGAGAATGGTATATGTATGCACATGGTGAGACGATATATGCATTCACATGGTGAGAAGGGTATATGTATGCACATTGTGAGAAGGATATATGTATGTACATGGTGAGAAGGGTATATGTATGCACATGGTGAAAAGGATATATACATGAACATTGTAAGAAGGGTATACGTATGCACATGGTGAGAAGTGTATATATATATATATATATATGTACATTGTTTGTAGGGTATATGTATATACATAAACTTCAACCCAGAATTGATATTTAAACAAAGTCTATACAGATACTTCAACCCAGAATTGATATTTAAACATTGTCTTTATAGATACTTCAACCCAGAATTGATATTTAAACATTGTCTATACATATACTTCAACCCAGAATTGGTATTTATACAAAGTCTAAAAAGATACTTCTACCCAGAATTGATATTTAAACAAAGTCTATACAGATACTTCAACCTAGAATTGATATTTTAACAATGTGTATACAGATACTTCAGCCCAGTATTCTATACAGATACTTCAACCCAGAATTGATATTTAAACAATGTCTATATGGATACCTCAACCAAGAATTGATATCTAAACATTGTCTATACAGATACTTCAACCCAGAATTGATATTTAAACATTGTCTATACTGATACTTCAACCCGGAATTGACATTTAAACATTGTCTATACAGATACTACAACCCAAAATGATATTTAAACAATATCAATACAGATACTTCAACCAAGAATTGATATTTTAACAATGTCTATACAGATACTTCAACCCAGAATTCTATACAGATACTTCAACCCATAATTGATATTTAAACAATGTCTATACAGATACCTCAACCCAGAATTGATATTTAAACATTGTCTATACAGATACTTCAACCCAGAATTGATATTTAAACAATGTCTATACAGATACTTCAATCCAGAATTGATATTTAAACAAAGTCTATACAGATACTTCGACCCAGAATTGATATTTAAACATTGTCTATACAGATACTTCAACCCAGAATTGATATTAGACATTGTCTATACAGATACTTTGACCCAGAATTGATATTTAAACATTGTCTATACAGACATTTCAACCCAGAATTGATATTTAATCAATGTCTATACAGATATTTCAACCCAGAATTGATATTTAAACAATGTCTATACAGATACTTCAACCCAGAATTGATATTTAAACAAAGTCTATACAGATATTTCAACCCAGAATTGATATTTAAACAATGTCTATACAGATACTTCAACCCAGAATTGATATTTAAACAAAGTCTATACAGATACTTCAACCCAGAATTGATATTTTAACATTGTCTATACAGATACTACAACCCAGAATTGATATTTAAACATTGTCTATACAGATACTACAACCCTGAATTGATATTTAAACATTGTCTATACAGATACTTTAACCCTGAATTGATATTTTAACAATGTCTATACAGATACTTCAACCCAGAATTGATATTTAAACAATGTCTATACAGATACTTCAATCCAGAATTGATATTTAAACAAAGTCTATACAGATACTTCGACCCAGAATTGATATTTAAACATTGTCTATACAGATACTTCAACCCTGAATTGATATTTTAACAATGTCTATACAGATATTTCAACCCAGAATTGATATTTAAACTATGTCTATACAGATACTTCAATCCAGAATTGATATTTAAACAAAGTCTATACAGATACTTCGACCCAGAATTGATATTTAAACATTGTCTATACAGATACTTCAACCCAGAATTGATATTAGACATTGTCTATACAGATACTTTGACCCAGAATTGATATTTAAACATTGTCTATACAGACATTTCAACCCAGAATTGATATTTAATCAATGTCTATACAGATATTTCAACCCAGAATTGATATTTAAACAATGTCTATACAGATACTTCAACCCAGAATTGATATTTAAACAAAGTCTATACAGATATTTCAACCCAGAATTGATATTTAAACAATGTCTATACAGATACTTCAACCCAGAATTGATATTTAAACAAAGTCTATACAGATACTTCAACCCAGAATTGATATTTAAACATTGTCTATACAGATACTACAACCCAGAATTGATATTTAAACATTGTCTATACAGATACTACAACCCTGAATTGATATTTAAACATTGTCTATACAGATACTTTAACCCTGAATTGATATTTTAACAATGTTATTAACAATAGATGTGGCAGAAAGATCATTATCCAAAACCCTTCCATGATACTTAACAGATCCTTGAGACTCTATGGTATGTCCATTACATTGTACATTGAAACTATCAGCCTTTGATGTCTTCTTATTTTCAAGTTCAATGCCAAGTACATTATTAACAACATCAAGTTCTTTATACAAGAAAAGGATAGTACTAGCATTTGCATGTAAAATTATTGTACATTTTTTACTTATACAGACCATCCTATCATTGATGTAGCATAAAAGAAAGCATTAGATACTTCCTCTAGGAACCGGGTATGAAATCTGACATTGTATTATTAACACATATACATGTAGCTTGTTAATATCATATAAAACTGACACCACTCAGCTGACTTCACTTCCATTTTTTTAAATTTGTGGCATAAAACTTTATGAAGGTCCAACATAATCATACAAATGTATTTATATCATTAAAAGACGTGAGCACAGTTATTAATGTCGCTAAGTACCTGTATCCTGTGTACCCTTATTAATGTTGCTAAATACCTGTATCCTGTGTACAGAGTACAGTTATTAATGCTGCTAAGTACCTGTATCCTGTGTACAGAGTACAGTTATTAATGTTGCTAAGTACCTGTATCCTATGTACAGAGTACAGTTATTAATGTTGCTAAATACCTGTATCCTGTGTACAGAGTACAGTTATTAATTTTGCTAAGTACCTGTATCCTATGTACAGAGTACAGTTATTAATGTTGCTAAGTACCTGTATCCTATGTACAGAGTACAGTTATTAATGTTGCTAAGTACCTGTATCCTATGTACAGAGTACAGTTATTAATGTTGCTAAGTACCTGTATCCTATGTACAGAGTACAGTTATTAATGTTGCTAAATACCTGTATCCTGTGTACAGAGTACAGCTATTAATGTGGCTAAGTACCTGTATCCTATGCACAGATTACAGTTATTAATGTCGCTAAGTACCTGTATCCTGTGTACCCTTATTAATGTTGCTAAATACCTGTATCCTGTGTACAGAGTACAGTTATTAATGTTGCTAAGTACCTGTATCCTATGTACAGAGTACAGTTATTAATGTTGCTAAGTACCTGTATCCTATGTACAGAGTACAGTTATTAATGTGTCTAAGTACCTGTATCCTATGCACAGAGTACAGTTATTAATGTCGCTAAGTACCTGTATCCTGTGTACCCTTATTAATGTTGCTAAATACCTGTATCCTGTGTACAGAGTACAGTTATTAATGTTGCTAAGTACCTGTATCCTATGTACAGAGTACAGTTATTAATGTTGCTTAGTACCTGTATCCTATGTACAGAGTACAGTTATTAATGTTGCTAAATACCTGTATCCTGTGTACAGAGTACAGTTATTAATGTGGCTAAGTACCTGTATCCTATGCACAGAGTACAGTTATTAATGTCGCTAAGTACCTGTATCCTGTGTACCCTTATTAATGTTGCTAAATACCTGTATCCTGTGTACAGAGTACAGTTATTAATGTGGCTAAGTACCTGTATCCTGTGTACAGAGTACAGTTATTAATGTTGCTAAATACCTGTACCCTGTGTACAGAGTACAGTTATTAATGTTGCTAAGTACCTGTATCCTATGTACAGAGTACAGTTATTAATGTTGCTAAGTACCTGTATCCTATGTACAGAGTACAGTTATTAATGTTGCTAAATACCTGTATCCTGTGTACAGAGTACAGTTATTAATGTGGCTAAGTACCTGTATCCTATGCACAGAGTACAGTTATTAATGTTGCTAAGTACCTGTATCCTGTGTACCCTTATTAATGTTGCTAAATACCTGTATCCTGTGTACAGAGTACAGTTATTAATGTGGCTAAGTACCTGTATCCTGTGTACAGAGTACAGTTATTAATGTTGCTAAATACCTGTATCCTGTGTACAGAGTACAGTTATTAATGTTGCTAAGTACCTGTATCCTATGTACAGAGTACAGTTATTAATGTTGCTAAGTACCTGTATCCTATGTACAGAGTACAGTTATTAATGTTGCTAAATACCTGTATCCTGTGTACAGAGTACAGTTATTAATGTGGCTAAGTACCTCTATCCTATGTTCAGAGTACAGTTATTAATGTGGCTAAGTACCTGTATCCTGTGTACAGTGTACAGTTATTAATGTTGCTAAGTACCTGTATCCTATGTACAGAGTACAGTTATTAATGTTGCTAAGTACCTGTATCCTATGTACAGAGTACAGTTATTAATGTTGCTAAGTACCTGTATCCCGTGTGCAGAGTACAGTTATTAATGTGGCTAAGTATCTGTATTCTGTGTGCACAGTACAGTTATTAATGTTGCTAAATACCTGTAACCTGTGTACAGTTATTAATGTTGCTAAGTACCGATATCCTGTGTTATTAATGTAACTTAATATCTGTTGACTGTGTACAGTTATAAATGTTGCTAAGTACCTGTATCCTGTTTACGAATAACAGTTATTAATGTTGCTAAATACCTGTATCCTGTGTTCAGTTATTAATGTTGCTAAGTACCTGTATCCCATGTACAAAGTACAGTTATTAATGTGGCTAAGTACCTGTATCCCATGTACAAAGTACAGTTATTGATGTGGCTAAGTACCTGTATCCCATGTACAAAGTACAGTTATTAATGTGGCTAAGTACCTGTATCCTGTATACAGAGTACAGTTATTAATGTGGCTAAGTACCTGTATCCTGTATACAGAGTACAATTATCAATGTGGCTAAGTACCTGTATCCTGTATACAGAGTACAGTCATTAATGTGGCTAAGTACCTGTATCCTGTGTACAGAGTACAGTTATTAATGTTGCTAAATACCTGTATCCTGTGTACCTTTATAAATGTTGCTGAGTACATGTATCCCATGTACAGAGTACAGTTATTAATGTTACTAAGTTCCTGTATCCTATGTACAGTTATCAATGTTGCTAAATACCTGTATCCTGTGTACAGTTATTAATGTGGCTAAGAACCTGTATCCTGTGTACAGAGTACAGTTATTAATGCTGCTAAATACCTGTATCCCATGTACAGAGTACAGTTATTAATGTTACTAAGTACCTGTATCCCATGTACAGTTATCAATGTTGTTTTTTGTTTGTTTTTTTTTTTAATTTCAATCACTGAAAAGTGATCCATTTAATCACCCCGTAATAGGTCTGTGAGGGTCGGGGTGGGCCATCCATCAACAAACCATACAAATATATATATCAGTCAAATTGTAACATACATTCATATATATATATATATATCAATGTTGCTTAGTTCCTGTATCCTGTGCACTGAGTACAGTTATTAATGTTGCTAAGTACCTGTAACCTGCTTCTATATTAAGAACACCATTTATAAAATCTAGAGACAATAATGTGATGAACTGATAATTATTGTATTCTGCTTAAATAATGTAAAAACAAACAAATTGTTAATTTCACTCTCTTCAATCATGTTTTGTATATTTGTTGTTTATCTGAATTATGGTCCGGTGGCCAGCATAGATGAAAATAAAAATTTGTATCTTTGTATCTTAATAAAATCATCTGATCTCTACATTTCTGATACATTTCAGACAAACCAACATGTCATTATTTGACTCTCTAACAGGGACGCTCACTCCCAAACAAAAGCTGAAGAATGCTGTGAAAACAAATGACAGAGGGGAACTAGTCAGATTGACCAAAGAGGGCATTGTATAGTGTGGATAAAGCTGCAATACAGAACCTTGGAAAAATATATCAGTTCATTTTACTACATTTATGGAATAATTTATGTGTAGAACTTATTTTACTAAAATATGTTGAACAACCTTGAAGTGACACCCTTGCTTAATGCAGCAGGAAGACCAGCAAGCTATGCAGGTGTTGTTAAAGTAAGTAACAATACTTAGTTTGATAATTTCTGTACATGATAAACACACAGTTCACAGAAAATGAATAAGCTACACTTGTAGTTGCTACTCTGTACATGATAAACACACAGTTTACAGATAATGCATAAGCTACACTTGTAGTTGCTGCTCTGTACATGATAAACACTCAGTTTACAGATAATGCATAAACTACACTTGTAGTTGCTACTCTGTACATGATGAACACACAGTTTACAGATAATGCATAAGCTACACTTGCAGTTGCTACTCTGTACATGATAAACACAAGGTTAAGAGATAATGCATAAGCTACATTTGTACTTGCTACTCTGTACATGATAAACACAAGGTTAAGAGATAATGCATAAGCTACACTTGTAGTTGCTACTCTGTACATGACAAACATACAGTTTACAGATAATGCATAAGCTACATTTGTACTTGCTACTCTGTACATAATAAACACAAGGTTAAGAGATAATGCATAAGCTACACTTGTAGTTTCTACTCTGTACATGACAAACATACAGTTTACAGATAATGCATAAGCTACCTTGTACTTGCTACTCTGTACATGATAAACACACAGTTTACAGATAATGCATAAGCTACACTTGTAGTTGATACTCTGTACATGATAAACACACATTTTACAGATAATGCATAAGCTACACTTGTAGGGGCTACTCTGTACATGATAAACACACAGTTTACAGATAATGCATAAGCTACACATGTAGTTTCTACTCTGTACATGATAAACACACAACTTACAGATAATGCATAAGCTACACTTGTAGTTGCTACTCTGTACATGATAAACACACAACTTAGAGATAATGCATAAGCTACACTTGTAGTTGCTACTCTGTACATGATAAACACAAGGTTAAGAGATAATGCATAAGCTACACTTGTAGTTTCTACTCTGTACATGACAAACATACAGTTTACAGATAATGCATAAGCTACACTTGTACTTGCTACTCTGTACAAAATAACACACAACTTACAGATAATGTATAAGCTACACTTGTAGTTGATACTCTGTACATGATAAACACACATTTTACAGATAATGCATAAGCTACACTTGTAGGGGCTACTCTGTACATGATAAACACACAGTTTACAGATAATGCATAAGCTACACTTGTAGTTGATACTCTGTACATGATAAACACACAGTTTACAGATCATGCATAAGCTACACAATCATGTAGTTTCTACTCTGTACATGATAAACACACAACTTACAGATAATGCATCAGCTACACTTGTAGATGCTCCTCTGTACATGATAAACACAACGTTAAGAGATAATGCATAAGCTACACTTGTAGTTTCTACTCTGTACATGATAAACACACAGTTTACAGATAATGCATAAGCTACACTTGCAGTTGCTACTCTGTACATGATAAACAAACAGTTTACAGATAATGCATAAACTACACTTGTAGTTGCTACTCTGTACATGATAAACACACAGTTTACAGATAATGCATAAGCTACACTTGTAGTTGCTACTCTGTACATGATAAACACACAGTTTACAGATAATGCATAAGCTACACTTGCAGTTGCTACTCTGTACATGATAAACACACAACTTACAGATAATGCATAAGCTACATTTGTACTTGCTACTCTGTACATGATCAACACAAGGTTAAAGGATAATGCATAAGCTACACTTGCAGTTGCTACTCTGTACATGATAAACAAACAACTTACTAATAACGCATAAGCTAGACTTGTAGTTGCTACTCTGTACATGATAAACACAAGGTTAAAGGATAATGCATGAGCTACACTTGCAGTTGCTACCCTGTACATGATAAACACACAACTTACAGATAATGCATAAGCTACACTTGTAGTTGCTACTCTGTACATGATAAACACAAGGTTAAGAGATAATGCATAAGCTACACTTGTAGTTGCTACTCTATACATGATAAACACACAGTTAACAGATAATGCATAAGCTACACTTGCAGTTGCTACTCTGTACATGATAACAAACAGTTTACAGATAATGCATTAGCTAAACTTGTAGTTGATACTCTGTACATGATAAACACACATTTTACAGATAATGCATAAGCTACACTTGTAGGGGCTACTCTGTACATGATAAACACACAGTTTACAGATAATGCATAAGCTACACATGTAGTTTCTACTCTGTACATGATAAACACACAACTTACAGATAATGCATAAGCTACACTTGTAGTTGCTACTCTGTACATGATAAACACACAACTTAGAGATAATGCATAAGCTACACTTGTAGTTGCTACTCTGTACATGATAAACACAAGGTTAAGAGATAATGCATAAGCTACACTTGTAGTTTCTACTCTGTACATGACAAACATACAGTTTACAGATAATGCATAAGCTACACTTGTAGTTGATACTCTGTACATGATAAACACACATTTTACAGATAATGCATAAGCTACACTTGTAGTTGCTACTCTGTACATGATAAACACACAGTTTACAGATAATGCATAAGCTACACTTGTAGTTGCTACTCTGTACATGATAAACAAACAACTTACTAATAACGCATAAGCTAGACTTGTAGTTGCTACTCTGTACATGATAAACACAAGGTTAAAGGATAATGCATGAGCTACACTTGCAGTTGCTACTCTGTACATGATAAACACACAACTTACAGATAATGCATAAGCTACACTTGTAGTTGCTACTCTGTACATGATAAACACAAGGTTAAGAGATAATGCATAAGCTACACTTGTAGTTGTTACTCTGTACATGATAAACACAAGGTTAAGAGATAATGCATAAGCTACACTTGTAGTTGCTACTCTATACATGATAAACACACAGTTAACAGATAATGCATAAGCTACACTTGCAGTTGCTACTCTGTACATGATAAACAAACAGTTTACAGATAATGCATTAGCTAAACTTGTAGTTGCTACTCTGTACATGATCAACATAGTTTTCAGATAATGCATAAGCTACACTTGTAGTTGATACTCTGTACATGATAAATACACAGTTTACAGATAATGCATAAGCTACACTTGTAGTTGCTACTCTTTACATGATAAACACACAGTTTACAGATAATGCATAAGCTACACTTGTAGTTGTTTCTCTGTACATGATAAACACACAGTTTACAGATAATGCATTAGCTACACTTGTTTTGTGTAGAGCTGTGTGAATCATGTGTCACAGTCTGAAACTAGAGCTGTGTGTATAAACATGTGAATCATATGTCACAGTCAGAAACTAGAGCTGTGGGTATAAACAAATGAACCATGTGTCACAGTCTGAAACTAGAGCTGTGTGTATAAACATGTGAACCATATGTCACAGTCTGAAACTAGAGCTGTGTGTATAAACATGTGAACCATATGTCACAGTCTGAAACTAGAGCTGTGTGTATAAACACTTGAACCATGTGCCACAGTCTGAAACAAGATCTTAGGGTATAAATATGTGAACCATGTGTCACAGTCTGAAACTAGAGCTGTGTGTATACACATGTGAACCATATGTCACAGTCTGAAACTAGAGCAGTGTGTATAAACATGTGAATCATATGTCACAGTCGGAAACTAGAGCTGTGGGTATAAACAAATGAACCATGTGTCACAGTCTGAAACTAGAGCTGTGTGTATAAACATGTGAACCATATGTCACAGTCTGAAACTAGAGCTGTGTGTATAAACACTTGAACCATGTGCCACAGCCTGAAACAAGATCTTAGGGTATAAATATGTGAACCATGTGTCACAGTCTGAAACTAGAGCTGTGTGTATACACATGTGAACCATATGTCAAAGTCTGAAATTAGAGCTGTTGGTATAAACAAGTGAACCATGCGTCACAGTCTGAAACTAGAGCGGTGTGTATAAAAATGTGAAACATATGTCACAGTCTGAAACTATAGCTGTTGGTATAAACAAGTGAACAATGTGTCACAGTCTGAAACAAGATCGTAGGGTATAATTATGTGAACCATGTGTCACAGTCTGAAACTAGAGCTGTGTGTATACACATGTGAACCATATGTCAAAGTCTGAAACTAGAGCTGTTGGTATAAACAAGTGAACCATGTGCCACAGTCTGAAACAATATCTTAGGGTATAAATATGTGAACCATGTGTCACAGTCTGAAACAAGATCATAGGGTATAAACATGTGAACCATGTGTCACAGTCTGAAGTTAGAGCTATGTGTATAAACATTTGAACAATATGTCACATTCTGAAAACAAAGCTGTGTGTATAAACAAGTGAACCATGTGTCACAGTTTGAAACTAGAGCTGTGCGTATAAACAAGGGAATGAGGTGTCACAGTCTGAAACTAGAGCTGTGTGTATAAACATGTGAATCATATGTCAGAGTCTGAAACAAGAGCCTAGTGTATAAACATGTGAATCATATGTCACAGTCTGAAACTAGAACTGTGGGTATAAACAAGTGAACCATGTGTCACAATTTGAAACTAAAGCTGTGTTTATAACCAAGTGAACAAGGTATCACAGTCTGAAACTAGAGCTGTGTGTATAAACATGTGAGCCATATGTGACAGTCTGAATCTTGAGCTGTGTGTATAAACATGTGAACCATGTGTCACAGTGTGAAATGAGAGCTGTGTATATAAACATGTGAACCATATGTCACAGTCTGAAACTAGAGCTGTTTGTATAAACATGTGAACAATGTGTCACAGTGTGAAATGAGAGTTGTGTATATAAACATGTGAACCATTTGTCACAGATTGAATTAAGAGCTGTGTGTATAAACATGTGAACTGTATGTCACAGTCTGACAAAAGAGCTTAGGGTATAAACATGTGAAATATGTGTCACAGTCTGAAACTAGAGCTGTGTGTATAAACATGTGAATCATGTATCACAGTCTGAAACTAGAGCTGTGTGTATAAACATGTGAATCATGTATCACAGTCTGAAACTAGAGCTGTTGGTACAAACAAGTGAACCATGTGTCACAGTCTGAAACTAGAACTTTGTGTATAAATAAGTGAACCATGTGTCACAGTTTTAAACTAAAGCTGTGGGTATAAACATGTGAACCATAAGTCACAGTCTGAAACAAGAGTTTTGTGTGAACCATATATCACAGTCTGAAACTAGAGCAGTGTGTATAAACATGTGAATCATGTATCACAGTCTGAAACTAGAGCTGTGTGTATAAACATGTGAATCATGTATCACAGTCTGAAACTAGAGCTGTGTGTATAAATATGTGAATCATGTGTCACATTCTGAAACAAGACCTGTGTGTATAAACATGTGAACCATATGTCACAGTCTGAAACTAGAGCTGTGTGCATAAACATGTGAATCATGTGTCATAGTCTGAAACAAGAGCTTAGGGTATAAACATGTGAATCATATGTCACAGTCTGAAACTAGAACTGTGGGTATAAACAAGTGAACCATGTGTCACAATCTGAATCTAGAGCGGTGTTTATAACCAAGTGAACCATGTGTCACAGTCTGAAACTAGAGCTTTGTGTATAAACAAGTGAACCATATGTCACAGTCTGAATCTTGAGCTGTGTGTATAAACATGTGAATCATGTATCACAGTCTGAAACTAGAGCTGTGTGTTTAAACATGTGAATCATGTATCACAGTCTGAAACTAGAGCTGTGGGTATAAACAAGTGAACCATGTATCACAGTCTGAAACTAGAGCTGTGGGTATAAACAAGTGAACCATGTGTCACAGTCTGAAACTAAAGCTTTGTGTATAAACAAGTGAACCATGTGTCACAGTCTGAAACTAGAGCTGTGTGTATAAACATGTGAACCATGTTTCACATTCAGAAATTAGAGCTGTGGGTATAAACATGTGAACCATGTGTCACAGTCTGGAACTAGAGCTTTGTGTATAAACATTTGAAACATGTGATACAGTCTGAAACTAGACCTGTGTGTATAAACTTGTGAATCATTTGTAACAGTCTGAAACTAAGGTTGTGTGTTTAAACATTTGAACCATGTGTCAAAGTCTGAAACTAGAGCTATTGGTATAAACAAGTGAACCATGTGTCACAGTCTTTAACTAGAGCTGTGGGTATAAACATGTGAATCATGTGTCACAGTCTGAAACTAGAACTGTGGGTATAATCATGTGAACCATATGTCACATTCTAAATCTTGAGCTTTGTGTATAAACATGTGAACCATATGTCACAGTCTAAAACTGGAGCTGTTTGTACAAACATGTGAACAATGTGTCACAGTGTGAAATGAGAGTTGTGTATATAAACATGTGAACCATATGTCGCAGATTGAATTTAGAGCTGTTTGTATAAACATGTGAACCATATGTCACAGTCTGACACAAGAGCTTAGGGTATAAACATGTGAACAATGTGTGACAGTCTGAAACTAGAGCTGTGTGTATAAACATGTGAATCATGTATCACAGTCTGAAACTAGAGCTGTGTGTATAAACATGTGAATCATGTATTACAGTCTGAAACTAGAGATGTGGGTAGAAACAAGTGAACCATGTGTCACAGTCTGAAACTAGAGCATTGTGTATAAATAAGTGAACCATGTGTCACAGTTTTAAACGAAAGCTTTCGGTATAAACATGTGAACCATAAGTCACAGTCTGAAACTCGAGTTTTGTGTATAAACAAGTGAACCATGTGTCACAGTCTGAAACTAGAGCTGTGTGTATAAACATGTGAACCATGTTTCAAATTCAGAAACTAGAGCTGTCTGCTTAAACGTGTGAGCCATATTACACAGTCTGTAGAGCTGTGGGTACAAACATGTGACAATATGTCACAGACTGAAACTAAAGTTGTGTGTACAAACATGTGTATCATGTGTCACAGTCTGAAATTAGAGCTGTGGGTATCAACATGTGAACCATATATCACAGTCTGAAACTAGAGCTGTGTGTATAAACATGTTAATCATGTGTCACAGTCTGAAACTAGAGCTGTGGGTATAAACATGTGAATCATATGTCACAGTCTGAAACTAGAGCTGTGGGTATAAACATGTGAACCATACGTCACAGTCTGAAACTAGAGCTGTGTGTATAAACATGTGAATCACATGTCACAGTCTGAAACTAGAGCTGTGGGTATAAACATATGAACCATGTGTCACAGTGTGAAATGAGAGCTGTGTGTATAAACATGTGAACCATGTGTCACAGACTGAAACTTGAGTTGTGTGTATAAACATGTGAACCATATGTAACAATCTGAAACAAGAGCTTAGGGTATAAACAAGTAAACCATGTTTCACAGTCTGAAACTAGAGCTGTGGGTATAAACAAGTGAACCATGTTTCACAGTCTGAAACTAGAGCTGTTGGTATAAACATGTGAATCATGTATCACAGTCTGAAACTACAGCTTTGTGTATAGACATGTGAATCATGTGTCACAGTCTGAAACAAGAGCTGTGTTTATAAACATGTGAACCATGTGTCACAGTTTGAAACTAGAGTTGTGTGTATAAACATGTGAATCATGTGTCACAGTCTGAAATTAGAGCAGTGGGTATAAACATGAGAACCATATATCACAGTCTAAAACTACAGCTGTGTGTATATACATGTGAACCATGTGTCACAGTCTGAAACTAGAGCTTTGTGTATAAACATGTGAACCATATGTCACAGTCTGAAACTAGAGCTGTGGGAATACACAAGTGAACCATGTGTCACAGTCTGAAACTAGAGCTGTGTGTATAAACATGTGAACCATGTGTCACAGTCTGAAACTAGAGCTTTGTGTATAAATAAGTGAACCATGTGTCACAGTCTGGAACTAGAGCTTTGTGTATAAACAAGTGAATCATGTGTCACAGTCTGAAACTAGAGCTTTGTGTATAAACATTTGAACCATGTGTCACAGTCTGAAACTAAAGCTTTGTGTATAAACAAGTGAACCATGTGTCACAGTCTGAAACTAGAGCTGTGTGTATAAACATGTGAATCATGTGACACAGTCTGAAACTAGAGCTGTGTGTATAAACAAGTGAACCATGTGTCACAGTCTGAAACTAGAGCTTTGTGTATAAACAAGTGAACCATATGTCATAGTATGAAACTAGAGCTGTGTGTATAAACATGTGAATCATGTGTCACAGTCTGAAACTACAGCTGTGTATATAAACAAATGAACCATGTGTCACAGTCTGAAACTACAGCTTTGTGTATAAACAACTGAACCATGTGTCACAGTCTGAAACTACAGCTTTGTGTATAAACAAGTGAACCATGTGTCACAGTCTGAAACTAGAGCTGTGGGTTTAAACAAGTGAACCATGTTTCACAGTCTGAAGCTAGAGCTGTTGGTATAAACAAGTGAACCATGTGTCACAGTCTGAAACTAGAGCTGAGGGTATAAACAAGTGAACCATTTGTCACAGTCTGAAACTAGAGCTGTGGGTATAAACAAGTGAACCATGTGTCACAGTCTGAAACTAGAGCTGTGGGTATAAACAAGTGAACCATGTGTCACAGTCTGAAACTAGAGCTTTGTGTATAAACAAGTGAACCATGCTTCACAGTCTGAAACTAGAGCTGTGGGTATAAACAAGTGAACCATGTTTCACAGTCTGAAACTAGAGCTGTGGGTATAAACAATTGAACCATGTGTCACAGTCTGAAACTAAAGCTTTGTGTATAAACAAGTAAACCATGTTTCACAGTCTGAAACTAAAGCTGTGGGTATAAACAAGTGAACCATGTGTCACAGTCTGAAACTAGAGATGTGGGTGTAAACAAGTGAACCATATGTCACAGTCTGAAACTAGAGCTTTGTGTATAAAAAAGTGAACCATGGTTCACAGTCTGAAACTAGAGCTGTGGGTATAAACAAGTGAACCATGTGTCACAGTCTGAAACTAAAGATGTGTGTATAAACAAGTGAACCATGTGTCACAGTCTGAAACAAGAGCTTTGTGTATAAACAAGTGAACAATGTGCCACAGTCTGAAACTAGAGCTGTGGGTTTAAACAAGTGAACCATGTTTCACAGTCTGAAGCTAGAGCTGTTGGTATAAACAAGTGAACCATGTGTCACAGTCTGAAACTAGAGCTGAGGGTATAAACAAGTGAACCATTTGTCACAGTCTGAAACTAGAGCTGTGGGTATAAACAAGTGAACCATGTGTCACAGTCTGAATCTAGAGCTGTGGGTATAAACAAGTGAACCATGTGTCACAGTCTGAAACTAGAGCTTTGTGTATAAACAAGTGAACCATGTTTCACAGTCTGAAACTAGAGCTGTGGGTATAAACAAGTGAACCATGTGTCACAGTCTGAAACTAGAGCTGTGTGTATAAACAACTGAACCATGTGTCACAGTCTGAAACTAGAGCTTTGTGTATAAACAAGTAAACCATGTTTCACAGTCTGAAACTAGAGCTGTGGGTATAAACAAGTGAACCATGTGTCACAGTCTGAAACTAGAGCTGTGGGTATAAACAAGTGAACCATATGTCACAGTCTGAAACTAGAGCTTTGTGTATAAACAAGTGAACCATGTTTCACAGTCTGAAACTAGAGCTGTGGGTATAAACAAGTGAACCATGTTTCACAGTCTGAAACTAGAGCTGTGGGTATAAACAAGTGAACCATGTGTCACAGTCTGAAACTAGAGCTTTGTATATAAACAAGTAAACCATGTGTCACAGTCTGAAACTAGAGCTGTGGGTATAAACAGATGAACCATGTGTTTTAGTCTGAAACTAATGCTGTCATTGTTTTCATTGTTGTCATTGTATCATTAACAAAGTCTATACTATAATTTACACTGTCAATAGCCAGTATTTATTTTAATAGGGTTTAACGCCAATTTCACTACAAACCTAGAATATCTAATAATGAATCTCAGTAGAGCCACTATTCTTCTGCAAGTTACCTCTTAATAATTTTCACACAAAATGTTACCTGTCCACCGGAGCAGAAATTTCACCAACAATTTTAGTGGTGAGAAGTAAGTGGCCATTTGACAACACCCCCTTGGACAACTCTGCCACCGCAAAAGCCATTTGTATAATTCTAAACACCAGGCATTCATGCTGTATTCAAGCATTAGTAGAGTGTTTGTGGTTTAAATGTTAAACAATGACTTATAAAATATATTTCTCTGGACAGGATTAATCAAATGTTAGAAACTTCAGGATCACTTGACTAGAAAAACAATTTAAAAGAAGTCTTTGGACACATCAGTAATTTGGACCTCTATCTCCCATGTACCAAGGAATACTATATTTACATTATCACCATAAAAGCATGACAGTACACATGTACTTAAATTCCCAAATAAGCAGCTGAAGTATCCAAATACAGCCAATGAATGAATGAATAAGGTTTTACGGCATACCAACACATTATAGGTTATTCGACGCCAACAGGAAGGAAGATTCCAGGTTCACTCTACATGTACAAAAACAACAAATTAACATTCAGATTTAAAAAAAATACACCAAGAAATGAATATGCAGAACGAACCTAGAACCTTGATACCTGCAGAACTGCAAATTCTATTGTATTACTCAAATTGTCGCTTCTTACGACATGTATGAGCCACAGTGGTCCTATTCTTGCTATCACTCATATGGCTCCCTGAAACCACACAGGGGTTGATAATTTAACCACAATAGTGAGCACGAAAAATTATAAAATGAACATGACACCAATTCAGAAGATTCCTACCCCTCTATAGAGATCGGCAGTGATTCTATTCTTAGCCGTAAGCACAAAAATCCCTGATGCCTCATAAAACTTAAAATATTAAAAGTAAGATTGAAAATGTTAGCAGCTCAACAAAATTTTTTGTAACACTGGTAGCTGCAAGCAAGAAAAAAAAATGTTTTCCATGCAGCAACAAACATTATTAAAAAAACATATTATATATGAATTAATTATAGAGATATTTAATAGAGAATAATTTCATTAAAAAACTTTTTCAATATATTGAAGCCATCTCTTTTCCATGTTGTTTGCAAATGCTGGGATTTGAACCCAGAATTTCTACAAAAGTGTAGATGTGTTTGCCGGTTACACCACAAAAGCATATCATGTTGTACTAAGATAATGGCGTCCAATATTTACCAAAACAAATTATGTAAATTAAAGGTTAAAAGTATTTAAACTAATCCCATTTTCTATTTATAAAATACACTTGTAACACACATTCACAGCAGCACATGTTTTCTAAAAATATATTGTATAATATCAAATAAAAAACCAGGTCTTCTCATCCTTATAAAAGCCCAACCAAACTGTAAGCAAGTCTTTAATCAAAATATACACATTGGTTCAAATCTGGTTAAATTGAACATTTTAAGACATTTCTTCAAGTTACTTCTAGTGCTGAGATTTTTTTAAATTTCGCACACAAATTCTTTGAAGTAAGACAAATTAAAACACTAGAAAAAAATATAGGTCACCATGCTTGTTTTTTTTTGCCAAGACTAATTTTAAACTACACTGTTTTACATTTTTTTAAAGAAAAGACAGCAAAGGGGTGCAAGTTATAAATTATGTTTTATTTACTAAAAGAGTGATATATTTCAACAAAATAATGTTGTCATCCATGTAACAAAAGATAAAGTATCTAAAACAGAAAAAAATCATGATGCTATTCTGGGTTTCACCTTGCATACAATGATTTTCATAAATTGCTACGATTTTAAATTTGGCTGCAAATATTGCAATTTTACACTAATTCAAAAAAGTTCTAAAGCGGAGAATTGTTTCATTCTTTCTAAAATGAGACACTGTAACAAACCATATCGGAAAAAAAAAAAAAAAAAAATTGATGTCACCATGCTTGTTACTAAATTACAGTGCTAAATATTACCTCCTTTTTTCATAAAATGGCTGCAACGATGCATTTTCACAATAATTCAACAATAAAAATAGTTGTAACTTGGAGAATTGCTTCATTCTTTTAACAAAGAGGCACTTTTACAATACAAATAAAAAATAAAATAAACAAGAAAATATTGGTGGAACCGATGGATGCTCCCCAAGTGAGTGTTGAACTCAGTACCCGCTACTTGGTTGAAAAATACCAAACTGCATAGCAGGAACAATATGTGGCTCTGCACTTCACAAAACTCGTTCGTAAGTCATTGAACAGGAACAAAATGACAATATAAACAGATCCTAGCTAGTTTTACAAAATTAAAACAAGAGGTTGTAGCGAAATAGCGTCATGACGACAATATGCAAATCTCCACTTGGTAATGATGCATCCTAGCAAGTTTCATAAAATTTCAACCACAGATTTTAGAGAAATAAAAATCACCAAACCGGAACACAAACGTAGCAAGTTTCATAAAATTCCAACATGAGGTTGCAGAGAAACATTGCGGACAATAATTCGGTCATAGACTCAATGAAAGGGACATAACTCCATTAAAAATCATTGACCCGAAACACATAGACAATATGGGCATCTGCACTTGGTAATGATGCATCTTAGCAAGTTTCATAAATTCCATAATGGGGTTGTAGAGAAATAGCGCGGACAAGAATTTAGTCAAAGACAGAATGAAAGGGCTATAACTCTGTGAAAAAACATCAAACCGGAACACAAAGACAATATGCACATCTACACTTGGCAATGATGCATCCTAGCAAGTTTCACAAAATTTCGACATGGGGTAGTAGAGAAATAGTGCGGAAAGAATTTGGTCACAAACAGAATCAAAGGGCCATAACTCTGTGAAAAATCATCAAACCAGAACACAAAGACAATATGCACATCTGCACTTGGTAATGATGCATCTTAGCAAGTTTCATAAAATTCCAACAAGAGGTTGTCGAGAAAAAGCCTGGACAAGAATTTGGTCACAAACAGAATCAAAGGGCCATAACTCCTTAAAAATCATTGAACCGGAACACAAAGACATTATGCGCATCTGCACTTGGTAATGATGCATCCTAGCAAGTTTCATAAAATTCCAACCAGAGGTTGTAGAGAAATAGCCCTGACAAGAACTTTGGGACGCACGTACAAAGCAGCAACTATATGCTTCACTCCTTTGGGGGAGCATAAAAATACAGGTCACCATACTTGTTACAAAGTTACAGTGCTAAATGCTACCTCCCCTTTGCATAAAATGGCCACAATCGATGCATTTTCACACCAATTCAATAATAAAAATTTCATTCTTTCTACAAAGAAGCACAACAACAAACAGTCATAAAATAAAATAAAAAATATATGTCACCTTGCTTGTTACTAAGCTACAGTGCTAATTGTTACCTCCCCTTTTAATAAAATGGTCTAAAATTGTCAAAATGGTGACCATTATCTGTTGTTATTTTTTGTAAATGAAGTTCCATTGCAGAGGTAACTTTGTAAATGATACACTACATAGCAATTATAATATTTGTAATTTATAATGTAATTACTGTTATGATGCTTTTATACATTTCATATATGATGAACATCAATATTTGTGAGTAATAGTTTGAAATGTTAGAAGCCTAGTGGTAAAACCATGTACTGTCACACCGTCATCCATTATTATTACATTAACTTAGACACTTTTATTCCTGTACTGGGCTACTTCCAACATTAATCTTTGAATTGTCAATCAAATTTTAGAACACTGGTAGTGATTGTTCTTAATTTTTCATAATATGTGCATTTCCTACAGTCTTTTGAAAAAACATTGTATGTTTTTCTATTACTTTTTCTTAACATGGTCCCAATATCTGATTTACTGTCAAAATCTATGCTTCTGGCAACACATAGCCCATGTAGTTCCGGCTAAGAATAGAATCACTGCCGATATCTGCAGAGGGGTAGGAATCCTCCAAATGGGTGTCATGTTCATTTTGTCATTTTTTGTCATGTTCGCTATTGAAGTTAAATTATCAACCCCTGTGTGGTTCCAGGGAACCATGAGTGATGGCAAGAATAGGATCACTGTGGCTTATGCATGTCGTAAGAACGACAAATTGAGTAATGCGATAGAATTTGCTGAAACTGCAGTTCTGCAAGGTTTTAGGTTCATTCTGCATATTCATTTGTTGATGTATTTTTTTAATCTGTATGTTAATTTGTTGTTTTTGTACATGTAGAGTGAACCTGGAATCTTTCTTCCTGTTGGCGTCGAATAACCTATAATGTGTTGGTATGCCGTAAAACCCTATTCATTCATTCATTCTGGCAACTCATATTGTAATAAATTGGTCTGGTCCTGGTGTACTTAGTACTACTTGACTGACATCACTGAAAATTAAAGAAAGTTTATATGAGATAAAGAAATAAATGACAATGTTTGTTTGACAAATTGTATGCTGTCTGACAATCAATCTAGGGGTCAAGAGTTCAAATCCCCCGCCCGGCAACAGTCTCTGTGATGATTGATATATGACATTGTGTCTCAATATCATACATATCTCACCACTGATTCAAGTGGGAAAGTTATCAGTTACTTGCGGAGATGGGGTGTGCTCGAGTACTGGTTAATCCCAGGAAACAGTGGTTAGGTAAACTGATCATCTGCTAGCCCTCGATGGCATAAAAATGACACTTAATATTCAATCAATCAATCAAAACATTGAACGAAATCTTATGGTTATAAACTTGTATGTGGACATTTTTACTGAATGAAACTTAATGTTGTGTAACAAGCAGTCAAGGGGTTGCAAGCTCAAATCCCTGCTTGGCCAGACTCAGTGATGATTTAAATATATGCAAATTCCAACATTGTGTCTCATGTTCATTCATCTTTAATCACTGACTCAAGTGGGAAATTAAGTTGTCAGTTACTTGCACGGATATTGGGTGTGCCAAACAAGTTGACACAAGTTTGATCCCCCTCAGATCCTCTGTTGTATTCATGATTATTTTGTTGTATTCAATAGTAGAAATAAGATGAAAAGGTTAAACTACAGTAATAATTACCATTGGCCCCTTTTGATGATTGTCACTTCTTCATTTAGTGTTTCTGTACATGTTGTCTATGTCACGATATTGATTGGTCTTTATTTTCATGTTTCTTAATGGTTTATGAAACCACTACAGGTATTTCAAGCACTGACATCTCAATCCATCTGTAACCTGAGCCTCTGAAATGTGTTGAATAGTTTATTATTTTCATAATTCATGTTTCAATTTTCTGTTTAACAGGAAACACAGAGCACGACAGTGTATAAATTTATTTTTGATATTTACTCAATGTAAGAATACTGTTTGAATCCCTGCCCGGCAAGTCTCCAGGATGATACATATATATATGACATTATGTCTCTTTATCAAGCCTCTCTCACCACTGATTCAAGTGGGAGAGTTATCAGTTACTTGCTGAGATGAGTTGTGCTCCAGTACTGGTTAATCCCAGGAAACAGTGGTTAGGTGATCGTCTGTTAGCCCTCAATGGCATGAATATTATCCTTAATATTCAATCAGTCAATCACTTTTTATAGTTGTTCATCTCTAGAAATCATAAAGTAAGTTATCATTTTATGTGATACGTCTGTGACAGTCCTGAAATAACCAGTCCCTTTAGGACTTTGATTATTGTTCCCAATTAAAGTTATCTCCCTTTAAGTGATGGAAAAGGCCAAGTGACCTGAGGTCAGATTATTTCCCACCATAATAATCTGTTTTCATTGGTTTAGCCATCAAAGTCTATTGTTTTCATTCCTGCTTATCCATTCCTAGAATGTTATGACTCTGGATACATGTATAATTTTGTAGAGGGTTTAAATATTATTTAACTGATTTTATAAAGGATTTATTTGGATGTAAGACAACTAACTGAGACACAGAGAGTTTGTAGTGTGTGGTGTGGAGAGGCTGAGCTGATTTATATAGATATTTTAGCATCCAAGTTGTGGACCTGAATGCACTATTCCTCTATATAAATAACACATCGATATTGATCAGCCAGTTATGAATAAGCATCAATTTACCTTATACTCAATTGCTTTGTGTTGATGTCAAATGATATTGGACTTTTCCTGTTTAATCAATGTGTCTTGTTTGTTTCCACTGTTCTTATACTTCCACATATACAGTTTATGTATAACATCGACCCATATAAGTGTCTTCCTTAATGTCTTTCAATACCAAACTTTTACATGCATCAGGTCAGTTAGATGTCAAAACCTGTACGAAATTTGACGCCCGTAAAATTGGTGTAAACAAGGAGTAATTTCATAGAAATCCAGGCGTAAATTTCGTTCATTTGAAGTATATCAACCAAGCGTAAAATAAGACGTAAACCAGGCGTAAATTTCGCGAAATATGCAAAAGAGCTAAAAACCAGGCGTAAAAAGAACCAGGCTTAAAAATAACTAGGCGTAAAAAGAACCAGGCATAAAATGTCAGAAACCAGGCGAAAAAATTACCAGGCGTCAAAAGAACCAGGCGTAAACAAGGAATTTGTCTCTGGACATGAATGTCCTCGCTGTAAGCTTTAATACAAGCTCGAGTGCATATGGCTTCTTATTCTTTACCACAAATGTCAATGAAACAGTGTGTGGACAATATAAAAAATTTGTATGTAACTAATTCTTACCAATTACACCCTAGAATATAATACTATAATAATACTGTATGCTTTTCTTTAATTTAAATTTTTAAGTATTTAAGTATATATTTAAATATATTGGTGAAACAAAAGCCAGGAGCTAGGAACATTAATGAACTTCTATCAAATCTAACAAATATAATATAATTTTTATTTGTTAACATTTTATTATACATGTTTCATTAAATATTCATTTCTTAGAAAAATAGGTTGGTCCCTACTGGTGTTCAGGGGTCATTATGTTGATGTAACTTAGTTATATTTTTGTCAAAGGTTGCACATTTTAATTATAATGTAGCTGCTCTGATGGACAAGATTTGAATTCAAGAATATAAACATGAATTATAGTAATTCTTAAACATTCATAGCAGCTGTATAAAAAGGCAATCAAGATAAACACAGACACCATGAACTTCCACTTTTGAAACATCTATTATTAAAATCCCTGCATCCTTTCTAGAATATTGCTACATATTCCTTAACACTAAATTATGTTGTTATTATAAACTTCTTATCCTTTCTTCCAAATACATTCATTAAAATTGGCATATTCTTCAAAAGAAAATAAATAGGAATCATTATGAACACAAAGCTGTTTCTCCTTGAATGAAACATTTGAATTCTGAGGATATGTAGGTCAAGATAACATGCTGGTCATTTACTGGCCAGTTTTTATCAATGACTAGATCTATGGGGGTTACTTAGGTAATTTAACACATTATCAGGATTGTTTAACAGCAACTGCTGCTGGTTGTATGGTTATAGATGAACAAACCCCCTTCTTGTACCTTCCTGCAGGAGTATTACAACTTGTGTGTACAACGTATTTGCACTCCAAAATTACCGAAACATGAATTACATATTGTATTATAATGAAGGCAATAATAGGTCCTATGGAAAACAGAACAAAAGGTGACTTAAATGTCATGTTTAATTGTCATTTCCATTACATTTCCTACCAAAAATATAAATGCATCTTTTTTTTCATAATTTTGACAAAAAATTATTTAAGTATGATTATAATATTTTCTTTTTTTTTATTAGATAATCTTTGTGTCTTATGATATAAATGTACAATGTATGTTAATTAGATAATAAAACTTGTAATTATTTTTTTCCTTTTTTTAATCTTTAATCTTGGAAGCAACACTTTACATAATAATATAGGGGGAGGTTGGGGAGTTTGAATGTTTGACATCTCTTGATATGTTTCACATCTCAGATAGTTTCAAGTTAGGTCATAATACTTTATGTCACAGTGGAAAAGGAGCTAAAGATAAAAAGTACAAAATGTAATGCCTGGCCTGTACACTTTGATGAAAATTCTTAGTTCATTTTTTACAGTTACAAGTGGCTGGCTGACAGACTTACGCCTGGCTGACAGAATTACGCCTGGCTGACAGAATTATGCTTGGTTGTCAAAAATTACACCTGGATTCCAGAGATCACGCCTTATAATTATGGTTGCATTGGTAAAGAGATTACATGTCCTGCTCCTTTCCACCTGGTTTGGGACATGTAACTATTAATTTCACTTGGTTTCCGCCTCCAAACCAGGTGGATTATGCCTGATAACTTCGTACGGGAATTCAAGATTTATTTAGATTTATTTTTCCTCGTCTCCATCCTGGTATGAATAATATTGTTTCAGGTAAATTCATCATGTATTCAGCGCTTTGGAACAAATTAACGAATGATTCATATCCGAAAATGAGTTATCTGAAATGTTACCACTACGAGTATTTAACAAGTGTATGAATGCATACATTTACAAAAATCAAGTTATTTTGGCTAATATTTTGACTATCATAACAAATGATATATCGAAATGATGGGGAAATATTTGCAGTTTCTTTACTGCAACTAAATAGAATGCATCTGATGTGCACAATATGAAAAATAAAAATGTTTAAACTGGATTGAGTCTTCAGATGAACAACTGTTTCTCTCTAAAAGTTGCTGCTCAACTAGTTTACACATGGACAATCACGCTATATCACATATCAAAACAATGCTCATGCCGTATTCTTTAATTACATATAGTTGAGCTGAACATGGGTAGCATGTGTACTTTATAGTTAGCAGAAGCAGCAAAATGTCAGTCTTTAACAAGGGTATGCATGCATGTACAAAAATCAAGTTATTTCGGCCAATATTTTGACTATCTTGACATATGATACATCAAAATAATGTAAATCATTTACATTTTATTTACTGCCATTATATATAGTGTGTATGATGTGCAGGATACAAAATTAATTTAAAACATTAAAACTTGATGGGGTCTTCAAATAACGGCTGTTTCTCTAAAAGTTGCTGCCCAACTATTTTATACACATTCGATATCATCAAGACATATACCATTACAATACTTACTAAAGCCAGTTGAAACTTACGAGTTGGGCAGGACTTCCCATAAACGGAACCATAAAAATAATGATGAAACCTGGCAGTTTGAATATGAGGCTTCGAGATATTTTATAATATATCAAACTAAAGCTTATGTTCTGCTCCATAAGAGCCGAAAATTTGGATAACGGAAACATATTCAAATTGATGCAGATGTGAGTCTTTGTCATTATTTACTGAGCGTTTACTGTTTACATGTGTGGTTCCCAGCTAACCAAAGAACGATTGCGGGCCCTAGAATGCGAAGGCAACGCCGAGAGCTTTTTGGGTCCGAGAACCAGGCTAGATTAAATAGCCTCTTCCTCCCATTATAGGAGGTGTCAATCATGAAACATTGGGTAAGATCTTTTATACCGTGAGATTCATCAGACATTTTACGGTAATCTTATCTCAAAAATATGGAACATCTCCATTGATACGTTGATCTATCAAACTTGATAATTACTCAACGGTGCGCAAAGAAAGAAGGATAGAATAGAATTTGAGAAAATAATAATATCAGATATAACCATGTGTTTGATAAAGTAACTCATTTATAAAACAAATCAGGTGTACATATAAAGAAAAATATATAAATGGCTATAGCTGTATTAGATATATGTACTAGGAAAAGGTTTAAAATACTAAAGATAAAGAAGAAAGGAATTCTAAACTTTTTTATATCCGACAAAGACAAACTGTTCTGACTTCTGTGGTGGTACCAGGGTTTTTAACCTGCTTAAAAAGTATGTCACCAGGATTGCCAGAAAATTAGGTTATCAAGATTGCCAGAAAAAGAAGTCACTGGGATTGCAAGAAAAAAAGGTTATCAAGATTACCAAAAAAATAAGTAGCTGGGATTGCCAGAAAAATAGGTTATCAAGATTACCAGAAAAAGTTGTCACTAAAATTAAGTTATCAAGATGGACAGAAAAATAAGTTGCTGGGATTGCCAGAAAATTAGGTTATCAAGATTGCTAGAGAAGGAAGTCACGGGATAGCCAGAAAAATAGGTTATCAAGACTGCCAGAAAAAGAAATCACCATGATAGCCAGAAAAATAAGTTGCTGGGATTGTCAGAAAATGAGGTTATTAAGATTGCCAGAAAAAGAAGTCGCCGGGATAGCCAGAAAAATAGGTCATCATGTTATCCAGAAATTAAAACAAGTCATTGGTATTGCCAGAAAAAATAAAAACAAGTCACTTGGATTTGCCAAAAAATATAAGTCACCAGTATTAACAGAAAAAAAAAGGTCACTGGTATTGTCAGAAAAGTAGGTTTTAGGCCATCAACCTACTTTTCTTGCAATCCCAGTGGCAGTCCTTGTAACTTATAAGCTTATGTCATGGTAAATTTTCATTGAATCTTAACCAATCTTGCACAACAGTTATATACCCACAAAATCTCAGAAAAGTTCTTGAACCAGCGTAATTCAACCACAAATGCCTCTGCCACAGGGCTTATAAACATATCTTAAGTAAAACTGTAATAAACATTTCTCTGAAAGTTAAAGGTCTATAGACCTTAGATATTATACATGTAGCATTTCATGGAGGTCTCCTAAAAGGTTTGTTGAAGTCAGGTCTCAAGGGTCTGTCCGTTTGTTGCAAGTAGAGCGATTCAGGCCCTCTTGGGCCTCTTGTTTTTCTGGAATCTCGGTAACTTATTTTTCCAACAACCAGAAATGCCTGAAAAAAGGTCATCAAGATTGTCAGATAAAAAGTCCCTCCGATTGCTAGAAATAAAAACCATTCAGTATTCATGTGTATGTAATTATATAGGGGTCAAAACTCTACATTCAAACAAATTATATGGTGGTCAAAACTCTACATTCAAACAAATTATACAGTGGTCAAAACTCTACATTCAAACAAATTATATAGGGATCAAAACTACATTCAAACACATTATACAGGGGTCAAAACTTTACATTCAAATAAATTATATGTAGGTCAAAGCTCTACATTCCAACAAATTATATGGTGGTCAAAACTCTCCATTCAAACAAATTATATAGGAGTCAAAACTCTACATTCAAACAAATTATATAGAAGTCAAAACTCTCCATTTAATCTAAATAAATCTTTGTCTGCACAATGGCATAATCTCTTTCCTAGCCTGGAGTGCCTAGGCAAGAGGGGATTGAACCCTGGATTAAACAAGGGCTCAGAAGTCTGTATTACGGTCCAAAAAGGAGGGTCAAAGCTCTACAATGCATTGTGCAAAAGAAATCAGGGGGTCAAAACTCTACATCATATGTCCAAAAATAATGGTTAAAATGGCGGCACATATGTATTCACCAATATATAGGGAGTGCACCCCCTCCCCCACCGGGTTCGACCCTATTACCTCAACTGTAAATGATTTTGAAACAGCACCTTAGAATATATAACATTTGTATAATTCTACATTCTACCTCAGTACATCTATTTATTTTCTAAATATTAGTATACACATGTGCATGTATTATGGTGAATAAAATTTAAACCAGTATTAAAAAAAAATAATTATATTGTTTGGCAAGTGGAATTTTTTTTTTTTGCTTAACATGCTTTAATAGGAACTGTATTTTGTAAGCTGTACTACATAAGTTCACCTGTAAACTGTACTACATAAGCTCACCTACAAGCTTTACTACATAAGTTCACTTGTAATCTGTACTACATAAGCTCACCTACAAGCTGTACTACATAAGTTCACCTGTAAACTGTACTACATAAGTTCACCTGTAAACTGTACTACATAAGTTCACCTGTAAACTGTACTACATAAGCTCACCTGCAAGCTGTACTACATAAGCTCACTTGTAAACTGTACTACATAAGCTCACCTGCAAGCTGTACTACATAAGCTCACTTGTTATCTGTACTACATAAGCTCACAGCAAGCTGTACTACATAAGCTCACCTGGAAGCTGTACTACATAAACTCACCTGTAAGCTGTACTACATAAGCTCACATGTAAGCTGTACTACATAAGCTCACCAGCAAGCTGTACTACATAAGCTCACCAGCAAGCTGTATTACATAAGCTCACCTACAAGCTGTACTACATAAGCTCACCAGCAAACTGTACTACATGAGCTCACCAGCAAGCTGTACTACATACACTCACCTGTAAGCTGTACTACATAAGCTCACCAGCAAGCCTTCAGCTCGGGATAATTACAATCATAAACCCCTAGCACACGCCCCCACTCCCTGCCTCTAACCCCCTAAAGTCACATATTTTATCATTAAAATCCACTATATTTTTACTGAAAAACATCCAGACTTTGTATTGCACCCTCTAAGTTGGCCCCGTCTAAACTGAAATCCTAGATACGCCCCTGATTACTAAATATAAAATCAAAGTATAAAGGGTGGGATTGCTAGTACCTAGCTATGTTATAAGTTGTTTTATACCGTAAAGCGTCACTTTCAACCAAACATTTTTTCATGCTGTCACACTTGAGTATCATGTCACATGGTATGGTACCCCATCCAGTCACAGTATACTGACACGGACTTCAAATATCGAATTAATACAGGCTACAGTTAAAGTAGTTTGTGTTTTGCAAATTATTATGCTCATTGACTTACAGTTGAATGATGTCTAAATTATATCTATATCTAATAAAAGGAGGTAATGTCCACATTGTGTTTCAATAAAGTATACATATTTCTCTAGTAAAGGGAGGTAATGTCCGATGGGTTCTTCCTCTGTAAATTAGCTAGACAGTGTTTTTGAACATTTAATTTCAAAACAATTTAAATTGTAGATTGGTTATTTGGTAGTAATTATTGACAATAATACAGATATTAGAATAACATCTCTATATTATCGATTTTGATCTATTAAGCTTAATAACAAGTATTAACACTGTGCAAATATATAACCACACTAAAGATAATCATTCAATCAAAGTTTCAATCAACAACGTTGGCCTGTGTTAAGCACATCAGGAGGTTTTCGATACCATGCTAGCATAATTTATCTAATTTACAATAAACAATTGTTTCTTCAATATGTTCGCTCTCCTTATATGTTTTGATTTCTTCTCCAAGTAATTTCAATTCCTTCCGGTATCAATTTTTAATGTTGACTTAACCTTTTTCATGTCTGATTCGCAAAACTAGTTTTGTTGTGTCCCTTTTGGATAGGAATCATCAATGCTGTTGTTATTGTTACTATTGGAGTTTTGTTGTTGTTGATGCTAATAATGTAGTGGTGGCGGTAGTTATTATGATGATGATAATGATGATGATAGTGGTGGTGGTAGTTATGATGATGATGATAGTGGTGGTGGTTGAAGTTATGATGATGATGATGATGGTAAGGGTGGTGATGATGAGGATGGTGATAATGATGATGATAATGAAGCTGTAGTGTTGACTGTAATGTGAATCCATTATATCATCACCATAAAGTTTATGTTCCATTGGTGACTTTTCGAGTAAAAGGCAATAATTTTACTCATATGTAGAGATGGGTGTGCTGGTTAAACTTTCAGGATGCCAGGAAAGAGTGATTAGGTAAACTGTTCACCTTTTAATCCTCAATGACATAATTATGACGCTAAATAAATCAAACCAACATAGTTTCTTCAATATTGCTCATATTGTAGATATATGTACTTGGTTTATCCAGAGGCATATACACATTAAAGGGAATATATTTTTTAAAATTTTAAAATTGGCCAAAAACATGTTTTCCAATTCAACATGACTATAATATGCTCACTGGCCCTGTATTTCAAAAAGCAGAAAATGTGTTTTAAATACCATTAAATATATTGTATCAAAGCATTTAAAATGCTAGAACAGACACTTAATGCAAACAGCAAATTAGATAAGATTTGTGATTATATTATAATTAGTCATATGTGAATAAAAAGTCAACAAGCCATGTTATTCACTCTCACTATAATAATTATTACTACAATTTTTTCTAAAATGATTGTATTCAAAGTCTCATTAAACTTCCGAAATGCACACTTTTTGATAATAACAAAAATTATTGTAATTAAATGTGTTTATACATGTAGTTGCTAAAACCATTCATACAGACCCATTAGTGACTGTTTTTAAAAAAGCGAGAAAATAAAAAACTTCGATTGAAATGTGTATTTCTTAGACAAGCGGACCAAGCTTTTAATTTTTGTTCACATTTTTGTTATTACGTAGTGACTTGGGTTGCTTTCCGACTGTACCTCCGCCAGTGTTCTGAAGTACACAAATGCATATTGCAGTGCTAGTGTGTGGATTAAGACCGCTAGATAAGGGGTTCATTAAGAAAATTAGAAAAGTTATGTCTTCACTTATATCCTGTATCGTTTTTGGGGTTTCTTTTTTAAAAAAAATATATATGATGTCGGCTGCAATAAAACTGTTTTGAACGTAGTACGCATTATATTAGTTATATGCACTGAAAACCAATGACTACGGAATACTGGTTTGGTCTAGTATCTCTTACTCAGGATCCTCCCTTGCATATAGGCGTGACACTTATAATCGCACACGCTATTACGTCACAAATCACTTTATCAAAGTCAATATTAAGAGGCTACCATGAGTGGTTTGTTTAGTACAGTTATTAAGGAATGAATGAATAGGGTTTTATGGCATACTAACACATAGGTTATTTGATGCCAACAGGAAGGAAGATTTCAGGTTCACATTTCATGTACAAAACAAGCTTCGTTACTGAAGGTGTTTATTGGAAAGAGACGAACATTAATTCGTAAACAAAACCCATTCTTAATTATGTACCAATAATGTGCTTTATATATATTTTTTTCGTTTCCATAATTTCTCAGTGACCAAATAAACATGTATTCAATCATCTGGAAGAGTAAAACTGACTTAAATTAAAACTAAAAACGACCATTTCGGAAGTTTAATGAACCTTTAATGAAACAAAAGGTTGAAGTGATCTAGCTATTTGGTATAAATGAAACATAGATTGAAGTGATTTTGATGTTTGAAATAACTTGCTGTCATTAAGTGTGCATGCTTATATTCTTTCTATTAAAGGGCTGCTGTATTTAGTTTACAGCTAAATATCTACAATAGTTAATTGTTTTTTTGAAATACTTTGTGTTATTGTATTTGAACATTCCTGGCCCCAATGTCCTGTACCTACCCAAGTGTCACTCCAACCC
The DNA here is from genome assembly GCA_029582155.1 of Panopea generosa. Lineage (NCBI taxonomy): Eukaryota > Metazoa > Mollusca > Bivalvia > Adapedonta > Hiatellidae > Panopea > Panopea generosa. Next base: position 2,859,602 of record CM055908.1, on the reverse strand, counting down.
CCCCTTTTTTTAAATTCTGTTTGTTGTTTTTTTTTTAAATGAAATACTCTGCATTAAGATTCCAGTCCTGCTTGCTCAAACAACTTTACCAGTTATTTGAGTAAGGACAGTGGATCTACTCAGATTTATTTTTAGGTCTTCCTCCACCAGTAAAACTGGATATGCCATATATAACCTGATTGTGTCGCCCAATTTCAACTTTATTAACCATTATCACCCCCTGACAGTGGCCCAGTTTTAGGATTTAGATGAATAAATTATCGTATTTAAAATAACAATCTATTCAAACGGACATTTATTACATTTAGGTTTTGAGACTCATTCATGTCGGCACATGTGTACTTGTGAGCTCAGTCAGTAATGCATTTGACTGTCAATGCAGGTTTTGGAATCCCCACATGTACATTCTGTCATGATTGATCATCAACTTTGTTCTACGGTTATTAACCTCACATTTGAATATGTGCGGTGGCAGTCAGCGACTTGCAGAGAAACGTCTGATATTAGTTAACATCACACTACACAGTTACGTCCCTTTTTCCATGGTAACTTGATTCTTACCTTAAAAAAAGGCCTTTGTAATTTGGTTTTGAAATATTTTCAAAATGAATCATAATGGTTGTGATTTCTTGCTGCAGATGAGAAGAGCAGAAGTTGGCATAGCATAAACTGCAATAAGACATTACTGGTGTTAAAAAGTGACTTTTATAGGATTTCAACATATGCATGTATCTATGAGCATTTAAGGACTTTTTTTTTTAAAAAAAAAAACAAAAAAAAACTTAGTCAACCTACCAGATATTGTGCATTTTTATGTGGGTATACATTCCTGCTATGAAAAAAAAATTCTATGAGGAATTCTTTTTTTACCATGGAAATCCTAGACCTTTTTTTATATAGAACAAAGAACAAAATTCAATTGTGTAGTGAGACCATAACAACCTAGTGGATCCAAGGAAAAGATGATTACGACCAATGACCATTTTTAAATATCTGAAATACTGTTGATAAAAGTTATAGAATATCATACAAATTAATACTAACAGTACAAACAATATCTCTAAGACGCACCTAATATCCACAAAATATTTAATTGTTATAATAGATTTATGTTTTTAATTATTTGTATAATACCACTTTAAGCTCATTAATCAATGCTAGCCCCATAGAAAAGAGTTTCTAAAAGTGTCCTGTCAGATTTTAACATGCCCAATTAAAAATATTAAGTGCGTTTCGTCCCGATTATGTTAAGGGCCCATACAGGGTTTCCAGGACTCATCAGTTAGACAAACCCCATTTATTTGAGCCGACTGAACATTGTCAATTGTTAGTAATTGTTAGTTATTAGTAATTGTTAGTTATTAGTTATTGTTAATTATTAGAAATTGTTAATTATTAGTAATTGTTAATTATTAGTTATTATTGTTAATTATTAATGTTAATTATTAGTTATTGTTAATTGCTAATAATTAGTTATCGTTAATTATTAGTGTTAATAATTAGTTATTGTTAATTATTAATAATTAGTTATTGTTAATTATTAGTTATTGTTAATTATTAGTGTTTATTATTAGTTATTGTTAATTATTAGTGTTAATTATGAGTTATTGTTAATTATGAGTTATTGTTATTATTAAGTGTTATTGTTAATTATGAGTGTTAATTATGAGTTATTGTTAATAATTAGTTATTGTTAATTGTTATTGTTAATTATTAATGTTAATCATTAGTTATTGTTAATTATTAGTTATTGTTAATTGTTATTGTTAATTATTAGTGTTAGTTATTAGTTATTGATAATTATTAGTTATTGATAATTAATAGTTATTGTTAATTATTGGTTATTGTTAATTATTAGTGTTAATTATTAGTTATTGTTAAATGTTATTGTTAATTATTAGTTTTAATTATTAGCTATTGTTAATTATCAGTTATTGTTAATTGTTACTGTTAATTATTAGTTATTGTTAATCATTAGTTATTGTTAATTATTAGTTATTATTAATTATTGTTAATTATTAAGAAAAATGGTTAAGAAAAATAATAATAGCAAAATATAAGAAACCATTAATACAACACAATATGTGCAATAAGATATAAGGATATAAGATAAAATAACATAAAATAATATAAAATACAATATAAAATAAGATACTATACAATGTTATAAGATACAATGTAATAACAAGTACGATTTAAAATATAAGGGAAAATCGTTGTCTCGTCTTCAACAAACTTACAAGACTTAACAATGAATAATGTAGAGCTGCAATTGTTATTGTTACATCTTCACAAATTATTCATGACTTAGCAATTAAAAAATAAAATAATGTAATGCTGTATCCATTCTATTCACGTCTTCACCAATTATACAAGACCTAGCAATAGATAAGATAAAATAACATAGAACTGCATCCATTGTTGTCTCATCTTCAATTTTACATCACCTGGCAATAAATGAAATGAAATAACGTTGAGCAGCATCCGTTGTTGTCACTTCTTCACAAATAATAGAGGACCTAGCAATAAATAAGATAAAATAATGTGTTATCTTCACTATTTATACAGGACCTAGCAATAAAAATGATAAAATAACGTAGAGCTGAATCCATTCTCATCTCTCCTTCACAAATAATAGAGGACCTAGCAATAAATAAGATAAAATAATGTGTCATCTTCACCATTTATACAGGACCTAGCAATAAATATGATAAAATAACATGGAGCTGCATCCATTCTTATCTCTTCTTCACCAATAATAGAGGACCTAGCAGTAAATAAGATAAACTAACTTTTCATCTGCACCATTTATACAGGACCTAGAAATAAATATGATAAAATAATTTAGAGCTGCATCCATTCTTATCTCTTCTTCACAAATAATAGAGGACCTAGCAGTAAATAAGATAAACTAACTTGTCATCTGCACCATATATACAGGACCTAGCAATAAATATGATAAAATAATTTAGAGCTGCATCCATTCTTATCTCTTCTTCACAAATAATAGAGGATCTAGCAGTAAATAAGATAAAATAATGTGTCATCATCACCATATATACATGACCTAGCAATAAAAATAATAAAATAACGTAGAGCTGAATCCATTCTTATCGCTTCTTCACAAGTAATAGAGGACCTAGCAGTAAATAAGATAAAATAATGTGTCATCTTCACCATATATTCAGGACCTAGCAATAAATATGATAAAATAACGTAGAGCTGCATCAATTCTTATCTCTTCTTCACAAATGAAACAGGACCTAGCAATAAATATGATAAAATAATGTACAGCTGCATCCACTGTTATCTCTTCTTCACAAATTATACAGGACCTAGCAAAACATATGATATAATAATATGAAACTGCATCCATTGTTGTCTCATCTTCACAAATACTACAGGACCTAGTAATAAATAAGATAAAATATTATAAAATAGTATCCACATAGCACAATATATCGCACCAACAACAACCAACCCACTCCACATATTACACCACACTGCACCACCAACAACCAAACACTCCACATAGCACACCATATCACACCACCAACAACCAACCCACTCCACATATTACACCACACTGCACCACCAACAACCAACCCACTCCACATATTACACCACACTGCACCACCAACAACCAACCTCTCCACAGAGTACACCACACCTCACCACCAACAACCGAACACTCCACATAGCACACTACACCACCAAACATTCAACCTCTCCACATAGTACACCACACCTCACCACCAACAACCAATCACCCCACATAGCACACCACACCACAAACAACTAACCACTCCACATAGCACACCACACCACACTGTGAAACAACCCACCTCTCCACATAGTACACCACACCATCAACAACTGACCATCCCACATAGTACACCACACTGCACCACCAACAACGGACCACTTCACATAGCACACGACACCATCAACAATCCACCACTCCACATAGAACACCACACCACACATCAACAACCCACCATTCCACATATTACACTTCACCAGCACACCACAAACCACCGACCACTCCACATAGTACACCATTCCGCATTACCAACAACCATACAACACAACACACTACCTATCCAACCCTACATATCTCTCAACACAAACAACATGCTTCCTCGGGACCCATGGTACAGCATCTCTCCACCACAACAGCACCATCACCATTGGCAGGACCCATGGAACAGCATCTCTTCACCACATCAGCACCATCACCATCGGCAGGACCCATGGAACAGCATCTCTTCACCACAACAGCAGCAATCCAACATTGGTAAACGATTGGTAAAAACTGCAATGTATCAAACAAAACTACAGTACACAGGTATATATATATACATGATGAACCCTTTGATGTGCCACAAAACACTTCTACTATGATAATACTCTTGCAGCTAATACTGTAAACTACAATTCACTATGACTTGCAATACGATACAATACAATACAATACAATACAATATGTCAGTCACAATACTCCTATATTACTATAACTACAATACATTAAAGTGCAATACAATACAAAGCAATACAATATGTCAGTCAGAATACTCTTATATTACTATAACTACAATACAATGCAATACAGTACAATACAATACAATACAATACATCAGTCACAATACTCCTATATTACTATAACTACAATACATTAAAGTGCAATACAGTACAGTACAGTACTATCAGAACAATACTATTACATTATGTTATTTTAGTAAAAAAAACTTTTATTTTTTACATTAATAACACGGCTATCTACATTTAATATATGTAATTACTTTACTACAATACTACTACATTCTGCCACAATAAACACAATAGTTCATTGAAAACAGAAATTCAATTATCAAACAGAAGCCTATTGTTGCAGATTATTAGTACCTCATTAAGTCTTCAGTGAGTGAAGACCATATAATTATTAATGAAACATTAAAAAAAATAAGATTATGATATGCAGGGGTGGTTTGACTGTGATAAAAAAGCATAGAAATCTATTTTATGATCTTAGGAATGAAAAAATATCTTATACTAGAAACCTTTCAAAAAAGTACAGTTAAGTAATTGTGTATTAGGCAAATGATTTCATAAAATACAAGAAATCACCGACTACTGCAATTACTACAGCAATGAATTTAACTTTCTCCAGAGAGTAGGAAAATAAATAATGGACTCTAAAATCTAAGCTTGATTATCCTACTTTATCTTATTTTTTTATAAAACTTCCCAAGAGAGCAGAGAAGTTAGTTGGAGTCCATTTTTTCCATTTGAACAATCAAATAGCGACTATAAAACTTCCACATTCTCAAAAGAGAAGATAATGATATGCAGAGAAATCTTCATTGGAAAGACTCATAGAGATGAAACTGTTGACAAAGGGGCCTCAACAGCTTCACTGAAATCTGTCTAACGCGCCATTCAGACAACTCTGTTTAATTATCAGAATCAACTCTTCTAAGCCTGCGACAGAATCATAGGAATCTATTCTATGATCAAAGGAATGGGAAAAAAAACTACATATATTTAAAAGGATAAATTCCATTATAAACACAAAAAAAAAATTTGAAAACAAATAAAACAGCACATATTAATCTTAAAGTTTTAAAACAAAAACTTAATGAAAGTAACAAGTGTTGTGGTCCGCAACACATATATTATTAAAGTAAAAAATAACTATTGAAAGTTGAAATCAAATTTCTTCTGAAAAAATTGTTTGTTGAAACAAGTATTTATGCTTAAAAAGTCCTAAATACCTTTTTACAATAATACATATAAAAATGACCATTGTTGTTGTCACAGCAAACACACCTCGAGACTGCATAGAAACTCACCCTGGATGTCTATATAGAATATGGGAATCTTCAGTGAGTGAAGACCCATACAGCCTAACATTCTATAAAATAACATTAAGTATGTCAAATACAAAACAAAGTGATAAACCCTTTATAATATTAAGCAACTAAACTTAAAATAAATAAACTTAATTAAGAAACAGCCACTTTAGTCATTACATTACAGTTTAATCTGCGACTCAAGACTTCTATTCAAATAACTGACTACATACATAGGGGAAATCTATGGCTAAATGAATAGACAAAACAGGAAAAAAATGTATGATAAATATGGAAATATATCATACCCACACCTCTATGGAGATAAAAAAATGCCTTGAACAGTCTTGAAAACCATCCAACAAATTAAAAATGATCTTACTAAAGATTGTACAACAAATTAAAAATGACCTTACTAAAAAATTGTACAACAAATTAAAAATGTAGTTCTTTAGATTAATACCTAACCTACTTCCCAGCCACAGTAATCCCCTACAAAACTATCAATACGACAACCTGTCCGGACGGCGAGACACCCTTCCTATCCTAGTCCTAACCTCTAGAACAGAGGCTGGGACTACCCTAACCCTAACTGGAGTGTCGCTGTATCTGAGGGGGGGTCGTCTAGCTCGAGAAGAGCGCCTAAGGGGTGCCGGTGGTGCAGGGACTGCTTCACGGACGGGAGGAGGGTGAACAACAAGAAGCTGAACTGGAGCAAGCTGAACAGGCTCGGCAAGCCTGACACGGACAACGGCGGGAGGAGAAGCAGTCCGAGGGACAGCAACACAGGCTGTGGGTCTGACGCATACAGCCGTATGGTCAGTAGCAACGGACGGACGGATACAGCGACGGACAGAGACACACGAACCTACCGGGGCAGGGTCTGCCACAGCAACAGGAGACCTAACTACAACTACCTGAGGTACCTCATCAGCAACTGGACGTAGATCCTCACTTGGCATGGTACGGGTACCAGTCACCTGAAAATAGAAAAAGAAAAGTTTCAATAAAATGTTTAACAATTAAACTTTGAATGTCAGTGGCAGAGCATCTGACAGGTTTAGGATTGGAGGGTCATGAGTTCAATCCTCTTGCAAGGCAAAGTGTGAATATTAATGAAGAAATTACAACCTAGACAAAATTGTTTATAGATGGACAGATAGACAGACATGGTGAAACCAGCAATACATAGGTATAACAAGAGCTGTCGAAGAACAGCGTTAACTCGACTATTCTAGCCTTGTTACAGAACAGTATATTATATGTACAATGAAAACCCCAGATTTATCTCCATCAATGAAACCATCTTTAATATTAGCAAAATAGTAGAAGGGCAGGGTATCTAATTCAAAATTAGATTAAAAACAAACAAATGACAGGAGGGTGGGGTCCTTGGGGTAAGTAACAAAGCTGAAACGGACAAAGTATTTAGTTTAAAACAAATTTATTTTTTTAAAAAACATGGGCTCTGGGTGGGGATGGTCCTTAGGGTTGGTGACAAATTGAAATGGAGCAGAGTATTTGACTTAATACAAAACAAAATTTAAAAAAAAATAGGCACAGAGGGGGTGAGGGTCTTGGGGTCAGTAACAAAGTGGAAATTGGGCAGAGTATATGATTGAATACAAAACAAAATTTACAAAAAAAATCATGGAGGGGGATGTGGGGGGGGGGGGGGGGGGGGGGGTGTCTAGATTGGACTCGTAAAGGTAGCCAAGTATTTCCAAGTTTCATAAAAATTCTTTAGATGACACAGAGCAGATATATAATCAGAGATGGATAGAATTAAAGACTGACTGACATCATCTCTAACTGCAGTACTAGTAATAATTCAATACTACAGATACATGTAACATCAGCATGATAAAATCATTACATATACTACTATCCCATATTCCACATTCCAGCTAACATCAGCATCAACATCATCATCAGCAGCATCATCATCATCAACTACAATATCATCATCATCATAATTATATATAATACCTTACACCCAAATCCAACTTACATCATCATCATCAACATCATCATCTCTAACTACAGTATTTATACTAATGCACTACTACAGCTACATGTAACAACAGCATGCTATAATCATTACATATACTATTATTATATTATAGCCAACTCCAACTATCATCATCATCATCATCATCATCTTCTTCATCATCAACAACAACATTATCATCATCATCATCAGCATCATCAACATTTCTAGCTGCAGTATTGATACTAATGCACTACTACAGCTACATGTAACATCAGCATGCTTTAATCATTACATTCACTACTATCCCTTATACCAAACACCAACTTACATCATGAACAACAACATTATCATCATCATCATCATCATCATCATCAACATCTCTAACTGCAGCATTTATACTAATGTACTACTACATCTACATGTAACATCAGCATGATATCATCATTACAAATGCTACTATCCCTTATACCCCAAACTCCAACTAACATCATCATCATCATCATCATCATCATCATCATCATCATCATCATAATCATCATCATCTCTGGCTACAGTATTTATACTAATGCACTACTACACATACGTGTAACATCAGCATGATATATTCATTACATAATACTACTATCCCTTATACCCAACTCCAACTAACATCATCATCATCATTATCATCATCATAATCATCATCATCATCATCTTTAACTGCAGTATTGATACTAATGCACTACTGCAGCTACATGTAACATCAGCATGATATAATCATTACATATGCTACTATCCTTTATACCCCCATCTCCAACTATCATCATCATCATCATCATCATCATCATCATCAGCAGCAGCAGCAGCAGCAGCAGCATCAACATCACAAACTGCGGTATTTTAACTTATGCAATACTACAGCTACATGTAACATCAGCATGCTATAGTCATTACATAAACTACTATCCCTTATACCAAACTCAAACTATCATCATCATCATAATCATAATCATCATCATCTCTGGCTACAGTATTTATACTAATGCACTACTACACATACGTGTAACATCAGCATGATATAATCATAACATAATATTACTATCCCTTATACCCAACTCCAACTAACATCATCATCATCATTATCATCATCATAATCATCATCATCATCATCATCATCATCATCATCATCATCATCATCATCATCATCTCTAACTGCAGTATTTATACTAATGCACTACTACACATACATGTAACATCAGCATGATATAATCATAACATAATATTACTATCCCTTATACCCAACTCCAACTAACATCATTATCATCATTATCATCATCATAATCATCATCATCATCATCTTTAACTGCAGTATTGATACTAATGCACTACTACACATACATGTAACATCAGTATGATATAATCATAACATAATATTACTATCCCTTATACCCAACTCCAACTAACATCATCATCATCATTATCATCATCATAATCATCATCATCATCATCATCATCATCATCTCTAACTGCAGTATTTATACTAATGATGGCAACGAATGGCAATATTGATATTCGAATATTCGGTCATTCTTTCGAACGAATATTCGAATATATTCGGTCAAGATCTTAAAAAATAAATAATCATCAACTTTCTATCCCGAACGTTTTTACTCGCCATATTTGTTACTTTCCCTTTCAGCGGAAACGGTGCTGATGTATAAATACTAAAAAGCAAACAATTGGAATATCATTGTCGTCAAGATTCAACATGACCTGGAACTCGATGATGCATAATAATAATAAATTAATACATGCTATGTTATATAAGCTTTAATAAGTTAAATATTCGTATGTTTGTGTAGTTTATAAGTAATTAACTATTAATAAATAAAATTGAAAAACAAACATAAAATATATATAAACGGCCTTCAAATCAAAGAAGTGTGCTCTTTAATTAGGTATAAGATTGGTAAATAAACAAACTTGCTCTCACCTTTTCAAAACAGGGTGATTTACAACAGACCGTAAAGGCAGATCGATGATTAAAATTGCCTAAGGCAATAAATTAAAGGATTACCGACCAGGACTCCTTATCACCTTGACAAACTCCAATTGACACCTGTCTTAGGAGGAAATCGATAATTACCGTGTCTTAACCTGGTTGATATAACACCTTTCAAAACCATTTGTGGCAAAAATATTGAAATTGAAAATAAATAAAGAAAACATTTTGAATTTACTATATTTTTTTAATATTTCTTTGTTGTTGCGAATATTCGAATATCAATATGACATTCGAATATTCGGACGTATGACCGAATATTCGAATATCCGAATATTCGTTGACATCCTTAATTTATACTAATGCACTACTACACATACATGTAACATCAGCATGATATAATCATTACATAATATTACTATCCCTTATACCCAACTCCAACTAACATCATTATCATCATTATCATCATCATCTTCATCATCATCATCATCATCATCTCTAACTGCAGTATTGATACTAATGCACTACTGCAGCTACATGTAACATCAGCATGATATAATCATTACATATGCTACTATCCCTTATACCCCCAACTCCAACTAACATCATCACCATCATCATCATCATCAACATCTCTAACTGCAGTATTGATACTAATGCACTACTATAGCTACATGTAACATCAGCATGATATAATCATTACATATGCTACTATCCCTTATACCCCCAACTCCAACTAACATCATCATCATCAACATCTCTAACTGCAGTATTTATACTAATGTACTACTACACCTACATGTAACACCAGCATGCTATAATGATTATACATACTACTATCCTTTATACTCCCAACTCCAACTAACATCATCACCATCATCATCATCATCATCAACATCTCTAACTGCAGTATTTATACTAATGCACTACTACAGCTACATGTAACATCAGCATGATATAATCATTACATATACTACTATCTCTTATACTCCAACTATCGTCATCATCATCATCATCATCAGCAGCAGCAGCAGCAGCAGCAACAGCAGCATCAACATCACTTACTGTGGTATTTAAACTAATGCAATACTACAGCTTCATGTAACATCAGCATGCTATAGTCATTACATAAACTACTATTATATCCAACTCCAACTTACATCATCATCATCATCATCATTTCTCACTGCGGTATTAATACTAATGCAGTACTACAGCTACATTTAACAACATCATCTATAATTATTACATACACTACTATCTCTTATACCCAACTATAACTGACATCATCATCATCATCATCATCATCATCATCATCACTCACTGGGTTATTTATACCAATGCAATACTACAGCTACATGTAATTTCAGCATGCTATAGTCATTACATAAACTACTCTCTCTTATACCCAACTCCAACTAACAACATCATCATCATTATCATCATCATCATCATCATCATCATCATGAACATCTCTAGATGCAGTATTTATACTAATGCATAACTACACCTACTTGTAACATCAGCATGCTATAATCATTACATATACTATTTTCCCATATTCCCAACTCCTGCTAACATCAGCTAACACCAACGTCGTCACCATCACCACCATCATCATCATCATCAACAACAACATTATCATCATTATCATCATCATCAACAACAACATCTCAAACTGCAGTATTGATACTAATGCACTACTGCACATACATGTAACATCAACATGCTATAATCATTACATATACTACTTTTCCATATTCCCAACTCCAGCTAACACCAGCTAAAACCAGCATCATCACCATCACCAAAATCATCATCATCAACATCATCATCATCATCATTATCGTCAACAACAACATAATCATCATCATTATCATCATCATCATCATCAACATGTCTAACTGCAGTATTTATACTAATGCACTACTACACCTACATGTAACATCAGCATGATATAATCATTACAAATGCTACTATTCCTTTTACCAAACTCCAACTTACATCATCAACAACAACATCATCATCATCATCATCAACATCTCTAACTGCAGCATTTATACTATTGCACTTATCACCTACATATAACAACAGAATGCTATAATCATTACATATGTAACTATCCCTTATACCCAACTCTTACTAACATCATCATCATCATCATCATCATCATCAACATCTCTAACTACAGTATTTATACTAATGCACTACTACAGCTACATGTAACATCAGCATGCTATAATCATTACATATACTACTATCTCTTATACCCAACTCCAACTATCGTCATCATCATCAGCAGCAGCATCAGCATCAACATCACTAACTGCGGTATTTAAACTAATGCAATACTACAGCTTCATGTAACATCAGCATGCTATAGTCATAACATATACTACTATCTCTTATACCCAACTCCAACTATCGTCATCATCATCAGCAGCAGCATCAACATCACTAACTGTGGTATTTAAACTAATGCAATACTACAGCTTCATGTAACATCAGCATGCTATAGTCATTACATAAACTACTATTATATCCAACTCCAACTAACATCATCATCCTCATCATCATTTCTTACTACAGTATTAATACTAATGCAGTACTACAGCTACATTTAACAACATCATCTATAATAATTACATACACTACTATCTCTTATACCCAACTATAACTGACATCATCATCATCATCATCATCATCATCATCATCATCATCACTCACTGGGTTATTTATACCAATGCAAAACTACAGCTACATGTAATTTCAGCATGCTATTAGTCATTACATAAACTACTCTCTCTTATACCCAACTCCAACTAACAACATCATCATCATTATCATCATCATCATCATCATTAACATCTCTAGCTGCAGTATTTATACTAATGCATAACTACACGTACTTGTAACATCAGCATGCTATAATCATTACATATACTACTTTCCCATATCCCCAACTCCTGCTAACATCAGCTAATATCAACGTCATCACCATCACCACCACCACCATTATCATCATCATCATCATCATCATCATCAACAACATTATTATCATTATCAGCATCATCAACATCTCTAGCTGCAGTGTAACACCAGCATGCTATAATGATTACATTCATAACTATCCCTTATACCCAACTCCAACTAACAACATCATCATCATTATCATCATCATTATCATCATCAACATCTCAAACTGCAGCATTTATACTAATGCACTACTACACATGCATGTAACAACAACATGCTTTAATCATTACTTCTAATGATACAATACTACTATTATAGCCAACTCCAACTAACTTCATCATCATCATCATCATCTTCATCATCTTCATCATCATCATCATCATCAACTACATTATCATCATCATCATCATAATCATCATCATCTCTAGCTGCAGTATTTATACTAATGCACTACTACAGCTACATGTAAATCAACATGCCATTATCATTACATATACTACTATCCCTCATTTCCAACTCCAACTAACATCATCATCATCATCATCATCTCTGGCTACAGTAACATCATCATCATCATCATAATCATCATCATTATCATCATCATTTCTTACTGCAGTTTTAATACTAATGCACTACTACAGCTACATGTAACATCAGCATTCTATAATCATTACATATACTTTTTTCCCATATTCCCAACTCCTGCTAACATCAGCTAACACCAACGTCGTCACCATCACCACCATCATCATCATCATCAACAACAACATTATCATCATTATCATCATCATCAACAACAACATCTCAAACTGCAGTATTGATACTAATGCACTACTGCACATACATGTAACATCAACATGCTATAATCATTACATATACTACTTTTCCATATTCCCAACTCCAGCTAACACCAGCTAACACCAGCATCATCACCATCACCAAAATCATCATCATCATAATCATCATCATCATCATTATCGTCAACAACAACATAATCATCATCATTATCATCATCATCATCATCAACATGTCTAACTGCAGTATTTATACTAATGCACTACTACACCTACATGTAACATCAGCATGATATAATCATTACAAATGCTACTATTCCTTTTACCAAACTCCAACTTACATCATCAACAACAACATCATCATCATCATCATCATCAACATCTCTAACTGCAGCATTTATACTATTGCACTTATCACCTACATATAACAACAGAATGCTATAATCATTACATATGTAACTATCCCTTATACCCAACTCTTACTAACATCATCACCATCATCATCATCATCATCAACATCTCTAACTGCAGTATTTATACTAATGCACTACAACAGCTACATGTAACATCAGCATTATATATTCATTACATATACTACTATCTCTTATACCCAACTCCAACTATCATCATCATCAGCAGCAGCAGTAGCAGCAGCATCAACATCACAAACTGCGGTATTTTAACTTATGCAATACTACAGCTTCATGTAACATCAGCATGCTATAGTCATTACATAAACTACTATCGCCTATACCCAACTCCAACTAACATCACCATCATCATCATCATCAACATCTCTAGCTGCAGTATTTATACTAATGTACTACTACACCTACATGTAACACCAGCATGCTATAATAATTACACATACTACTATCCCTTATACCCAACTCTAACTAACATCATCATCATCATCATCATCATCATCATCATCATTAACATCTCTAGATGCAGTATTTATACTAATGCATAACTACACCTACTTGTAACATCAGCATGCTATAATCATTACATATACTACTTTCCCTTATACCAAACTCCAACTAACATCATCACCATCATCATCATCATCATCAACATCTGTAACTGCAGTATTTATACTAATGCACTACTTCAGCTACATGTAACATCAGCATGCTATAATCATTACATATACTACTATCTCTTATACCCAACACCAACTATCGTCATCATCATCAGCAGCAGCATCAGCATCAACATCACTAACTGCGGTATTTAAACTAATGCAATACTACAGCTTCATGTAACATCAGCATGCTATAGTCATAACATATTCTACTATCTCTTATACCCAACTCCAACTATCGTCATCATCATCAGCAGCAGCATCAACATCACTAACTGTGGTATTTAAACTAATGCAATACTACAGCTTCATGTAACATCAGCATGCTATAGTCATTACATAAACTACTATTATATCCAACTCCAACTAACATCATCATCCTCATCATCATCATTCTTACTACAGTACTAATACTAATGCAGTACTACAGCTACATTTAACAACATCATCTATAATAATTACATACACTACTATCTCTTATACCCAACTATAACTGACATCATCATCATCATCATCATCACTCACTGGGTTATTTATACCAATGCAAAACTACAGCTACATGTAATTTCAGCATGCTATTGTCATTACATAAACTACTCTCTCTTATACCCAACTCCAACTAACAACATCATCATCATTATCATCATCATCATCATCATTAACATCTCTAGCTGCAGTATTTATACTAATGCATAACTACACGTACTTGTAACATCAGCATGCTATAATCATTACATATACTACTTTCCCATATCCCCAACTCCTGCTAACATCAGCTAATACCAACGTCATCACCATCACCACCACCACCATTATCATCATCATCATCATCATTATCAACAACATTATTATCATTATCAGCATCATCAACATCTCTAGCTGCAGTGTAACATCAGCATGCTATAATCATTACATTCATAACTATCCCTTATACCCAACTCCAACTAACAACATCATCATCATTATCATCATCATTATCATCATCAACATCTCAAACTGCAGCATTTATACTAATGCACTACTACACATGCATGTTACAACAACATGCTTTAATCATTACTTCTAATGATACAATACTACTATTATAGCCAACTCCAACTAACTTCATCATCATCATCATCATCTTCATCATCTTCATCTTCATCATCATCATCATCATCAACTACATTATCATCATCATCATCATAATCATCATCATCTCTAGCTGCAGTATTTATACTAATGCACTACTACAGCTACATGTAAATCAACATGCCATTATCATTACATATACTACTATCCCTCATTTCCAACTCCAACTAACATCATCATCATCATCATCATCTCTGGCTACAGTAACATCATCATCATCATAATCATCATCATTATCATCATCATTTCTTACTGCAGTATTAATACTAATGCACTACTACAGCTACATGTAACATCAGCATGCTATAATCATTACATATACTATTTTCCCATATTCCCAACTCCTGCTAACATCAGCTAACACCAACGCCGTCACCATCACCACCATCATCATCATCATCAACAACAACATTATCATCATTATCATCATCATCAACAACAACATCTCAAACTGCAGTATTGATACTAATGCACTACTGCACATACATGTAACATCAACATGCTATAATCATTACATATACTACTTTTCCATATTCCCAACTCCAGCTAACACCAGCTAACACCAGCTAACACCAGCATCATCACCATCACCAAAATCATCATCATCATAATCATCAACATCATAATCATCATCATCATCATCATCGTCAACAACAACATAATCATCATCATTATCATCATCATCATCATCAACATGTCTAACTGCAGTATTTATACTAATGCACTACTACACCTACATGTAACATCAGCATGATATAATCATTACAAATGCTACTATTCCTTTTACCAAACTCCAACTTACATCATCAACAACAACATCATCATCATCATCAACATCTCTAACTGCAGCATTAATACTAATGCACTACTACAGCTACATGTAACAACAACATGCTTTAATTATTACATATACTATTATTATAGCCAACTCCAACTAACTTCATCATCATCTTCATCATCTTCAACATCATCATCATCATCATCATTATCATCATCTCTAACTGCAGTATTTATAATAATGCACTACTACAGCTACATATAACATCAGCATGCTATAATCATTACATATGCTACTATCCCTTATACCCAACTCCAACTAACATCATCACCATCATCATCATCATCATCAACATCTGTAACTGCAGTATTTATACTAATGCACTACTACAGCTACATGTAACATCAGCATGCTATAATCATTACATATACTACTATCTCTTATACCCAACTCCAACTATCGTCATCATCATCAGCAGCAGCAGCAGCATCAACATCACTAACTGCGGTATTTAAACTAATGCAATACTACAGCTTCATGTAACATCAGCATGCTATAGTCATAACATATACTACTATCTCTTATACCCAACTCCAACTATCGTCATCATCATCAGCAGCAGCAGCAGCATCAACATCACTAACTGTGGTATTTAAACTTATGCAATACTACAGCTTCATGTAACATCAGCATGCTATAGTCATTACATAAACTACTATTATATCCAACTCCAACTAACATCATCATCCTCATCATCATTTCTTACTACAGTATTAATACTAATGCAGTACTACAGCTACATTTAACAACATCATCTATAATAATTACATACACTACTTTCTCTTATACCCAACTATAACTGACATCATCATCATCATCATCATCATCATCATCATCACTCACTGGGTTATTTATACCAATGCAAAACTACAGCTACATGTAATTTCAGCATGCTATTGTCATTACATAAACTACTCTCTCTTATACCCAACTCCAACTAACATCATCATCATCATCATCATCATCATCATCATCATCATCTCTCTGGCTGCAGTATCTATACTAATTCCCCACTACAGCTACATGTAACATCAGCATGCTATAATCATTAAATAAACTACTTTCCCATATTCCCAACTCCAACTAACATCAGCTTACACCAGCGTCATCACAATCACCACCATCATCATCATCATCATCTCTAACTGCAGTTCATTTAAATGCCCAATAACAGTTTTGGGCTCCAGAGTGAACAAGACACTTAACCTAAAAGTTGTTATATTCCATATGACATTAAAAAAATAATGCTAACATTAATATAAGACACAAGAATAAGTATCATAATACAAAAGAAAAAAAATGGGCGAGAGGTCTTGGTGTGGGGTCAGTAACAAAGTTGAAATGGGGCAAAGTATATTTGATAAAATGCATAACAAAATTTTAAAATGAAAAAAAAAATGGGTGGAGATGGGTGGTGGTGTTTACGGTTGAGGGTCTTGGGTCGATAAAAAAGTTGAAATGGGGCAAAGTATTCAATTTAAAACAAAACAAAATTTAAAAAAAGAAATAAATAAATGGGCAGCGATGGGGATTTTAACTTTTTTTTTAAAATGATGAGATTAAAGTCTTCAGTTGAGCATGTACAATGTTTTAGAGCCTCAGGCTTAACTAATCCAATTAAATATGACCTCATCAAAAGGTGACAAAGCAATAATAATTCAAAGCATGATGTAGATATTAAGTTATTTGTTATATAACTGCATAATTTCCAAGGGACATAAACACTGTTCAATGTTCTCAATCACATCTATAGATCTGTGAAGAAATAATTGACTTGACCTTGCTCACACATTAAATGCCCAAGCTCACATTCACCAAAAGTTTGTCTTTGTATTGATACAACTCAACATGTTTACACACCTGCAAAGGTCACATTTACCTGAAAAGTATGCACTGCCATATACATGTATATAGACATGTTTGACCACAATGGCCAGCTCTAACAATTGAAGTTTTGATGTGTTATGATACACAGTATTCCCAAGTCCTCCCCTTGCTAATATCAGAACAGTTTCCATTCCCGTTTTCAAACCATAATTCAGTGATCGCAATTCCTTTTATAATGAAAATACATAATAAATACATCTATCTTTTTGTGTTGATCTACTCAAGTATATATTTGACAAAGTATTTAAACGTTTGATTTATATTTGTCCAACCTACATTTATTATATAAATTTGTATGTAATGAGAAACATTATAATTATGTTTGAATTATTGCTTCTGGAAGGTAAATCTGTACTTGAGTACACATAGCTATACTTAGTATTTGAGCACATCCCATCTCCACAAGTCACTGATAACTTTTCCACTTGAATCAACATGAGACAAATGACAATGAGATATCAGATTTGCTCTCCATATACAACAACATCAAAGCTTACAGCAGTTTGGAATAAAATGAACCTAGAACCTTGATACCTTGAACTGCAGTCAATCAGTTAACCTAACCAATCTTTCCTGGGATCCTAGAAGATTAACCAGTATTTGAGCACATCCCATCTCCACAAGTCACTGGCAACTTTCCCACTTGAATCAGCATGAGACAAATGACAATGAGATATCAGATTTGCTCTCCATATACAACAACATCAAAGCTTACAGCAGTTTGGAATAAAATGAACCTAGAACCTTGATACCTTGAACTGCAGAGTTTCAGCAATTTTTATATCTAATATTCAATTTGTCCAGAGTTTTGAAATATAAAATCCACAGTGATTTTGTTATTACAACATATTACAGTGTTCGGGAACCACAACATATAACAGTGTTCGGGAACCACAACATATAACAGTGTCCAGGAACCACAACATATAAACATGTAGGGCACTCCCTTCTCTTTAGGGGAATGAGGTCAGGGCCCTCTTGTGTGTGTGTGGGGGGGGGGGGGGGAACTTTCACTTGTTGTATCTGTGGTTATGCAGAAAAATTCATGATACATATATAAAAAAAATTATAACAATTTAAAAAGAAGGAATATTAGCCCAACTAATTGAAGGTTTCCTTAGTATCTTTATTTACAAAACTCTCCCCTTAGAATAATCAAAGATTTTTTCCAGGGTAATTTAGGGGTGGTGGGAAGCATATATATCAGGGCAGGAGTAATGGGGTCAAAAATTCAACCTAAAACGGTAAAACAATTAAGGGCCCTGACATAAACATTCTGTAGAGAGCACGTATAATATTCCTATCCTAAGAAACCATCATGTATAGGTTAGACTTTATACAGAGTTGTCTATACCAGTCAACATGCAACTTTTAAATGGCTCAGATGGTGATCTACTTTTACATTCCTGGGTACCAGTCTTTTGCACTTTCCTTGTAGTTGAATGCTTTAGGCGGTGTGCTCAACACTAAAACATTCAATATCATAAAGACCATTCTTTTATGATTTTATGAGAATAAAAGGATAGATTTCATTGGCTGAGAAAGTATGACAACATCACTATCAAAACAAGAGCTGTCGCAGGGACAGCGCGCTTGACTATTCGAATATTTGTCACAGAAGTACAAATTTGATTGAGACTGATGACAAATCAAAGCAAACTTACAAAATTGACAAAATTGAGTAGGTCTTATAACTGCAATATCTTGTATGAAGTTTCAATCAAATACATGCAGTGATTACTGAGTTATAAAACTTCTAAGTAAAACAAAGGTCCTTGATGGTACTTCCACGCAAAACTTTAATAAACAATTAGTGGTTACACAAACACTTGTACCTCTCTGGCAGGTAAAAAAATCTGTGCACAATGTTTCACACAGACACATAAATTAATATGTGACCTCACACAATCACAAAGGTAGAAGATAAAATTTGAAATGGCTTGTTTAAATGTTCACCAAAGAAATCAAAACTTGTAACTTTGTAAAACATTTTGCATGGATTTGAGTGTATGGTCAGGAGCACACATTTTTAGCTCTACTGGCCAAAGAAAATGGTTAACCGATGGATGACAGATGACGGACAATTTTCCAAGGCATAAGCTCTACTGGCCTTTGATCAGTAGAGCTAATAAGAGGCCCAAGAGGGCCTGAATCACTCTAATGGCATCCAATAGGACAGATGAACATTTCAGAGAAAATGCTTTTTGTAAGTTCCTCTTCAATAAATCCTTTAGGAAACCACCATGCAATTCTACACATTAAATATCTAAGGTCTAGGCCTTGAACTTTCGGAGAAAACGTTTGTTAAAGTTTAGCTTAAATTATGCTTATAAGCCCTGTGGCAGGGTGGCAGGGGTATCTATAGTCAAATCACGCTGGTTCAAAAACTTATCTGAGACGTTGTGATTAAATAACTGCTGTGCAAGTTTGGTGAAGATTCAATAAAAAATTGGGCTGCTATGGCATCTACAACATTTTTCCTATATAACTCTATATAAAACAGTGACCCCTGAGGTGGCCCCAAATATGACCCCAGGGACCTGACTTCAACTAATCTAAAGGTCTAACGTTCGAGCCTGCCTAATGACATTTTTTTTTTTGTAAATAAAAATGTTTAAAAAAAAATTCAAGGTATTTGTGTTATAAATTATTTTTATCTTTATTTAAAAGAATTAAGTTATAAATGTATATACATTCAATTCCTGGATCTGCACCTGCGCACCCCCTCTTAACTGAAATCCTGGATCCACCCCTGACTAGACATAGCAAATAAGATTTAGTTAAAAAAGCAGGATTGATTTTCTATAAGGGTCCAGGTGGGGGTGAAAAGGGTTAACAAAAATCTTAAACTCAACAACCAGTCAGTAAAATTTGTTCATATTTGATATAGGTTATCTCTATAATCAAGAGTTCTAAGTTTGTACAATACATGGGGCACTGGGATGGTTTGTTTTTTAGTATTTTGTGTTTGAAGTGATGTACCTATATATATATATATGTGTTGTTGTAGTGTTGTTTTAATGGGTTTGTTTGTGGGTTGTTGCTGTTGTTGTAGTGGGTATTTTTGTGGATGTGTTTGTGTGTTGTTGTAGTGGGTATTTTTGTGGATGTGTTTGTGTGTTGTTGTAGTGGGTATTTTTGTGGATGTGTTTGTGTGTTGTTGTAGTGGATGTTTTTGTGGGTTTGTTTGTGGGTTGTTGTTGTAGTGTTGTTTTTATGAGTTTGTTTTTGGTTTGTTGTTATAGTGGGTGTTTTTGTGGGTTTGTTTGTGGGTTGTTGTTGTTGTAGTGGGTGTTTTTGTGGGTTTGTTTGTGGGTTGTTGTTTTATGTTTTTTTTGTGGGTTGTTGTTGTTGTAGTGGGTGTTTTTGTGGGTTTGTTTGTGAGTTGATGTTGTAGTGGGTGTTTTAGTGGGTTTGTTTGTGGGTTGTTGTTGTAGTGGTGTTTTTGTGGGTTTATTTGTGGGTTTGCGTAAATAATCTGTGTTTCTTCTTCTTTAAAAGTGCATTTTCCTTATTTTAATGCATCTTTTTTATTTCAATAGCATTATTGGTGTATTTTGAAAGCCATTTTGTTTGAATTGTGAATTTAGAAAAAAATGGATGCTTGTAAATTGGGATATGAATATATGATTTTAGAAGTCTACTTTCACTTTGTCAGTAGTGAACACACTGAACAGAAAAAGATCTCTTGGATGACACCTACTTTTCTCATCATATTTTGATAGTGCAGAGGTTGACAAACAATAAAATGTAAATTTCACCTCTTTCCTTTTGGTCTCTCTATGAACAATAACAGTGGCTTAGCCGAAGCTAAAATGATGTGCAAGCCCCACCAGCTACTAGAGATGGGGTGGGGGAGAGGGGTTGGATTTTGGAAATATCAATTTACATCTCCTGCATTCTAGGGGTATTTCCAGGAGATATAGTGATGCATTTATGAGAAAATATGCAAGCACAGATGTTGTGGTAAAAGGCAGCTTCCCCTATGAACAAGCATGCAAACCTTATTTACTATAGAATAAAGAACAAAAATTATCAGTGGGCTTGCACCGTAACTGCAGAATAGTATTAACTTGTCAAATATTAGTTGAGCTGCATGCTATGGCACCCCACCCCTTGATCCGCTGGTGCTGACAAATGACTTATATAATGCATACTGTCTCAAGCAAAGGGTCTTAAACAGGGGCGGATCCAGTATTTCAGTTTAGAGGTGGCCTACGTAAGGGGTGCAACACATAATCTGAATGGGCACACATGTTTTTCAGTAGAAATATAGTGAATTTTCATAAAATATGGAGTTATGTAGGGGAGGGCGTACGCCGGTTGATCCGCCATTGTTATAAGCTAATATACATTATTGTGACTACCAGATATCTTTTCAGCAAGGTGGAAACATACACATGTCTTTTAATACATACTTTTATCAAATCATCAACATCTTCTACAAAATGAACGCAACTCTGTCAAAAATGAATGATGTCGTTCGAGGAAACTTTCATTTTTCTCACCAACACGGAATATTCGTGAATAGGCTGCACGCTTAATTTTAAAGACTTGCCGCTTGCATATATTTGATTCATTTGACCATAAAACGTGCAAACAGGCGAAATGTACATATTGATAAATAATAAATGTTATAAACTTACCAAGCTGAACATCTTTCCAGCGGCTGCCGAGAGCGCCTCATACACTACGCTGCAGACAGAACGCACGAAACGCAAAGCCATGACTATTACACACACGAAATCACTTAGAAAATATGAAAATTGATGTGAAGTTAAATAAACGGCGAACCAGAAATTCTGTAGTACAATTTACTTAACTTGTGTCCAGACGCGAGCGAATGAAGGCAGAACAATAGCCGTAGCTTCTTTTTATAAACTTTGGCTGTCACGTGATTACGGATTATACATTGCCAGGTAACAGATACCCGCAGGTAAATGGAGCACACGTGACGCTGTCGTTCAGACAGAACTTTAATCAGGGAATATGATTGAGAGAAAACAACAACATGAAATAAAATAGCAAAAAATGACGAAAAGTTCACTGATTTACGTCTATTGAATCCGTCATGTAAATACATATTGCCATGATAGATACTGCAAATTTTCCATATACTTCTGAACATTGTTACTATACTATATCTTGTTTCAGACTACTACGTGCATGGTATGTGTAAAGGCTATACGTGCACGTGATAACTGAGTGTTATGGGGTATTATAAACTTTGATAAGATGTGAGTGATAAAATGGAAAAAACACTTCACCTAAATACTTAACTCAATTTGTCTGGTTATTAATCTAGTTAAAAATCAAAATCAAAATCAATGAAACTGTGTGCAGTTTTACTGATACCAGTCTTAAATCATGATCATCTGGCTGCTTTTCTAAGATTGAAGTGGGTGTTTTAAGCATATGTCGGTGATAACTTAAAAAACTAGTAACATCTGATGTTTAACATCTAGATATATTAATTGTAACCGATGTTTTTATAATTAGTACTTTTGTAAACTTGGATGGTGAGGCCCTCCCGGGGGTTTTGGAGATCTGAAGAAGATGGCCATTTATTATCAGAGATCTGAGGAACATTGACCATTACTTTCAGAGATCCAGGGATCAAAGGCCTAATTTTAGATATCTAGGGATACTATCCTTAATTAAAAAAGTACCTAATTTGATCAATTTTATCAAAGACATATATACAGAGATAGGCAACTGGAGGCATTTGTCTAAATTTCAGGTGGTACATTTTGACTTTTTCTAGTTTAGTTTGAACTTATTTATTTTACTTCGATTTCTTACGACTTAAACAAATCACGCTCAAAGTCTTCCTGGGTGTAACCAGTACTAAGCATATATGGAAAAGGTGTCTTGCTCAAGGACACCCCGCGTAGTCGTGGCGAAGGATTGAAATACCCAATAATGTTAAAATATTTGAAGCAGTCCACAAATACATTTTAACTACTAATCGCTTCTCCTAAAATATGTAAGTCTGAAGAACAAACAAGGCTGTTCCAATTTACGTGGTGAGATCAGTCCGTCTTTCATTTGTCCATGCCGTTCAGAACATGTCCATAAATGCTAATAAGTATAATTATGTGAACTTATATAACATATACATGACTACAACTACTCTACTCTTTTTCAATTACCCGCTTCACTTCTATTTTTCTTAAACATATTAGAAATATTATTCTAACAATATGTAAAGATATTTTTACTAAGTATATTTTGAACTAGGTTATATTCATAAAGTTAAGAGCATACATAAAATTGTTAATGATCTGCCAAATCTGTTTACATTTAATATATGTCATGGAGAAGAACTTTATAAGATTTTATCTTCCGTTCTAATCCATATTTATACTTTTGTACTGATTTGTATGTATGTAAATTTGAATGAATAAATATGTTTAAACCAAATACCCAAGAACCTCCGATCACGGGTTCGGTGCTTTACCACTAGACCACTTGGCGTTTTCTAAATCATGGAAACACACATCCTCCAGAATCAAACAACATATTTTTGTGATTATGGTGTCAAAAGAAAGGGCTGGATTTGGGAGATTATTTTTCTCTTTTTTAAATTTAAGGAAATGAAGAATTTTACGCTTTTTTTTTGTGTGATCATATTCTCTTTTTAGATCATTTTTAAAATAAGAAAAACGATCAATATGAAACTTTCGCCACCGATGGAAAACTTATTGCTTCATATTTGTATCTAATATTTCTGTTTTTATTGTGTTTTGTTTAAACGTACATGGTATTTGTTAATTCAAGACTACCGTTTTTTGTTTATTTTTTTCCCCGTGAAATTTCAACATATTTCGATTTCAATCCGTAATAATTTAAATTCAGAAGACAAAATTAAATAATTTATAATTGGAATTGGTCATCATTTTTATCAGCTTTACTTTGGCACCAAAATTGTTAAATTCAGACAAAGATTCGAAGAGTTATTATAGAAATACTTAAAGTGCCGTGGACATTATATTGCTATTAGCCTGCCAGTCTCTGTAATTAAGTTACTGATTTTATGTATAGTTTTTAAACTTGATCATAATTTACTTTTAAAATGAGATGTCGACTGCTGACACAACTTTTAGCAACTTTGGAGGTCTCTTATGTGTTAGTCTGGGCCCCTGCACAACTTCATCCCATAATCGTATGTACCCGAAATAAATTTTAGATGGTGATTCCGAGAAAAGGTATATGCTGAAAAGCGGATTAGTGCAGTGGTTAATATCGTCGATTTCGGGTCGTAAGGACTGGTGTTCAATCCTAACCGACATCTAATTTTTTTATTAGATCGTGTTTACATAATAAAGTCAATTATTTATGTGTATTTATTGCATTTTGTGAAGTAACCGTTCAGTTGTTCATTTTTTTGTCTCTTCTGTCCTTCCATGGCTCTACTTGCCAAAGGCCAGCAGGGCTTATGTCATGGTAAATTGTCCATCCGTTAACCTTTTTCTTGTAAAAACTATATCCCCCACATTTTTCAAAGAATCTTATCCAAACTCGCACAGCATTTGTACAACCACAAACTGTTGAAGTTCTTGAACCAGCGTGACTGAACCACAAATGCTCCCTGCCACAGGGCTTACAAGCACATTTTAAGGAAACTTAAACTTTCTCTGAAAGCTCAAGCCATAGACCATAAATATTTTAAACAAGAAAAAGAAGACTACATGGATTTTGATGTGTAAATGATAATAATAGAGAAGATTCTAGTAGACGTTTTACTTAAGAAAACACTATTTGGTACTTTCAGGGAACTATGTTTAAAACTTTTGGAGATCTAGGGAACAGTGGAAATACTTTAAGAGATCTGGGGAACATGAACGAAATACTTTTGGGGAACTTTGGCAAATAGTTTTGGAGATCTGGGGAACAATAGGCATTATTTTAAGAAATCCAAAAAACAGGGACTCCCCTGGGAGGGCCTCGGTGGTTGTCGTGATAGTGTTACATTTCGTTAAGATTCTGTAGTCTGTGTTACGTATTAAAATTGCCACGTGGTTTGTAACATGGAACAAGCACAACGTGCCAGGGCAACAAACAATCCTTAACATGGAACAAGCACAACGTGCCAGGGAAACAAACAATCCTTAATATGGAACACGCACAACGTGCCAGGGAAACAAACAATCCTTAACAAGATGTTTTATTGAGTAAATAAATGCCTCCGGCCCATAATACAACAATAATTGTTGATCATTGATGTTTTACAAAGTTGTGCTATAATATATTAAATATACATTTGAAGTATCTGAAAACGCTACAGTATATAATGTGGAACTATGTTTTATCTATAAATTCAAACAGTTTTGTTATAAAAAGAGCAATTTTTCTAAAAGTCTCTGGATTATCGCTTTGAAGCAATCGATAAAACTCTGTATTTTCTGAATGTCCTATATACCAATTATACAGATGTGTTTCGCTAACATGAGTATACTTAGAACTATTGAAAAATACATGGTATTCGTTTTCTATCACCATTATATTGGAATTTAAAAAACAATATAAACATATTTTATAGGTTAATGTCACCAACATCTTGTGCTAGCCACACATACCCAAACTTATACAATAATATTTTAACGTTTGTGGCCCAAGTTTTTCTACGTCTATCGCCTAGAGATTTCAACATTTTGTAACAGTTCTTAAGATAGCGATTGTTGGACATTTGAAACAATTTACACCAGTATTTTATGCATTTGGTATAATATACATGTATTTACATATAGTGGAAGTCTCCCGTACTCTCCAAGAGCTACAGAATTATTAACAGTATAGTTAATAGTTAGAAATTACTTACAAAATTACACTTGTATTTGTTCTATCTTGACGGCGTATTCATATCCCCAGATTTCCGAACCAAATGTGGGTCTTGGCACTACCATCGAATCGAATAATTTAAATATATCTTTATGCATAAAACTTAAAAATGTCCTCTGATATCCTTTAATTGAAAATATTGTCTTCCTAGCCTAGGCAGCCAATTTACACTTAACAGATGTCCACGAGAGTTTAGGTGTAAAAAGTAATCCCATATATTTATATACAGATGTCGTGTTTACATTATTACCATTAAAGGACCAATTTTCATAATTTCGCAGTGGACCTCCATTTCTAAATACTATTATTTCAGTTTTATTGATGTTAACTTGCATGCCCGTGTTATCACATAATTCAGAAATTGCGTTGAGCTGTATTTGTAAGTTCCTTGCTGTGTCCGCATAGTTAGCTACGTCGTCCGCAAAAAGTAAGAAAATAATATCTGGGATATCATTAGTAATAAATATTCCATTATGATATTTCTCTCTGAGGTAGGTACAAAGTTCATTTATGTAAAGACTAAAAATTATCGGCGAATTTAAATTCCAATGTTCACTCATCCTGTGATAAACTTAATATATAAATGAACAGTGATGCAATACAATTTTGTCTTGCAAACATCTTACTTAGCATGTTCAAAAGAAGGAAACATGCTACATAGAGTCAATATATTTCAATCATCAACAGTATTTGTAAAGTGAGCATTATCAATATTGTATTATAATTTTCAAGGTATTTTATTCTTAATGTAACAATATATATACTATATTATTGAAAATTATAGAAAAAAAACATGGTGCAGCCAGTGTTAATCAGTTCATTACGAATCTGATTCGTGGTGATACTCGATAGTTTAAGACATTTCTTATCAACGCCCTATTGCAATGTACATACATATTATCAGAGAAGTAATAATAATTATCTTAATGAGATTTTATGATAAAAGTTGCATTGCTATTTTCTAAATGATAATGCAACGTTTATTGCGATTAACAATGGCTGGGCTAATTTTAATTCTTGTTTCTAATTTATATAGCTAATGTTTGAATGAAATTAATATGTTCTGTGATATTCTTATTTTTTTGTTGTTGAATGTATATATGGCACAGTGATAATAGTATAATAATATATTGTGTATGGTGATTTTTTTATAGTAACATGAAGTGATAATAATGTTTTAGTGTCTCGTAGGTCGAAATAAACGGCCTGATATAGAAGTTTTAATGTAATATACTTGAACTTATTTTGATGTAACTTTTATATGTGACACTCTAGTAAACTATTAAAGTCTAAAAAAAAGTCTAAAGTCTAAATGACACGAATACTATTTGAGACAATGCCGGTAATGAATACATTTGGATCACCCAGAAAACCGTTTATCTTAAAAACACAATCAAACTGATGAAATAAAACCTCTCAGATCAAGTTCGCCACTATTGGTATGTCATCTAAGTACTTCAGTAGTATAAGTCCAAAAATACAACTAGAACCATATTTGAAAATTCTACTAAGTATTCTGCAACTAGAACTATTCCATTTCCGTACAAATGACCATAAATTACCAGTGAATCTGGGAAGATTACCGTACCACTAACCATAGATTACCAGTGAATCTGGGAAGATTACCGTACCCCTTACCACTAACCATAGATGACCAGTGAATCTGGGAAGATTACCGTACCACTAACCATAGATTACCAGTAAATCTGGGAAGATTACCGTACCACTAACCATAGATTACCAGTGAATCTGGGAAGATTGCCGTACCACTAACCATAGATGACCAGTGAATCTGGGAAGATTACCGTACCACTAATCATAGATTACAAGTAAATCTGGGAAGATTACCGTACCACTAACCATAGATGACCAGTGAATCTGGGAAGATTGCCGTACCACTAACCATAGATTATCTGTAAAGCTGGGAAAATTACCGTACCACCAACCATAGATTACCAGTGAATCTTGGAAGATTGCCGTACCACTAACCATAGATTACAAGTGAATCTGGGAAGATTACCGTACCGCTAATCATAAATTACAAGTAAATCATGGAAGATTACCGTACCACTAATCATAGATTACAAATAAATCTAAAAGATTACCGTACCACTAACCATAGATTACCAGTAAATCTGGGAAGATTACCGTACCACCAACCATAGATTACCAGTGAATCTTGGAAGATTACCGTACCACTAACCATAGATTACCAGTAAATCTGGGAAGATTACCGTACCACTAACCATAGGTTACCAGTGAATCTGGGAAGATTGTCGTACCACTAACCATAGATTACAAGTAAATCTGGGAAGATTACCGTACCACTAACCATAGATTACCAGTGAATCTGGGAAGATTATCGTGCCACTAACCATAGATTACCAATAAATCTGGGAAGATTACCGTACCGTAAACGATATCGGCGATGAACTACATTATGTCATAAAATGTCCATTTTTTCATACTTAGAGATTTTGATAATTCCTGTATGCCATTACTGTCTGTACAATATCATAAAGCTTCGAGAACGCATGGTCTCATCAGCTCATACACTTCCAAAATACTGAAAAATATTAGTACATTTTGCTCGCCATATTAACAATAATTTTCGGTCAACTAATTAACAAAAAACACTTACCTTTCATTTAAACTATCCAAAATAGTAATATTTACTTGTAACATATTAGGTTTTTTTACGCACAGACATACATTTATCATTAACTCACTGGCAAATGACATTCCATTGCGACCATAAAATGTCAACGGATGGAAGCACGTTAAGCACGTGGAAATGTGAAAATTTTCCCACACTTGAGAAGACAGTAATTTTAAACACGTCTACCAACACAGTTATAGATGTCACCGTGTAAACTATCATGTTCGTGATTTTAAAGGGAGTATATCAGGAAAACGCTGTAAAATGTAAAAAAAAATAAAAAGATTATTAAAATGGATAAAAACGCATCTCATTATCATTAATAAATAAAATCACAATCGTTCGGTATGTCAAATCCACCAAAACGTGACAAAATCGATATTTAAATTGGAGTGGTAAACTTGAAACGAAATATTCATTCTAAAAATAGACACCACTTAAACACTGTTTTCCGACTGGCCAGCGTTTTCCTGGCATAATTTGGTCAGTCCATAACTATTAATATTTTATATTTTGAGCTTAACAATAATTTATTAATATAAACATCTGCTATGTTCATGTATATTAATCAAGTATAAGTTATTTACATACAAAATAATTAAATAAAAATGTTTACAATAAGAATTTCATTAACTTGGTCAGCGTTTTCCTGCTTAACTCGGATTTGGTCAGCGTTTTCTTCGTATTTTAAACTGAAAAATAAGCTGTTTAAACAAAATTCTGATTGATATTTTTATGCATGTTGTTAAAAACATCTAATTTTACATAGAAATATAGCTTTTAAATACAACATGTTTACAATAAGTTTGTTATTAATTTGGTCAGCGTTTGTCTGCTTAACTCGAATTTGGTCAGCGTTTTCTTCATATTTTGAACTAAATTTTAAGCTATTAAAAACAAACATACGATTATAAACTTTTTATGTATGTTATTCAAATATATCTTATTTTACATAAAACATAACTTTAAATAAAAAAAATGTTTACAATAAGAATATTATTGACTCAGTCAGCGCTTTCCGACTGGTAAGCGTTTCCTCGCATAATTCCAGTATAAAGCAGCTGGGTTATGCAATATTTTTCTCCAGGATTAAATTGTTGACTAGATTTGCCTGCTGGTATGTGATCGGTCACCGATTGAAACGCGCGAATGTTGAGGTGACTTTGATATAACCTTCAGAGAATGAGGCAAATCTGTTTCAACACAAATCATAATGTAAACATTCCAAAGATGATAATATTTACACCAGTATTAACCTTCAGCCGAAGTTTGTCTATTGACCTAGCGAGGTTAATAATGGCACACGCTTCAGGGTCAAGGTTATGCAATGTTTGTTTATGTTAAGCTGGCCGCGCGAATCTGAGTGACCTTGACTCTGACCACACTATGACCTTGAAGCAACATCGTAAGTATGACCTCAACCCTGATTATACTATAGCCTTGAAACGATGACGTAGGTTGACCTCGATTCTGACATGTGCGCTAATGTAACTGACCCTGACTGTCCTTAACACTGACCCAGATCTAGGCCTGAATCCACCGGACCCACCTCCACGGAACCTCATTTGCTACTATTTTTTTACCCCTCAGAGCGGACCAAAAAAACCTGGAAAAAATACATAAACAAAATTTGCCCCCAGGGTCATGGTTTTGAACAAATTTGAGAGGACCACAAAAGGGACCCTATTTGTCAATGCCTTGTACTACAAACTTTAACCTGCTAAAAACAAAAATTCTAAGCCAAAAAGGGAAATAATTCTGCCAAAATGCAATCAAGAGTTATGGTTCTTATCTCTATGAGTTTACTAAAGGATGTTGAACACACATGTGAAATTTCATGTCCAAATGATAGGATGATGAAATAAGTACTAAATCAAAAATTAAAACTCTAAAAATCTCTAACCAAATTTTCAAAGTACAAAAGGGCAATAACTCTAAAAATATGCAACCCAGAGTTACGGTTCTTAACTATGTGCGTTCCATTGATGATACTGACCACACATGTAAAGTTTCATTCATATCGTATGAGTTTTTGCATAGATATTTTACCTGATAAAAAACTCTTACCTGAAAAGTTAAGTCTAAAAAGGGCCATTACTCTGTCAAAATGCATCCCAGAGTTATGGTTCTTATGTCTGTGAGTTCCATTGATGATGCTGAACACACATGTGAAGTTTCATTCATATCAAGTTAGTGGTTGCATAGATAACTTACCTGATAAAAAAACTTTAACATGAAAAAGGGCCATAACTCCGCCAAAATGCAACCCAGAATTATGTTTTTTATGTCTGTGAGTTCCATTGATGATGCCAGAGACAGTATTATGTCTCTGATGATGCTGAACACCCATGTGAAGTTTCATTCATATCAAATAAGTGGTTGTATAGATAGCCCCGGTTTCGATCAAAATACTCTACTTCCGATAATGTTTTACTTTAAAAGTTTTGATATATGTCCAAGAAAACAGTTTTACCTAGACCAGTAACTCTGTGAATAATATAATTTGGTAATATTACATTACAGTCATGTTCCCAGAGTTGAATGCAACAAATAGCTGATTTTTGTTTACAGAAATATGTTTTTGTCTTCTGTTTTTCTCTGCGTATGATTGTTTTCTTTTCTTCTTCATTATTTTTGGGAAGAATGGGGTCATTCTCTTCTCCGATATAGGGGCAAATACGCTATTTACCGGAAACAAAAGGCCCGTGACGGGCTGTGCTGCTCTACTGGCAGATTTTGAAAATAGGATTGATAAGTTGATTGATTGATTGATTGAATATTTAGCGTCATTTTTATACCATCGAGGGCTAACAGACGATCAGTTAACCTAACCACTGTTTCCTGGGATTAACCAGTACTTGAGCACATCCCGTCTCCGCAAGTAACTGATGACTTCCAACTTGAATCAACGGAGGTCAGTATAGGGTGCCAACTTGTTTTAAGCAGTAGTATTTTCCGTGTGTAAGTTAAAAATACATACATATATGGACGAAGAGACTCACTGCAGTACAAGTAATTCCTGTATACTATCCTCTGCATCCGTCATGTAAAAATCAAAATGTTTATTGCCAAAACCAAGGAATTATATAGAGTAGGAAAGGCAAATGATTGGGATTTTGTGGACGCTCGCGTATTCACGCAAATTCTCGCAATATCTCGTTTTCAATTATCTTAACTTCCATTCATCTCAGGAACACAAATCAAAATTCTTACATTGCAGAATGAAATTCTCATTAAAACAATACCATTCCCAGCAATTTATGTTTGAAATTGTTGAAGAACTTTTGATAACGTGTTCGAAACATGTTAAAACATCTAAATTTCGATACAACTTACAGTTTATGTAAAAGAAATCAGTCTGTGAATTATGAACCATTAATTTACAAACTTCTTTGTGTGCTTTTTTATCAACAATTATCCAGTACATGCAAATTTCTTATCCTTCTATACAAGTCTTTGCCAAAACCAAGGACTTATATATACGTGCGAAACCACACTCGGCGAAGTTAATTAAATAACAATTAAAAGAATATATTATTTATTTATTTATTTCCGTCTCATCATTATATACAAACATATAATAAATTCAATGTACATATGCATGAAATAAAGTATATTATACAAATCTGATTTGAAGTGATAACTGATCTTTTAAAACATTTCTTAAAATGCGCATAAGTGCTTATATTGCTTGTCAATTTTTTTTTTTTTTTTGTCTTAAGAACCTTTTAGACTGCAAGTCAAGATTAGCAATGGGTTTTCAACTTTTATTGAAATATAATGTTAATAAATTGTGATGATTAATGTGATTAGAAAAAATATTTTATGAATTAGAAATATTTTATGAGTTGTATATTGTCTCTTATAATTCTTTTTAGAATGGCATATGTTATTTTATGTATATATATTATGTTCTATATTGTTCTACATATGATGAGACATGAATAAATGAATAACATATAAGAATTATAAGAGACTCCATATTAAAAAACAAAAACAAACAGTATTCTTACAGTCGTTCATATACAGTTATGATCCTTCAGTGGACTAATTTATTTATATTCGTTAAAACATATCACATACATAAACATGGCGAGTTATTGTTAATCTTACCAAAGTGCATCACAACGTGATACAGATGGGTCTAAAATTGTATTAGAAGGAATAGAAATAAACTGTGATGTTTGTAAACAAGCACCTGGGGGCAATTCCGCCCACCTTATAAGTGCAAATAAGAAATATATATCCATAAGTACAAAATAATTGTTTCTTTTAGTACTTTTGAACAGTTGCACGCTTGTTTAAAATTAGAATAAATTGGAATATTACAATTCGAAAAGGTGAAATCTCGCTTTCGTGCGTGACGAGATCTGTGCGTGACTTGAGTTTCACACCATAACAAACCGCAGTGGTGCTTCTGACAGTAGTTAATTACAACAAAGTTACATAAAAAGAAAGAAAACAATACAAGACATGAAAGAAAATAAAAAAATAAGTTTCTCATGATAAAATAAAATACTTTTTATCGTTTTGTGCGTTTTTGTATACTTTAATTAATGCTTGATTTCTGGTGTTGGGTGGGGTAATTTGTAAACTTGAGAAGTTTTGTATTAATTGTTTTTATCAATATCCCTACTATCATTTACAAATAGGGAATGGTTATATTTTATTTGTTTTATAGTTCATGCAGCATGGCGGCATGACTGATTTTATTAATAATTCTCGTCTTTTTATAGATGTATTATCTACCATTCGGACCCAACTGACGACATGCATGTTGTACAGTTAATGGGCCTTTTTGTTCAAAACGTAGGTAAATGATTTAAAAAAAAACCCATTATGACTTACAAATCACACAAAATAATATACATACAATTTTGATTTTATCATATTTACAACATTTACGTGTATCACATTGTAATGCATGACCACGAGGATATATATTTGCTTTCTTTAATAAAAGTGTATTTGTGAAATGATACATAAAATCAG
Organism: Panopea generosa; assembly: GCA_029582155.1. Classification (NCBI taxonomy): domain Eukaryota; kingdom Metazoa; phylum Mollusca; class Bivalvia; order Adapedonta; family Hiatellidae; genus Panopea; species Panopea generosa. The sequence goes on along the minus strand of CM055908.1, from coordinate 2,824,571 downwards.
AAAATTTCAATTTGTGACAAAAAAATGCATCCCTGGTATATATTCTTCCAAGAAGATAAATATAATGATACACATTCACCTGCTGTTATACCGAGGAACCATATAAAATGTAAAAAAAATGGTCGTTTTGGAAAGATATACACGGAAATGGAACGTCCGTCCCCGTAGCGTCCGCCTCCCCCTCCCCCCCCCCCCCACCTGTATAATCTATATCTATTTTTTTTTTAATTTATAGAATCAATTTCACTTTTTTTCAATGTATTTTATGTTTGCAGAGTGCATCTAAGATATGAATAATTTATCGGGAAAAAAATGAATAAAAATTGAGAGATTTTGTTTAATGTCGCTCTAATATAGGGGCTGAACGTTACAAAAAGGGGACGGACGTTTCATAATTTCTTACTATTGGTATTGACCCCATAAATAACTGAAAATGTTTAAATTAAGTAATTGTCCATAATACTATGCAATATAACATACATCCCATCTTAAACCCTGGGGTCATAAAACATGTGGTGAATTATGCAAATTAGGGTAAAATATGCATGTTTTTTTCTCATTACCACATGGTGTGACTGTAGTGTTGGTGAATTATGAAAGCTCAGCAGGATGCCAGTAACTGGACAGTAGCATACATTGTGTGCAATATGCCTGTAGGCAAATATATTCAATATGACACTATCCATTAAAGGTTAAAAAAATCCTATTTGTCCAGGTAACTAGTAGACTGGGGAACGATGTCATATGGGCTAGTTATAGGTAAAATACACAATATGACAAAACAAAAAAACTCCAAGTTATGCAAATACTAAAAATACCACTCAACAACGCTTTTTACTTTAAAATAATATGAAATTAGCATATCAGCCATCAGACATAACAGCAATGGATGCACCAGTTTGTACAAACCGAAAGAAGTAAAAAAAAAAAAAAAAAAAAAAAAAAAAAAATATATATATATATATATATATATATATATATATATATATATATATATATATATATATATATATATAATTGAATTACTAATAACAATTCAAACCACAAATCAATTACTTTATACAAACTATGAAAATTTAAATAAATGACATTATGTACAATTATATTTCTATTGTCAAATATTTGCCGCAAAAATTCAATGGAAGAATAGCGAAATTTAAAGCTAGTTTGAATAAGTCACCTTTTACTGAAAACATAAAATTTGGTATGAATATAAAGCATAATTCATACTGTTTTATTAAAAACCTCAATACATAATTTATATTACATGAAAAGTAAGTTATTATGAGTTCCGTGGGTACCTGGTTTCATAATATAATATGGTTTTATAATATAATATGTTGGCCGCGATATATCAATGAAAATATACCTAACTTTGATCGTAATTCAAATATAAATTTCCATTCACATTTTTTATGAACGTAAAGACAAATTTATACTCTTTCATTAAGTAACAAAATTGTGAATTTATAAAGCATAATAAATAAGTTATTACGGGTTTCAGGTTTTATAATATTACATTTTGGCCGCAATATTTCAATGAAAATATACCTAAATTTGGTCGTAATTTAAAAAATTAATTCTATTCATAAAATTAATATTTTACTATGAAAGTAAAGACAAATTTATACTCTTTCAGTTAGCACCAAAATTATAAATTTATAAAGCATAATTAATAAGTAATTACGGGTTCCTTGTGTTCTGGGTTTTATAATATTGAATTTTGACCGCAATATTTCAATGAAAATATACCTAACTTTGATCCTAATTTAAAAACAAAATTCTGATCATAAAGTTATTTTTTTACTATGAACGTAAAGACAACTTCGTACTCTTTCCGTTGGTACCAAAATTATAAATTTATAAAGCATAATAAATAAGTTACGAAGGGTTCCGTGGGTTCCGGGTTTTATAATATTGAATTTTGGCTGCAATATTGCAATGAAAATTTACCCAACTTTGATCCTAATTTAAAAACAAAATTCTAATCATAGAGTTATTTTTTATACTATGAACGTAAAGACAACTTCATACTCTTTCAGTTGGTACCAAAATTATGAATTTATGTTGCATAATAATTAAGTTACGAAGTGTTTCGTGGGTTCCGGGTTTTCCTTATCAATATTAGGTAGGGTTCCGGGGAATAGACCTACCCGTATTTCCGTATCCGCCGTGTCTATTAGGCATAGTACCACCATTGCGAAAAGGAAGTGCTTCCGTTGGTACGTTGGTAGTCACATGATGGCTGTTATAAATAATCCTATTTGAATGGCATTATTGATGTACTTTGAACATTTTGATAGCATTGTCATGTTTGAATTGTGAATTTAGAAAAAAAAATTGATGCTATGAAATTGGTGTATGAATACATGATTTCGGAAGTCTACTTTCACTTTGTCACCAGTGTACACACTGAGCAGAAAAAAATCTCTTATATGACACATGACCCATACTTTTCTCATCATATTTTGATAGTGCAGAGGTTGACAAACAGTAAAATGTAGGTTTCACTTCTTTCATTTGGGATTCACTATGAATGACAAGCCTTCAAACTTTTATTATTTACAAAAACCAATGGTGGGGTTACACCTATAATGAAGCATAAAGGCCGAGGTGATCAGATTGATGAGGTTAGTTTACGTTATCGCAGTGGTCTGTCCAAAAATTTATAGATCTACTTCACATCTCGGCTAGGATTATTTTGTAAGCCTTTAATGACATCGAATACATCAGTTTGACATATTTTAGCATTGTCATTTCAAAGAAAATTAGATTATTGGTTTAATTTTGATAGCACTAGGGTAGACGTTGATTCGGACACATAATTATTCGGGTAACCAATACTTATATATATTCATTGTTGGCTAATAGCTTTACAGCTAATGTTATCAGTTTAAAGATTAACATCCGACACTAAATAAAGTTTCTTGTATCTCATTACATCTTGAATGTATACTGTGTAACCATTTAATGTATAAAAGGAGAGATATATTTATCAATGATATTCAGCTACTGTATACAATAGCCACGGAGGCGTAATTGTGATATGTTACTTCAGAAAAAGCAACTTACAGACAGTGTCATATGATAATGCATATATATTTGTATACTGAATTGAATTAAATCTAGTTCAGTGCATTTAATGGTTTTGTTTTTAGCTCTTCTGGCCAAAGGCCAGCAGGGCTTATGTCATGGTAAATTGTCTCTTGTCTGATGTCCATTGTCCGTCCGTCTGTTAACCTTTTCTTGTAAATGCGATAGCACCTTCATTTTTCAATGAATCTAAACAGAACTTGCACAGCAGTTATATGACCATAAGACTTCTAATGAGCTCTTGAACCAACATGATTCGACCACAAATGGCCCCGCCACAGGGCTTATAAGCGCATTTTATGTATTTACTTATATTCTACATTTAACAAGTGGTCTTGCGATCATTTCAAACTCCTTTTTAGCTCTACTGGCCAAAGGCCAGAAGTGCTTATGCGATGGCGCGTTGTCTGTCGTCCGTTGTCTGTCGTCTGTCGTCTGACGTTTGTCGTCTGTCTGTTAGCAGCACTTTCTCTGAAACCACTAGGCCAATTAAACTGAAACTTCACATGGGTGTTTCTATTGCATAGGAGACTATACAGAAAAGTTTTTTTACGATCTGAAATTCAAGATGGCCAATATTACTAAAAATAGTCCAAAACTAAAAAAAATTTTCTTCTCATGAACGGCCCATCAGATTTTCTAAATGTTTATGTAGTAATGATGACCAACTATAGTTTTGTTAGATTTGTTCAAATGGTGTCCCTAGGATTAAATATGACCCCGCCCCGAGGGTTCAATTTGGGGACACATGTCTTTATAATATTTTTTTTTTTTAAATGGAAATGATTTTGCCTTTAATTTCACAGAAGCATTGTTTGGTAAAGGAGGTTCAGATTTGTAAAAATGACTGGGTTAAGGGGTCAGGAGGGGCCCCAAAAGGGTAAAAATTGGGAATTAGTAAAATTGTTTTCTTAAGAATTGGTATGTCAGATTTGTACATATTTGATATAAATTATCCCTAAGTGTAGGGGTTTGATTGCAGATAAGAATTTAGGGGTTAAGATACATAGGGGTCCTGTAAGGGGACTTAGAATTTTACATAGGGATACTGTGGGAAAACAGAAAATTCTCTTTTTTTTTCATTTATTCTGAAACCACTATGCCAATTAAACTGAAACTTCACATGAATGTTTCTATTGCATAGGAGACTATACAAAAGATTGATTTTTTCTATCTAAAATTCAAGGTGGCCGACGTTACTAAAAATAGTCCAAAACTTAAAAAATCTTCTTCTCATGAACAGTCCAACAGATTTTCAAAATGTTTATGTAATAATGATGACCAACTATAGTTTTGTTAGATTTATTCAAATGGTGTCCTTAGAGTTAAAAATGACCCCGCCCCGATGTTTCTATTGTATAGTAGAATTTCAAAAAGTGGTATGGCCACTATGAGTTAGTAGAGCGTCCTCAGGCCCTCTTGGGCCTCTTGTTTAACAGATTTCTATGGTACTCCCCAGGAACCTCTATAATTTCTGACATGCACAGTCATCATGTTTTGACACTTTTTGACCCTGACCTGTTAAGCATCATTTTCAGTAGAAGTGATTTGAATTATTATTCATAACCAAACCTAGCTTTTGTCAAGGTTTTATTTAAATGAGAATATGGACATAGAAAGAAATTCATTTTTTCAGGTCTGTATTATAAAATGACTAATGTTCTTACTTTTATCAGAAAAATTATTTTTCTATATTTTGCACTGCATTCAGTGACCCAGTGGATACTATTTGTAAATATTAACACTTGTGCTGGAAGTTAAAATACACATATATTCGGTATTCGTAATTCTTGGAAGTGATCGAATTTAGGTTGTGATCAAAAACAGGTTACAGCACTATCTATATCCCTGATTAGGTTAGATTGGTAATTGAATATGACACCACCCATACATTAAAATGGATATAGACAAACTAGAAATGATCCAACATGGATCAATCAGGTTCATAAAAAAGAGACTATAAGAGCAGAGACCCAGGATCAATCTTAAGGTTAAGAAAACTAGATGCTTGAGGAGCGATGACTCAGTCTATGTCTGATCCTGATGTACACAGGGTGGTTGGTCTATGTCTGATCCTGGTGTACAAGGTGGTTGGTCTATGTCTGATCCTGGTGTACGAGGTGGTTGGTCTATGTCTGATCCTGGTGTACGAGGTGGTTGGTCTATGTCTGATCCTTATGTACGAGGTGGTTGGTCTATGTTTGATCCTGATGTACAAGGTGGTTGGTCAATGTCTGATCCTGATGTACAAGGTGGTTGGTCTATATCTGATCCTGGTACACAGGGTGGTTAGTCTATATCTGATCCTGATGTACAAGATGGTTGGTCTATGTCTGATCCTGATGTACGAGGTGGTTGGTCTATATCTGATCCTGGTGCACAGAGTGGTTGGTCTATATCTGATCCTGGTGTACAAGGTGGTTTGTCTATGTATGATCCTGGTGTACAAGGTGGTTGGTCTATGTCTGATCCTGATGTACGAGGTGGTTGGTCTATGTCTGATCCTGATGTACAAGGTGGTTGGTTTATGTCTGATCCTGATGTACAAGGTGGTTTGTCTATGTCTGATCCTGGTGTACAAGGTGGTTGGTCTATGTCTGATCCTGGTGCACAGGGTGGTTGGTCTTTGTCTGATCCTGGTGTACACGGTGGTTGATCTATATCTGATCCTGGTGTACAAGATGGTTGGTCTATGTCTGATCCTGGTGTACGAGGTGGTTGGTCTATATCTGATCCTGGTGCACAGGGTGGTTGGTCTTTATCTGATCCTGATGTACGAGGTGGTTGGTCTATGTCTGATCCTGATGTACAAGGTGGTTGGTCTTTATCTGATCCTGATGTACGAGGTGGTTGGTCTATGTCTGATCCTGATGTACAAGGTGGTTGGTCTATGTCTGATCCTGATGTACAAGGTGATTGGTCTATATCTGATACTGGTGTACAAGGTGGTTGGTCTATATCTGATCCTATTGTACAAGGTGGTTTGTCTATGTCTGATCCTGGTGTACGAGGTGGTTGGTCTATGTCTGATCCTGATGTACGAGGTGGTTGGTCTATTTCTGATCCTTATGTACAAGGTGGTTGGTCAATGTCTGATCCTGATGTACAAGGTGGTTGGTCTATATCTGATCCTGATGTACAAGGTGGTTGGTCTATATCTGATCCTGGTGCACAGGGTGGTTGGTCTATATCTGATCCTGGTGCACAGGGTGGTTGGTCTATATCTGATCCTGGTGTACAAGGTGGTTTGTTTCCGATGATCCTGGTGTACAAGGTGGTTGGTTTATGTCTGTTCCTGATGTCTGAGGTGGTTGGTCTATGTCTGATCCTGGTGTACAAGGTGGTTGGTCTATGTCTGATCCTGATGTACAAGGTGGTTTGTCTATGTCTGATCCTGATGTACAAGGTGGTTGGTCTATATCTGATCTTGGTGCACAGGGTGGTTGGTCTATGTCTGATCCTGGTGTACATGGTGGTTTGTCTATGTATGATCCTGGTGTACAAGGTGGTTGGTCTATGTCTGATCCAGGTGTACAAGGTGGTTGGTCTATGTCTGATCCTGATGTACAAGGTGGTTGGTCTATGTCTGATCCTGATGTACAAGGTGGTTGGTCAATGTCTGAACCTGGTGTACAAGGTGGTTGGTCTATGTCTGATCCTTATGTACAAGGTGGTTGGTCTATGTCTGATCCTGGTGTACAAGGTGATTGGTCTATGTCTGATCCTGGTGTAAAAGGTGATTGGTCTATGTCTGAACCTGGTGTACAAGGTGGTTGGTCTATGTCTGATCCTGGTGTACAAGGTGGTTGGTCTATGTCTGATCCTGATGTAAGAATTGGTTGGTGTATGTCTGATCCTGATGTACGAGGTGATTGGTCTATGTCTGATCCTGATGTACAAGGTGGTTGGTCAATGTCTGAACCTGATGTACAAGGTGGTTGGTCTATGTCTGATCCATGTGTACAAGGTGGTTGGTCTATGTCTGATCCTGGTGTACAAGGTGGTTTGTCTATGTCTGATCCTTATGTACAAGGTGGTTGGTCTATGTCTGATCCTGGTGTACAAGGTGGTTGGTGTATGTCTGATCCTGATGTACAAGGTGGTTGGTCTATGTCTGATCCTGATGTAAGAGGTGGTTGGTTTATGTCTGATCCTGATGTAAGAGGTGGTTGGTCTATGTCTGATCCTGATGTACAAAGTGGTTGGTCTTTGTCTGATGCAGATGTACGAGGTGGTTGGTCTATGTCTGATCCTGATGTAAGAGTTGGTTGGTCTATGTCTGATCCTGATGTACAAGGTGATTGGTCTATGTCTGATCCTGGTGTAAGAGTTGGTTGGTCTATGTCTGATCCTGATGTACAAGGTGGTTGGTCTATGTCTGATCCTGGTGTACGAGGTGGTTGGTCTATGTCTGATCCTGGTGTACGAGGTGGTTTGTCTATGTCTGATCCTGGTGTACGAGGTGGTTGGTGTATGTCTGATCCTGATGTACAAGGTGGTTAGTCTATATCTTATCCTGGTGTACGAGGTGGTTGGTCTATGTCTGATCCTGGTGTACGAGGTGATTGGTCTATGTCTGATCCTGATGTACCAGGTGGTTGGTCTATGTCTGATCCCGGTGTACCAGGTGATTGGTCTATGTCTGATCCTTGTGTACCAGGTGGTTGGTCTATGTCTGATCCTGATCCTGGTGTACCAGGTGATTGGTCTTTGTCTGATCCTGGTGTACCAGGTGGTTGGTCTATGTCTGATCCTGGTGTACCAGGTGGTTCGTCTATGTCTGATCCTGATACATATACAAGGTGATTGGTCTATGTCTGATCCTGATGTACAAGGTGGTTGGTCTATGTCTTATCCTGATGTACAAGGTGGTTTGTCAATGTCTGATCCTGGTGTACAAGGTGATTGGTCTATGTCTGATCCTGATGTACAAGGTGGTTGGTCTATGTCTGATCCTGATGTACAAGGTTGTTGGTCTATGTCTGATCCTTATGTACAAGGTGGTTGGTCTATGTCTGATACTGATGTACAAGGTGGTTGGTCTATGTCTGATCCTTATGTACAAGGTGGTTGGTCTATGTCTGATCCTTTTGTACAAGGTGGTTGGTCAATGTCTGATCCTGGTGTACAAGGTGATTGGTCTATGTCTGATCCTGATGTACAAGGTGGTTGGTCTATGTCTGATCGTGATGTACAAGGTGGTTGGTCTATGTCTGATCCTTATGTACAAGGTGGTTGGTGAATGTCTGATCCTGGTGTACAAGGTGATTGGTCTATGTCTGATCCTTATGTACAAGGTGGTTGGTCTATGTCTGATCGTTATGTACAAGGTGGTTGGTCTATATCTGATCTTTATGTACAAGGTGGTTGGACTATGTCTGATCCTGGTGTACAAGGTGATTGGTCTATGTCTGATCCTGGTGTACAAGGTGATTGGTCTATGTCTGATCCTGATGTACAAGGTGGTTGGTCTATGTCTGATTCTTATGTACAAGGTGGTTGGTCTATGTCTGATCCTTATGTACAAGGTGGTTGGTCAATGTCTGATCCTGGTGTACAAGGTGGTTGGTCTATGTCTGATCCTGATGTACAAGGTGGTTGGTCTATGTCTGATCCTGATGTACAAGGTGGTTGGTCTATGTCTGATCCTTATGTACAAGGTGGTTGGTCTATGTCTGATCCTTATGTACAACGTGGTTGGTCAATGTCTGATCCTGGTGTACAAGGTGATTGGTCTATGTCTGATCCTGGTATACAAGTTGATTGGTCTATGTTTGATCCGATCCTAATGTACAAGGTGGTTGGTCTATGTCTGATCGTTATGTACAAGGTGGTTGGTCTATGTCTGATCCTTATGTACAAGGTGGTTGGTCAATGTCTGATCCTGGTGTACAAGGTGATTGGTCAATGTCTGATCCTGGTGTACAAGGTGGTTGGTCTATGTGTGATCCTGGTGTACAAGGTGGTTGGTCTATGTCTGATCCTTATGTACAAGGTGGTTGGTCTATGTCTGATCCTGATGTACAAGGTGGTTGGTCAATGTCTGATCCTGATGTACAAGGTGGTTGGTCTATGTCTGATCCTGGTGTACAAGGTGATTGGTCTATGTCTGATCCTGATGTACAAGGTGGTTGGTTTTGTATGATCCTGATGTATAAGGTGGTTGGTCTATGTTTGATCCTTGTGTTTGAGGTGGTTGGTCTATGTCTGATCCTGATGTACGAGGTGGTTGGTCTATGTCTGATCCTGGTGTACGAGGTGGTTGGTCTATGTCTGATCCTGTTGTACGAGGTGGTTGGTCTATGTCTGATCCTGATGTACGAGGTGGTTGGTCTATGTCTGATCCTGATGTACGAAGCGGTTGGTTTATGTCTTATCCTGGTGTACGAGATGGTTGGTCTATGGCTGATCCTGGTGTACAAGTTGGTTGGTCTATGTCTGATCCTGATGTACGAGGTGGTTGGTCTATGTCTGATCCTGGTGTACGAGGTGGTTGGTCTATGTCTGATCCTGGTGTACAAGGTGGTTGGTCTATGTCTGATCCTGATGTACAAGGTGGTTGGTCTATGTCTGATCGTGATGTACAAGGTGGTTGGTCTATGTCTGATCCTGATGTACGAGGTGGTTGGTCTATGTCTGATCCTGATGTACGAGGTGGTTGGTCTATGTCTGATCCTGATGTACAAGGTGGTTGGTCTATGTCTGATCCTGATGTACAAGGTGGTTGGTCTATGTCTGATCCTGATGTACGAGGTGGTTGGTCTATGTCTGATCGTTATGTACAAGGTGGTTGGTCTATATCTGATCTTTATGTACAATGTGGGTGGTCTATGTCTGATCCTGATGTACAAGGTGCTTGGTCTATGTCTGATCCTGATGTACAAGATGGTTGGTCTATGTCTTATCCTGATGTACAAGGTGGTTGGTCTATATTTGATCCTGATGTACAAGGTGGTTGTCAACTTGTGATTTTATAAAATTCCCAAGACCAAAAAGAAAAGGGTACTTTTAACATGAATGAAGACTTCACATTCTTAACCCCTTAAATGATTACTTTATTGCTAGCAGGCCATTATTTTAAACCGAACATTGTGTTCTGTAACAAATATTAATGCTCCACCCTGGCAAAATATGTTTGAAATCCCATCATAAATAAAAAATAAATGTATAATATTTACCCAAAAATGTGTAACACTTTTAGTGCAACTTTTTTTTTTAAAACATTCAATTTCAAATATATATTGAATAAAGCTTGAAGTTTTTGGCTACCTCTTTTTTGTTTTGACTGCTAATATAAATTTTTGGCTTTGAATATTCATAAATGTTGGTTGGTATTTCCCTTATACCTGCATGTATAAAGGTTAGCACGTGGAAAATATATATTTCTTGAATGTAATATACATTAACTTTTAAAAGTCCTTGTTTTGTAACATATGCAGCTGAATACCTATTCAAACAAGGCTAATATATATACAACTGGTAGGATATCACACCACGTGTCTGCGGCACGATACTCTAGTGTGGCAGTGTTCAGAATGTTGTCTCAAATAGACACCCTGGCAATATAATAAATTGTTGGATGAGATGCTTAACACCATACAGAAAATACATCATAATTATATATGGTTCAAACAAGAAACATGTCAAAAAGTAAAAATAGACCTGTTTTCTATATAATCCCTATGGAATAAAGATGTTGTATGATATTTTCAGAGAAATGTATTAAGGAGTTCAAATTTAAGTGGTTGCTATGGGGATCATTTGTGGCAAGTTATTTTAAAAGCATAAGTTACAGATTGGACATGAATACCATTTTTTATATACATCTATAATATTTTTTTTCAAATGAATTACAGTATCTTAAAGTGTGACCTTGACCTATAAACCACAGACCTGGATCTTGTGAAGGGTACATGATCATATCATGGTGATAGTTTGAGCCTAGTTATTTAAAAATCCCTCGATGAATGATTACGTTACATTATGGACACCAAAGTTTATGTATTTAGGTCTTTTTAACATATGTTTGACCACTCAGTGTGACTTTTCCAAATAATTCTAAAATATCACCATGAAAAATACACAACATATCAGATGGAAAGACAGATGAATTGGCACACAGGGGCTACTGACAGGCTTTATTATACTATATATAGGAATATAAGATATATATATTGTCACTAGCCTCTGTGGATGAACACTGTGCTTTCTATATTATGCATAAAAATATGAGAAAAATGAATATCAAAATGATGACATTGATAGAATACTGTTAATAAAATACATCTATATATTCATTTCAGCACAATTTAACATGGACCTGATGTGGCGAATATTTCTATTTGTAATTGCTGCAGTTGTGTTCTGCCAGGTTGTTTTGAAGATCTATGTTGAGAGTTTAAAAGGTCGATGTTCCAGTAAAGTTGACTTGGCTGGTAAAACAGTCATTGTGACCGGGGCTAACACAGGTATGTACCAGTAAAGTTGACTTGGCTGGTAAAACAGTCATTGTGACCGGGGCCAACACAGGTTTGTACCAGTAAAGTTGACTTCACTGGTAAAACAGTCATTGTGATGGGGTCCAACACAGGTAAGTACCAGTAAAGTTGACTTCACTGGTAAAACAGTCATTGTGACTGGGGCCAACACAGGTATGTACCAGTAAAGTTGACTTGGCTGGTAAAACAGTCATTGTGACCGGGGCCAACACAGGTATGTACCAGTAAAGTTGACTTGGCTGGTAAAACAGTCATTGTGACTGGGGCCAACACAGGTATGTACCAGTAAAGTTGACTTGGCTGGTAAAACAGTCATTGTGACCGGGGCCAACACAGGTATGTACCAGTAAAGTTGACTTCACTGGTAAAACAGTCATTTTGACCGGGGCCAACACAGGTATGTACCAGTAAAGTTAACTTGGCTGGTAAAACAGTCATTGTGACCGGGGCCAACACAGGTAAGTACCAGTAAAGTTGACTTGGCTGGTAAAACAGTCATTGTGACCGGGGCCAACACAGGTATGTACCAGTAAAGTTAACTTGGCTGGTAAAACAGTCATTGTGACCAGGGCCAACACAGGTATGTACCAGTAAAGTTAACTTGGCTGGTAAAACAGTCATTGTGACCAGGGCCAACACAGGTATGTACCAGTAAAGTTAACTTGGCTGGTAAAACAGTCATTGTGACCGGGGCCAACACAGGTATGTACCAGTAAAGTTGACTTGGCTGGTAGAACAGGCATTGTGACCGGGGCCAACACAGGTATGTACCAGTAAAGTTGACTTGGCTGGTAAAACAGTCATTTTGACCGGGGCCAACACAGGTATGTACCAGTAAAGTTAACTTGGCTGGTAAAACAGTCATTGTGACCAGGGCCAACACAGGTATGTACCAGTAAAGTTAACTTGGCTGGTAAAACAGTCATTGTGACCAGGGCCAACACAGGTATGTACCAGTATAGTTGACTTGGCTGGTAAAACAGTCATTGTGACCGGGGCCAACACAGGTATGTACCAGCAAAGTTGACTTGGCTGGTAAAACAGTCATTGTAGTAAAGTTGACTTCACTGGTAAAACAGTCATTGTGACCGGGGCCAACACAGGTATGTACCAGTAAAGTTGACTTGGCTGGTAAAACAGTCATTGTGACCAGGGCCAACACAGGTATGTACCAGTAAAGTTGACTTCACTGGTAAAACAGTCATTGTGACCGGGGCCAACACAGGTAAGTACCAGTAAAGTTGACTTGGCTGGTAAAACAGTCATTGTGACCAGGGCCAACACAGGTAAGTACCAGTAAAGTTGACTTGGCTGGTAAAACAGGCATTGTGACCAGGGCCAACACAGGTATGTACCAGTAAAGTTGACTTGGCTGGTAAAACAGTCATTGTGACCAGGGCCAACACAGGTATGTACCAGTAAAGTTGACTTCACTGGTAAAACAGTCATTGTGACCGGGGCCAACACAGGTATGTACCAGTAAAGTTGACTTCACTGGTAAAACAGTCATTGTGACCGGGGCCAACACAAGCATGTACCAGTAAAGTTGACTTGGCTGGTAAAACAGTCATTGTGATGGGGTCCAACACAGGTAAGTACCAGTAGAGTTGACTTCACTGGTAAAACAGTCATTGTGACCGGGGCCAACACAGGTATGTACCAGTAAAGTTGACTTGGCTGGTAAAACAGTCATTGTGATGGGGGCCAACACAGATATGTACCAGCAAAGTTGACTTCACTGGTAAAACAGTCATTGTGACCGGGGCCAACACAGGCATGTACCAGTAAAGTTGACTTGGCTGGTAAAACAGTCATTGTGACTGGGGCCATCACAGGTATGTACCAGTAAAGTTGACTTGGCTGGTAAAACAGTCATTTTGACCAGAGCCAACACAGGTATGTACCAGTAAAGTTTACTTGGCTGGTAAAACAGGCATTGTGACCAGGGCCAACACAGGTAAGTACCAGTAAAGTTGACTTGGCTGGTAAAACAGTCATTGTGATGGGGTCCAACACAGGCAAGTACCAGTATAGTTGAATTGGCTGGTAAAACAGTCATTGTGATGGGGTCCAACACAGGCAAGTACCAGTATAGTTGACTTGGCTGGTAAAACAGTCATTGTGATGGGGGCCAACACAGGTGAGTACCAGTAAAGTTGACTTGGCTGGTAAAACAGTCATTGTGATGGGGTCCAACACAGGTAAGTACCAGTAAAGTTGACTTGGCTGGTAAAACTGTCATTGTGTAGGGGTCCAACACACGTATGCGGTTAAATATGAATTAAACACTTTGTTTGTGTTACATGTTACCCAACTTTACAGATGAATGCATTATAAATGTAAATATAACCACTGTTTTTCCACTCCTTTATAACACCCATCCTCCCTTTAGGAGCCGGGTCTGGTTAGCTGTGTCTGAAGCATGTCAGGAGTCATAAGGTTGAATCTCTCCCCGGCAACAATCTCTGTTTTCATTGATATACACCATTGTGTCTTATTGTTATTTGTCTCTCACCACTGATTCAAATGGAAAAGTTATGAGATATTTGCAGGATCCCAGAAGAGAGTGGTTAGGTTGACTGATCTATCTGATAGCTCTGAATGGCATAAAATTGATGCTAAATATTCAAACAAACATCCTGTCTTTACGAATGGAAAAAAATGCAGCTTAAACACAAGATCTCCACACTAAGCTTAATCCAAATCTTTTTCTCGCAGCCTTTTGTAATCTTTATTGAGACATTTGGTTCCTCAACCTTCAAAGCTCTGTTATCATCTGAGAAGGTTCAGATTGCATTTGGAGGTTATATTGTAAATTATAATAAAGAGAAGTATAATACATAGGGCAACAGGGACAGATAAGTTTGGCTTATACTAACTTGTTTAAGCTCATTTGTAAAGTAAGCTCAAGGCTTATATGAATCTCTCTCAGGGTCTCTCAGGGTCTGTTTCCTGGGTAGAATCAGTACTGAATGGTTTAGCTCTACTAGTCAAAACATTTGTTTTAGTGTGTTTTTCCCCAGTAGAGTGATTCAGGCCCTCTTGAGCCTCTTGTTTTTAGATTTCACCATGTCCAGCCTTGGATGTAAACCACAAACTCTTGTGTGAGAAACCATTACTGTATCCACTGCACTACAGCTCCTCTTAGTGTGAGAAACCATTACTGTATCCACTGCACTACAGCTCCTCTTAGTGTGAGAAACCATTACTGTATCCACTGCACTACAGCTTCTCTTAGTGTGAGAAACCATTACTGTATCCACTGCACTACAGCTCCTCTTAGTGTGAGAAACCATTACTGTATCCACTGCACTACAGCTCCTCTTAGTGTGAGAAACCACTACTGTATCCACTGCACTACAGCTCCTCTTAGTGTGAGAAATCATTACTGTATCCACTGCACTACAGCTCCTCCTAGTGTGAGAAACCATTACTGTATCCACTGCACTACAGCTCCTCCTAGTGTGAGAAACCATTACTGTATCCACTGCACTACAGCTCATCTTAGTGTGAGAAACCATTACTGTATCCACTGCACTACAGCTCATCGTAGTGTGAGAAACCATTACTGTATCCACTGCACTACAGCTCATCTTAGTGTGAGAAACCATTACTGTATCCACTGCACTACAGCTCCTCTTAGTGTGAGAAACCATTACTGTATCCACTGCACTACAGCTCCTCTTAGTGTGAGAAACCATTACTGTATCCACTGCACTACAGCTCCTCCTAGTGTGATAAAACCATTACTGTATCCACTGCACTACAGCTCCTCCTAGTGTGAGAAACCATTACTGTATCCACTGCACTACAGCTCCTCCTAGTGTGAGAAACCATTACTGTATCCACTGCACTACAGCTCCTCCTAGTGTGAGAAACCATTACTGTATCCACTGTACTACAGCTCCTCCTAGTGTGAGAAACCATTACTGTATCCACTGCACTACAGCTCCTCTTAGTGTGAGAAACCATTACTGTATCCACTGCACTACAGCTCATCTTAGTGTGAGAAACCATTACTGTATCCACTGCACTACAGCTCACCGTAGTGTGAGAAACCATTACTGTATCCACTGCACTACAGCTCCTCTTAGTGTGAGAAACCATTACTGTATCCACTGCACTACAGCTCATCTTAGTGTGAGAAACCATACTGTATCCACTGCACTACAGCTCATCTTAGTGTGAAAAACCATTACTGTATCCACTGCACTACAGCTCCTCTTAGTGTGAGAAACCATTACTGTATCCACTGCACTACAGCTCATCTTAGTGTGAGAAACCATACTGTATCCACTGCACTACAGCTCATCGTAGTGTGAGAAACCATTACTGTATCTACTGCACTACAGCTCCTCTTAGTGTGAGAAACCATTACTGTATCCACTGCACTACAGCTCCTCTTAGTGTGAGAAACCATTACTGTATCCACTGCACTACAGCTCATCTTAGTGTGAGAAACCATTACTGTATCCACTGCACTACAGCTCATCGTAGTGTGAGAAACCATTACTGTATCCACTGCACTACAGCTCATCTTAGTGTGAGAAACCATTACTGTATCCACTGCACTACAGCTCATCTTAGTGTGAGAAACCATACTGTATCCACTGCACTACAGCTCATCGTAGTGTGAGAAACCATTACTGTATCTACTGCACTACAGCTCCTCTTAGTGTGAGAAACCATTACTGTATCCACTGCACTACAGCTCCTCTTAGTGTGAGAAACCATTACTGTATCCACTGCACTACAGCTCATCTTAGTGTGAGAAACCATTACTGTATCCACTGCACTACAGCTCATCGTAGTGTGAGAAACCATTACTGTATCCACTGCACTACAGCTCCTCTTAGTGTGAGAAACCATACTGTATCCACTGCACTACAGCTCATCGTAGTGTGAGAAACCATTACTGTATCCACTGCACTACAGCTCATCGTAGTGTGAGAAACCATTACTGTATCTACTGCACTACAGCTCCTCTTAGTGTGAGAAACCATTACTGTATCCACTGCACTACAGCTCATCTTAGTGTGAGAAACCATTACTGTATCCACTGCACTACAGCTCATCTTAGTGTGAGAAACCATTACTGTATCCACTGCACTACAGCTCCTCTTAGTGTGAGAAACCATTACTGTATCCACTGCACTACAGCTCATCTTAGTGTGAGAAACCATTACTGTATCCACTGCACTACAGCTCCTCTTAGTGTGAGAAACCATTACTGTATCCACTGCACTACAGCTCATCTTAGTGTGAGAAACCATTACTGTATCCACTGCACTACAGCTCATCTTAGTGTGAGAAACCATTACTGTATCCAC
Source organism: Panopea generosa (assembly GCA_029582155.1). Taxonomy (NCBI): domain Eukaryota; kingdom Metazoa; phylum Mollusca; class Bivalvia; order Adapedonta; family Hiatellidae; genus Panopea; species Panopea generosa. The sequence goes on along the minus strand of CM055908.1, from coordinate 2,807,650 downwards.
TGCACTACAGCTCCTCTTAAAAGCAAGTGAAAAGTTGTATGCTCAAAGAACTCAATTTGAATATATCTATCTGGTTAAAAGCCTTAAATGAAACAAAATTTAAGACAACTTTTGTCTGACACAAACCGATTGTTACTAAAAATTTTACCAGATTCTGACAGACTCAAATACTGACAGTGGAAATGTGCAGTTTAAAAGTGTTGGTAACTTTTGACATTCCATATAGAATACTTATAAAATAAACAACTAGACTGTCATGTCAATACTGACAGTGGAAATGTGCAGTTTAAAAGGGTTGGTAACTTTTGACATTCCATATATAATACTTATAAAATAAACAACTAGACTGTCATGTCAATATTTATCAGTAACTGATAATTTGACGCTTAAATGTTTTAATAAACAAAGAATATTTATTGTTGTGCTTACTTATGTTGAGCTCGGCATAATTCATGATCAGAAATAGTTGCAGTATTTCATGGAGGATCCATATTTTTTAAACTATTGGACAGATTTTGAATTAACGATAGCACAAATGTTCACTATAATAAGTGGCATGGTGCGCGCAAGATCCAGGTATGTGGTTCAATGTTCATGGTCATACTGAGGTTGAAGGTCAGAAATGGGAACATAGTTTTAGAAATAGGTAAGTATTTCATGTCTATTTTATATAACTTGTAAACCACTTGACAAATTTTGAAATAACATGCCACAAATGGTCTCCATGTTCACTCAGGCTGTACTGGCAGACTCTAAATGATGCCCTTGGGCATCTTGTTATTTTAAAGAATTGATACCTTTTATATATTTATTGCTGTATCACATTTCAAGATATTACAGCCATAATGTACATTGTATATACAGTACTCCTCAGAATAGTTTAAGGACATACAAAATTAAACTGATATAATTCCATCATTTTTAATAATCAGATCAAATATTTTATTTTACTGTAGATGAAACAATTGTATTTAAAAAAATATATATTTTACATCAAATGTGAAACAAATTCTTACAACTTAGACAAATCACGCTCCTGGGTAGAATAAGTGCTTAGCATATGCGGATAAAGTGTCTTACTCACGGACACCACTACAAAGCTGTGGAAAAGGATCAAACCCATGACCCTTGATCTTGAATCTGATGCTCTACCAACGGGTTACTTGGTAACAGAAGGTAACAAAACAAAACTAACAACAAATAATTATGGTAGTGAACATCAAGTACCATAACTGCAAAATAGATAAAGAAAATATTGTACATGACTTATTTTGATGACTGCATGTATTGAATTAATTTTATAATGACATGAATTTGTAAAAACAAATCTATCTTGATCTACAGGGTAATATCATTTTTGCAGGCATTGGGTTCTGTACAGCCTTGGACCTTGCTAGGAGAAATGCACGAGTGATTCTAGCATGTAGAAATGTGGAGAAGGGAGAAGCTGCAGTACAGGACATTGTAATGAAGACGGGAAACAAGGATGTGGTTATGATGCAGCTTGACCTAAGTCTAATGAAGTCTGTACGCCAGTTTGTGAAGTCATTCTTGGAGAGAGAGACAAGATTAGATATTCTGGTTAATAACGCTGGGATGTTAGGTAAGTCTAATGAAATCTGTACGCCAGCTTGTGAAGTCATTCTTGGAGGAAGAGACGAGACTAGATATTCTGGTTAATAACACTGGGATGTTAGGTAAGTCTAATGAAAACTGTAAGCCAGTTTGTGAAGTCATTCTTGGAGAGAGAGATGATACTAGATATTCTGGTGTATAATCCTGGGATGTTAGGTAAGTCTAATGAAAACTGTACGCCATTTTGTGAAGTCATTCTTAGAGAGAGAGAGACGAGACTAGATATTCTGGTTAATAACGCTGGGATGTTAGGTAAGTGTAATGAAAACTGTAAGCCAGTTTGTGAAGTCATTCTTGGAGAGAGAGATGATACTAGATATTCTGGTGAATAATCCTGGGATGTTAAGTAAGTCTAATGAAATCTGTACGCCAGTTTGTGAAGTCATTCTTGGAGAAAGAGACAAGATTAGATATTCTGATTAATAACGCTGGGATGTTAGGTAAGTCTAATGAAGTCTGTACACCAGCTTGTGAAGTCATTCTTGGAGGAAGAGACGAGACTAGATATTCTGGTTAATAACGCTGGGATGTTAGGTAAGTCTAATGAAAACTGTAAGCCAGTTTGTGAAGTCAATCTTGGAGAGAGAGATGATACTAGATATTCTGGTGTATAATCCTGGGATGTTAGGTAAGTATGAAGTCTATACACCAGTTTGTGAAGTTGATTTTAAAGGAAGAGTTGAGACTCGATATTCTGGTAAATAATCCTGGGATGTTAAGTAAGTCTAATGAAGTCTGTATGCCAGTTTGGATAGTCATTCTTGGAAGAAGAGACTAGACTAGGTATTTTGGTGAATAACTGCTGGGATATTGGGTAAGTCAAAGATGAGATTTATATGCTCTCCAGCACCTGGCTTTTTTATTTGGTCCTCACCAAATTTATACAGCAGTAACATAACCATAATATAATGGACAAGTTCTTGAACCAAATCAGGTTATTATATCCCTGACAAATGAAGTTTGAGGGGGTATATTGGATTCACCCTGTGGTCGGTCTGTCGGTCTGTCTGTCCGTTGCAATTTTCCTTGTCCGGAGCATCACTTGAAAAGTACTGGATGGAATTTCATCAAACGTCATACAATGGTAGAATATAATGAGAGGAAGTGCAAGTGTACAAGAAACATAACTCTATTCTTGCTAATTACAGAGTTATTGCCCTTTGATATTTTTTCTTGTCCGGAGCATAACTTGAAAAGTACCAGATGGAATTTCATCAAGCTTCATACAATGGTAGAATATAATGACAGGAAGTGCAGTGTACAGGAAACATAACTCTATTCTTGCTAATTACAGAATTATTGCCCTTTGATATATTTCCCTTGTCTGGAGCATTACTTTTAATGAACTGGATGGAATTTCACCAAACTTCATACAATGGTAGAATATAATAACAGGAAGTGCAGTGTACAGGAAACATAACATTTATTGATTGCCACGAAAGCTTGTACACTGCACAATAATTAAAAAGACCGTTTTTAATTTTAACAAAACCATAAAACAATTAACAATACAAAAAACTCAATCCATAACATTCTCTTTTATTAAGTATTTTTTTTGTCTGGAGCATAACTTTAAAACTATTGGATATAATTTAATAAAACTTCATACAATGGTAAACCATTTTCTGTCATGGCGGCGTTCGGGGGTATTCATCACCTTCAGTGATAGCTCTAGTTTATGTCACAGTTCTATAATTGCCCATGAAACATAAGAAATTACACAATTTGACCTTGTGTATAATACTTTGGACAATTTCTTGAACTGACCATTCGGGTAATTAATGTCGATGTTATATGCGTTAATTGATGCTGTGTGTAGTCACGTACTGGCATTGTTTTATTTGATCTTTACCAAACTTACAGTAGTTAAAATGTCTCAGATGAGAATTGGGTAATTAATATTAGAGTTATAACCCTTAAAATGTCAAAAATTACATTGTTTAAAGTTGTGTAGACTTTAATACCAACACTTTTTATTTGATCCTCATTAAACTTAGTAGTTATATAACCATTAATCTTGAACTCGACCAATGAGATTATAAATGTCAGAGTTATGACCCCTTGAAATGTCAAACATTTAGTTAGGTATTTAATGTAGTATTTATTCTAGTACCCACAGTTTTTTTTTATCTTCACTAAACTTTAACATGGTTATATATTCATATTATCTTGGAGACATTCTTTAACTGGCCGAATTGGATAATTAATATTGGAGTTATGGCCCTTGAATTTGCGTAATTATAACCATAATATCAGTACTTTAATATAAACAGTATACATAAACAATCATTTGAATGTTGATTTTGATTTATTTTTGAAACTGTTGTCTTTCAGCCAGGATTTCTTCACTTCAGTGAACATTGATTTGCTATTTTATGTTAAGGGTTTCCTGTTACCATGACAGAAGAAGGCTTGGAAGCAACATATGCTGCAAACTATTTCGGTCCATTCCTGCTGACCATCTTGTTACTTGGTAATTTCACATCTGTTATCTTTGTAAAACATTAAAATATTAAAGGGGCATATGGTAATGTTTGTATAAAATTAAGATTTTAAATGGGCACATGGTAATGTTTGTAAAAAATTAAGATATTAGAGTGGCACATGGCAATGTTTGTAAAAAATTAAGATATTGAGGGGCATATGGCAATGTTTGTAAAAAAACAAGATATTAGAGGGGCACATGGCAATGTTTGTAAAAAAATAAGATATTTGAGGGGCACATGGCAATGTTTGTAAAAAAATAAGATATTAGAGGGGCACATGGCAATGTTTGTAAAAAATTAAGATATTAGAAGGGCACATGGCAATGTTTTTAAAAAAATAAGATATAAGAGGGGCACATGGCAATGTTTGTAAAAAAATAAGATATTAGAGGGGCACATGACAATGTTTGTAAACAATTAAGATATTAGAGGGGCACATGGCAATGTTTGTAAAAAATTAAGATATAAGAGTGGCACATGGCAATGTTTGTTAAGAAAATAAGTTATTAGAGGGGCACATGGCAATGTTTGTAAAAAATAAGATATTAGAGTGGCACATGGCAATGTTTGTAAAAAATTAAGATATTGAGGGGCATATGGCAATGTTTGTAAAAAAAACAAGATATTAGAGGGGCACATGGCAATGTTTGTAAAAAAATAAGATATTTGAGGGGCACATGGCAATGTTTGTAAAAAAATAAGATATTAGAGGGGCACATGGCAATGTTTGTAAAAAATTAAGATATTAGAAGGGCACATGGCAATGTTTTTAAAAAAATAAGATATAAGAGGGGCACATGGCAATGTTTGTAAAAAAATAAGATATGAGAGGGGCACATGACAATGTTTGTAAACAATTAAGATATTAGAGGGGCACATGGCAATGTTTGTAAAAAATTAAGATATAAGAGTGGCACATGGCAATGTTTGTTAAGAAAATAAGTTATTAGAGGGGCACATGGCAATGTTTGTAAAAAATAAGATATTAGAGGGGCACATGGCAATGTTTGTGAAAAATTAAGATATAAGAGAGGCACATGGCAATGTTTGTGAAAAATTAAGATATAAGAGAGGCACATGGTAATGTTTGTAAAAAATTAAGATAACAGAGGGGCACATGGCAATGTTTGATAAAAATTAAGATACTTGAGAAGCACATGGTAATGTTTGTGAAGAAATAAGATATGAGAGGGGTGCATGGTAATGTTTGTGAAAAAATTAAGATATTAGAGAGGCACATGGCAATGTTTGTAAAAATTAAGATATTAGAGGGGCACATGGCAATGTTTGTAAAAAATAAGATATAAGAGGGGCACATGACAATGTTTGTAAAAATTAAGATATTAGAGAGGCACATGGCAATGTTTGTAAAAAAATAAGATAATAGAGAGGCACATGGCAATGTTTGTGAAAAATTAAGATATTAGAGGGGCACATGGCAATGTTTGTAAAAAAATAAGAAATTGGAGAGGCACATGGCAATGTTTGTAAAAAAAAAGATATTTGAGGGGCACATGGCAATGTTTGTTAAAAGAATAAGATATTAGAGGGCACATGGCAATGTTTGTAAAATAATAAGATATAAGAGGGGCACATGGCAATGTTATTAGAGTGGCACATGGCAATGTTTGTAAGAAATTAAGATCTTAAGGGGCATTTGACAATGTCTGTAAAAATTAAGATATTAGAGGGGCACATGGCAATGGTATTAGAGGGGAACAAGGCAATGTATGTAAAAAATTTAAGATCTAAAGGGGCATATGACAATGTTTGTAAAATTAAGATATTAGAGAGGCACAAGGCATTGTTTGTAAAAAATAAGATATTACAGAGGCACAAGGCAATGTTTGTAAAAAATTAAGATCTATAGGGGCATATGACAATGTTTGTAAAAATTAAGATATTAGAGGGGCACATGGCAATATTTGTAAAAAAATAAGATATTAGAAGGGCACATTGCAATGTTTGTGAAAAATTAAGATAAAAGAGGGGCACATGGCAATGCTTGTGAAAAATTGAGATATTAGAGAGGCACATGGCAATGTTTGTAAAAAATAAGATATTAAAGGGGCACATGACAATGTTTGTAAAAAATTAAGAGGGACATATGGCAATGTTTGTAAAAATAAGATATTAGAGGGGCACATGGCAATGTTTGTAAAAATTAAGATATGAGAGGGGCACATGGCAATGTTTGTAAAAAATTAAGATATTAGAGGGGCACATGGCAATGTTTGTAAAATATTAAGATCTAAAGTGGCATATGACAATGTTTGTAAAAGTTAGGATATTAGAGGGGCACATGGCAATGGTATTAGAGGGGAACATGGCAATGTTTGTAAAAAATAAGATATAAGAGAGGCACAAGGCAATGTTTGTAAAAAATTAAGATCTAAAAGGGCATATGACAGTGTTTGTAAAATTAAGATATTAGAGAGGCACAAGGCAATGTTTGTAAAAAATAAGATATTAGAGGGGCACATGGAAATGTTTGTAAAAATAAGATATTAGAGAGGCACATGGCAATGTTTGTAAAAAATAAGATATTAAAGGGGCACATGGAAATGTTTGTAAAAAATAAGATATTAAAGGGGCACATGACAATGTTTGTAAAAAATTAAGAGGGACATATGGCAATGTTTGTAAAAATAAGATATAAGAGGGGCACATGGCAATGTTTGTAAAAATTAAGATATGAGAGGGGCACATGGCAATGTTTGTAAAAAATTAAGATATTAGAGGGGCACATGGCAATGTTTGTAAAATATTAAGATCTAAAGTGGCATATGACAATGTTTGTAAAAGTTAGGATATTAGAGGGGCACATGGCAATGGTATTAGAGGGGAACATGGCAATGTTTGTAAAAAATAAGATATTAGAGAGGCATAAGGCAATGTTTGTAAAAAATTAAGATCTAAAAGGGCATATGACAGTGTTTGTAAAATTAAGATATTAGAGAGGCACAAGGCAATGTTTGTAAAAAATAAGATATTAGAGGGGCACATGGAAATGTTTGTAAAAATAAGATATTAGAGAGGCACATGGCAATGTTTGTAAAAAATAAGATATTAAAGCGGCACATGGAAATGTTTGTAAAAAATAAGATATTAGAGAGGCACAAGGCAATGTTTGTAAAAAATTAAGATGTAAAGGGGCATATGACAATGTTTATAAAAATTAAGATATAAGAGGGGCACATGGCAATGGTATTAGAGGGGAACAAGGCAATGTTTGTAAAAAAATTAGATCTAAAGGGGCATATGTCAATGTTTGTAGAAATTAAGATATTAGAGAGGCACAAGGCAATGTTTGTAAAAAATTAAGATGTAAAGGGGCATATGACAATGTTTATAAAAATTAAGATATAAGAGGGGCACATGGCAATGGTATTAGAGGGGAACAAGGCAATGTTTGTAAAAAAATTAGATCTAAAGGGGCATATGTCAATGTTTGTAGAAATTAAGATATTAGAGAGGCACAAGGCAATGTTTGTAAAAAAAATAAGATATAAGAGGGGCACATGGCAATGTTTGTAAAAAAAAAGATATTAGTGGGGCACATGGCAATGTTTGTTAAAAAATTAAGATATTAGAGGGGTACATGGTAATGTTTGTAAAAAAATAAGATATTAGAGGGGCACATGGCAATGTTTGTAAAAATAAGATATTAGAAGGGCACATGGCAATGTTATTGGAGTGGCACATGGCAATGTTTGAAAAAAAAATTAAGATCTAAAGGGGCATATGACAATGTTTGTAAAAATTAAGATATAATAGAGAGGTACAAGGCAATGTTTGTAAAAAAATAAGATATTAGAAGGGCAAATGGCAATGTTTGTAAAAATTAAGATATGAGAGGGTCACATGGCAATGTTTGTATAAAATTAAGATATTAGATGGGCACATGGCAATGTTTGTAAAAAATTAAGATAATAGAGGGGCACATGGCAATGTTTGTAAAAAAATAATATATTAGAGGGGCACAAGGCAATGTTTGTAAAAAATTAAGAAATTAGAGAGGCACATGGCAATGTTAGTAAAAAAATAAGATATTTGAGGGGCACATGGCAATGTTTGTTAAAAGAATAAGATATTAAAGGGGCATATGACAATGTTTGTAAAATTAAGATATGAGAGGGGCATATGGCAATGGTATTAGAGGGGCACATGGCAATGTTTGAAAAAAAAATTAAGATCTAAAGGGGCATATGACAATGTTTGTAAAATTAAGATATAATGGAGAGGCACAATGCAATGTTTATAAAAAAATAAGATATTAGAGGGGCACATGGCAATGTTTGTAAAAAATAAGACATAAGAGAGGCACAAGGCAATGTTTGTAAAAAATTAAAATCTAAAGGGGCATATGACAATGTTTGTGAAAATTAAAATATAAGAGAGGCACAAGGCAATGTTTGTAAAAAAATAAGATATTAGAGGGGCACATGGCAATGTTTGTAAAAAAAAAAAAAAAGGGTATTAGAGGGGCATATGGCAATGTTTGTAAAAAATTAAGATATTAGAGGGGCATATGACAATGTTTGTATAAAATTAAGAGATTTAAGGGGCACATGGCAATGTTGATCAATTTTCTCTTCACTTTGTTTCTGTAAAGTATAATTTTACAATCTCATCAAACTACTTACAAAATAAACTTATTTTTAATTTATACAGATGTGTTGAAAAACTCACAGCCAAGTAGAATAATCAATTTATCCTCACTCGCTCATAATTGGTCAAAAGGTATTGCTTTTGATAACCTTAAGGCAGAAAAAGGTTATTCTGCTGACGAGGAACTGTACTATGACTCCAAACTAGCAAATGTACTGTTCACAAGGGAACTAGCTACACGACTAGAAGGCACTGGTATGAGTTTTCTATATTATAAATAAATATATTCATATACATGTAATTACAATTAAAAAACAATAGCACATTTATATGTACCATAAGTAATGTTTATATTCAACTATTCAGTTAATATTTGAACTTATAATGCCCTGCCATGTAGCAAAAGGGGGATAATTCCACCTGTCTGTCTGTCCATCTGTACACACAAATGGGTATTTAAGTGTCTGAGTTTAGGGTTAGTATTTTTTTTGGATGGTTAAAAAAAACAGTTAAAAAAATATGTGGCTGTTTCCAGACACTTAAAACTGCTTTTTTGGGTGCTAAAATATGTTGCAAAGAATGCAAAGAAGCCACTTAAATACCCATTTGTTAGAATGTCATCCGACCTGTCCTTAACATTTCGTGTCTGTTCCAAATATTTTAAACCTCTTGAAGGAATTTGATTTATCTTGGCACATATGTTCAGCATATTGACATGACATGCAGTCATGTACAATTGAAATCATTGTCATACATACTTAAAGGTCAAACTGAAAGCCAAATACCGGTAGGCATAATTTCGTGTCTGATCTATATTTTAAACACATGGAAAAAGAAATTTGTTTTAACTTGACACAAATGGTCTCCTCGTGGTGTTGGAGTGCAGAATCTGACTTTCAGTCATGCATGATTGAAACCACTATTTTACTCAAATGTCCAACAGACATAACTTCTTGTTTGCTCTATATCTTCTAAACCCTTAAAGGAATTTGATATAACATGTCACAAATGATCCCTCATTGAGACGTATTTAGAAGCTGACTTTCAGTTATGTGTAATTGAGGTCAGGGTCATATTTTAAAGGCCAAATATGCATACTTTTGTCTTTGCTCTATATATTCCAAATTGCTTGAAGGAATTTGATAAAATTTGGTACAAATACATGTATTCAGTTCACCTTATTGTGACATGTGTGCATAATCCAACTCCCAGTCTGGTTTGATTGAGGTCAAGGTCTGAGGTCAAGGATTGAGGTTAAGGTAAAAGTACTTGTTTTAAATTTGTTCATACGATCAAAACTCCAACCTAACTATACAAAAACAATAGTAGGGGATATAGTTGTCATTCAGACTGCTACCTCTTGTTGATAATGCAAAAAATCTACAATTTATTCTTGATGGAATGGGTGAAGGTGTTGCTCATAGTGGGAGAAAATAGTTGTACTGTGTAACAAAACTAAGGAAGGGATGCAGATTTACATTGCTCTGATAAGGCATTCTGTAGCACACTTACTCCCCTCGAATGCAGCCCCAATTCAAATCTCCATCGGGTCATTATACTTGAGAGCTTATACATTTTTCTTGCGTTTTTTTTTAAGAAAAATAAAAGACATGGGTTACCTTTCTGTTGGTGCTGGTGACTGTCAGCATTTCATTATTACATGTAAGTGTTTGTGTTTAACTCTCTCAGAAACAGTTTGGACAGACAACATCAAATTTGCTCCATTGACTATGTGTAGTCAAAACCATTTAGTTTATAATTATATTAACCATGATCTCTATGGCTGCAAAATTTTTAGCATTGTTTCTTTAATCATATTGCCGGGCCGGATTAACTCAATCCTGTTACACGTCTGACTATCAATCCAGGGGTTGTGACTGCTGAATTCCTGCCCGGCAACAGTCTTCAGTGGCATAAAATAATGCTAAATATTCAATCAATCAATCAATCAATCAATTTAATCATATTAGCCAGAGCTCACCAGATTTGATCTACAGCTCAAAACCATTCAGGGTTCTTCCAAATGACCTTGACCTTAATGATTAAAAAATGTTTAGCTTAATTTTCGAATGAATCAGTTCAACAGTTACTGTTTGTACAAAACTTTGTCCATGGTTGTATAATTAGTACTTGTTGTAATTGTGTAACATTTTACAGATGACCCTGGCCTATTTGGATAACTAACTTAGCCTAAATATGTTGTTATAATCATTTACTCCAGTTCTAGGATCATTGTGGGCTAGATCAAATCTATGGACATAAAATGAATTAATTGACAAATATTACAGTCTCTATTGGATGCCATTTTGTCAGTTTAAGCATTAATTTGATAGCTAGACTTTTTAATAGACAATGCCTTTGATTGTGGGAAGTTCTCTCATAATCATATTTTACTGCTTCCTTTCGCATCATCTCTGTATTGTCTTTATTTGTGTTGACATTGAGTGAATTATATAAACCTTCGTATATGTGGTTTGTATTCAGGCAAAATTAGTAATTTAAGTTTTAATATTTCCCTGTTTATTTGCAGGAGTGACAACATACAGTATACACCCAGGGTGTGTTAAGTCCCAACTTCTACGTTCCATACCTTCTGTTGTAAGAGTTGGAATAGCCATAACAACTTACTTTTTGTTTAAGGTGAGTACTGCTGTGATAAACCAGTTTGGGAAATAGAGACAGCTGCTTGAGTCTGTCTGTCTGTCTGTCTATCTGTCTGTCTGTCTGTCTGTCTGTCTGTCTGTCTGTCTGTCTGTCTGTCTGTCTGTCTGTCTGTCTGTCTGTCTGTCTGTCTGTCTGTCTGTCTGTCTGTCTGTCTGTCTGTCTGTCTGTCTGTCTGTCTGTCTGTCTGTCTGTCTGTCTGTCTGTCTGTCTGTCTGTCTGTCTGTCTGTCTGTCTGTCTGTTGTCTGTCTGTCTGTCTGTCTGTCATTATTATAACATATAAAAACTGCACCCCACAACATCACTTCCACCAGAACGTCTGTCCGTCCGTCCGGGAGGACAAATGGGTATTTAAGTGTCTAGGGTTTAGGGTTAGTAATTTTTATGGACAGTTGAAAAGCTGTTGAAAAAACATTATGTGGCTGTTCTAGACACTTAAAAAACAGCTCTTAGGTGGCTTTTTATCTCTTACGTGGCTAAAATTTAGCCACACAAGTAATACGTTGGACGCAAAAAAGCCACTTAAATACCCATTTGTGAGAATGTCCGTCCGTCCGTACATATGTCACGAGCGGCAGTTGTGGGTCGCGTTGCCAGTACAGAATGGCATTGTGTTTTTTTTTTGGCAAATGTGCACCCCACAAGTGCGAAAATGTGTACAGAATGGCATTGTGGGGTTATTTCCATTTTTTCACATTTTTCTTTTACTTTTTTTTCACCTTTTTTCATTCTTTTTTAGTGTCATTAGGGTTGGATCTCAAGGTTTGTAACATTAGGGTTAGAAAGAAAATAGTTTTGTTTTATGAAAAAAAAGATGTTTTATAACATAAAAATTGCACCCCACAACATCACTTCCACGAGATCGTCCGTCCGTCCGCCTGTTCTTCTGCCCGTCCGTCTGCCCGTCCACACGAATGGGTAGTTAAGTGGCTAGGGTTTAGGGTGAGTATTTTTTTGATGGTTGAAAATCATTTGTAAAAAAATTTTGTGGTTATTTTACGTCACTTTTATGTGGCTAATTTCTTTAATGTGGCTAATTTCTGGCTAATTTCTTTTATGTGGCTAATTTCTGGCTAATTTCTTTTATGTGGCTAATTTTTATTATGTTGCTAATCAGTAATCAACTGGGTGCCTACTAACACTTAGATATCAATTTGTTAGCGTCTGTTAGTTTGTCAATCCATCCTTCCTTCTGTGTCCGCTCTCTACCTTCCACTTGTACATATGGATTTTTAATTAACTTAATGGAAGTGTTATAAGCACAACGTAGTGGCTACTCAAATGTTAAGGTATGCCTATGGAGTAATTGACCTGATGTGAGAACAACTATCACTCCACCCACTGGCCACGTGGCATTTTTTGTCCAAGTAAATACAATATAGTGTCAGCTTGTCTAAGGAAAATAGTGTCAATATCGATCACTGATTGGATTATCAACATGTTTAATTGACAGCCCGCGTTTGGTCAGTTGTCTAGCCAAGTTATCTGTCTGCATTTTCCATGGCTCTTTTGGACAGTTTTTCTGTATGTGAACAATTCTCAAAATATTGTTGTTAAATCATGTTAAAATCTACTTCATTACATTTTTATTAACCGACAAAGCGACTGAACTAAATTATTTCATACTTGACAGGAATGTTCCCTGTGTTGTCTTCTATAAAGTAATAGGAATGTTAACATGGCTATTGGGTGAATGTACTATCTGATGTACTGAAATTTCAAAATCACCGAATATACTTGAACTAAAGGACGAGGTTCACAACCTCTCAAAATGGCCCTGTATAATGCAATGGAGTTAAACCTTATGCTTTCTTAAAAATTTATAGTTTTTATTTTAATTTTACTTTATTCTGTTAAAAATTATTAATTTTGTTTTTCAATTTTATGCTTTTCGCTTGATACAATATCATAAAAGTGTACGTACATGTACAGCAAAAATATGCATTTTCCCTACATTTTAAGCCAATTTAGGTAAATATATCATGGTTTTAATAGTAAAGACACTCTTGCCACAAAACAATATTTACACAAGTTACTTAGAGTGTACCAGACAATCATTAGAATATATATCTTTGTGTGGCCTTCATCATCAAAAACCTATTTAAATGCCAAATATAGGACTAAATTGAGGTGAAATGAGCATATTCCTTAATTTGGAGTTATTATATGAATAGAAAAACATAAAATTAAAAAATAATACATACATATTTTAAAAGAATAAAGTATATACAAAACACATAGCTTTAATGAAAAATAAATATTTAAAAGAAATCAGGGATTTTATAAACACTGGCAATAATACTTTCATGAGATACTTTATTGCTGGTCACATTTCAGTATGTGCGTTAAATTTCAAATTCTACACTACAGAGATATCGTAAAGTACAATTTAAAGAACAGAAAATCCCTAAAATACAATTTTTAGATTTAACATTCAATTTCATGTTTGCTTTCTCTTCTAGACTGCAGAAGAAGGTGCCCAGACATCGATCTACTGCGCAGTGAGTGAGGACATAGCTGGAGAGTCAGGGAAGTATTTTGTAGATTGTAAAGAGGCAGATAACCAGAGTTCTGAGGCAAGCAGGGACATGGGAGTGGCAAAAAAACTCTGGGAAATCAGTGAGAAGTACACCAGAATAGCAGAATAAGTGTGAGAAGTACACCAGAATAGCAGAATAAGAGTGAGAAGTACACCGGAACAGCAGAATAAGTGTGAGAAGTACACCAGAATAGCAGAATAAGTGTGAGAAGTACACCAGAATAGCAGAATAAGAGTGAGAAGTACACCGGAACAGCAGCATAAGTGTGAGAAGTACACCAGAATAGCAGAATAAGAGTGAGAAGTACACCGGAACAGCAGCATAAGTGTGAGAAGTACACCAGAATAGCAGAATAAGAGTGAGAAGTACACCAGAATAGCAGAATAAGAGTGAGAAGTACACCGGAATAGCAGAATAAGTGTGAGAAGTACACCAGAATAGCAGAATAAAATAAAAAGTACACTGGAATAGCAGAATAAGAGTGAGAAGTATACCAGAATAGCAGAATAAGAGTGAGAAGTACACCGGAATAGCAGAATAAGAGTGAGAAGTACACCAGAATAGCAGAATAAGTGTGAGAAGTGTACCAGAATAGCAGAATAAGAGTGAGAAGTACACCAGAATAGCAGAATAAGAGTGAGAAGTACACCAGAATAGCAGAATAAGAGTGAGAAGTACACCAGAATAGCAGAATAAGTGTGAGAAGTGTACCAGAATAGCAGAATAAGAGTGAGAAGTACACCAGAATAGCAGAATAAATGAGAAGTACACTGGAATAGCAGAATAAGAGTGAGAAGTATACCAGAATAGCAGAATAAAATGAGAAGTACACCAGAATAGTAGAATAAGAGTGAGAAGTACACCGGAATAGCAGAATAAGAGTGAAAAAAAAATGCCAGTAGTAGAGTCAGAGTTGGAAATATAATTGGAAAATTAACTATAATGGAATAGTGAAAGCAGAATGATTAATAAATATAGATAGTGGAAGCAGAATGTGGTGTAATATATCTGAATAGTGGGAGCAGAATTTGTTATAAATCTGAATAGTGGAAGCAGAATTTGTTATATATCTTAATAGTGGAAACAGAATGTCTAATATATCTGAATAGTGGAAGCAGAATTTGTAATATATCTGAATAGTAGAAGCAGAATTTGTAATATATCTGAATAGTGGAAGCAAAATGAAAAATATAACTAAAAAGTGAAGGCAATTATGCTCAGAAAAAAATGATTGAGATGTGAAAATTAGAACTTTAGATATTCTGAAATAATGAAATTTATTCTTATTGAACTACACATGAACCAGTTGCATAATACATGTGTGCTCAGATGTGATAATACAGTCTGCATGAATCTACTACCTTGTTCTTGTTAAAAACAAGTATCTATAGCCTTTATACAGAAATGCTAACTTTTACGGTCTGACTTGCTATATTTTCTATAGTGTTATGGTAACAATAACATTTCAGGTACGGATTGACATTGGTTTACTATTATGGAAATCTATTCTTACTTTTTTTCCTTTTCTGATAGTTTCATTTTATTCAGGTAATTTTTCACCAAGTGTTTATAAGAACAGATCAGATTATGTGAATACTCAGGAATAATTGTATGTCCTGCATATGTAGATATGACACTGGCAATAGCAGGACGTCAACAAGGAAAGTTAATCATCCTGTTGGTGAATTTGTACATAGACGTAAAGTGGCCAAATGTCTTGTTCTGACCACTGTTCTTGAAGACAGTGAGAAATGCACATCCATTTATGCATAGATCTGCAACATCAAATTCCTTTGCTTGCATGCCCATTGTAATGACTACAAACCGCACAACGAAGTAAGCAACACAACGACAGGATGACAATAAAGTTGTCCAACGAATCAGTGACTTTATATCACTAACATGTTTACATGCTGTACTATTCATGTTGATGTATTTATCTATTTCCAATTTTCCATGTGTATAAATATTTGTATTTATTTGAGTAAAATATCTTTGGTTAAAACAGTTAAATGTGTTGAACATATTGCACTGAAAAGAAATTATTGTGGAGAGAAAAAAAAACAAGCTGTTATTTTGAGTGTAGCAGAGAGAACATTAAAAAGGAAAAAAAAGTCTGAAGCTAAGCATTTTATACATATACATCTTTCATGGTTTCAGCTAATTTATATGTACTTGATTCTAGCTGATGACTAATCAGTGTGCCATAATTTTCATTTTAATTTAAAGTTAATCCGTGTGGTTCCGGCTAAGAATAGAATAACTGTTGATCTCTGCAGAGGGGTAGGAATCCTCGGAATTGGTGCCATGTTCATTTTATCATTTTTTGTCATGTTCATTATTGTGGTTAAATAACCAACCCCTGTGTGGTTCCAGGGAGCCATATGAGTAATGGCAAGAATAGGGTCACTGTGGCACATACATGTCCTAAAAAACAACAATTTGAGTAATACAATAGAATTTGCTGGATCTCTACAGTTCTGCAGATATAAAGGTTCTAGGTTCATTCTGTATATTCATTTGTTGATGTTTTATTCCTATCTGTTTGTTAATTCGTTGTTTACATGTAGAGTGAACCTGGAATCTTCCTTCCTTTTGGCGTCGAATAACCTATAATGTGTTGCTACGCCGTTAAAACCCATTTATTCATTAATTCATGCATTCATTCATTTAATTTATAGTTCACCTGTGATGGCTATAAGCTGTGTGTGATGTAAAGGTTGTGTGTTCTGTTCCACCTCTGTTGCTGTGTGTTGCTCCTGGTACTACACCTGTGATGGCTATAAGCTATGTGTGATGTAAAGGTTGTGTGTTCTGTTCCACCTCTGTTGCTGTGTGTTGCTCGTGGTACTACACCTGTGATGGCTATAAGCTATGTGTGATGTAAAGGTTGTGTGTTCTGTTCCACCTCTGTTGCTGTGTGTTGCTCCTGGTACTACACCTGTGATGGCTATAAGCTATGTGTGATGTAAAGGTTGTGTGTTCTGTTCCACCTCTGTTGCTGTGTGTTGCTCCTGGTACTACACCTGTGATGGCTATAAGCTATGTGTGATGTAAAGGTTGTGTGTTCTGTTCCACCTCTGTTGCTGTGTGTTGCTCCTGGTACTACACATGTGATGGCTATAAGCTGTGTGTGAGGTACAGGTTGTGTGTCTTGTTCCACCTCTGTTGCTGTGTGTTGCTCCTGGTACTACACTTGTGATGGTTATAAGCTGTGTGTGATGTACAGGTTGTGTGTCTTGTTCCACCTCTGTTGCTGTGTGTTGCTCCTGGTACTACACCTGTGATGGTTATAAGCTGTGTGTGAGGTACAGGTTGTTTGTCTTGTTCCACCTCTGTTGCTGTGTGTTGCTCCTGGTACTACACCTGTGATGGGTATAAGCTGTGTGTGAGGTACAGGTTGTGTGTCTTGTTCCACTTCTGTTGATGTGTGTTGTTCCTGGTACTACACCTGTGATGGTTATAAGCTGTGTGTGAAATACAGGTTGTGTGTCTTGTTCCACCTCTGTTGCTGTGTGTTGCTCCTGGTACTACGCCTGTAATGGCTATAACCTGTGTGTGAGGTACAGGTTGTGTGTTCCGTTCCACCTCTGTTGCTGTGTGTTGCTCATGGTACTACACCTGTGATGGTTATAAGCTGTGTGTGAGGTACAGGTTGTTTGTCTTGTTCCACCTCTGTTGCTGTGTGTTGCTCCTGGTACTACACTTGTGATGGTTATAAGCTGTGTGTGAGGTACAGGTTGTGTGTCTTGTTCCACCTCTGTTGCTGTGTGTTGCTCCTGGTACTACACTTGTGATGGTTATAAGCTGTGTGTGAGGTACAGGTTGTGTGTCGTGTTCCACCTCTGTTGATGTGTGTTGCTCCTGGTACTACACCTGTGATGGCTATAAGCTGTGTGTGAGGTACAGGTTGTGTGTCTTGTTCCACCTCTGTTGCTGTGTGTTGCTCCTGGTACTACACCTGTTATGGCTATAAGCTGTGTGTGAGGTACAGGTTGTGTGTCTTGTTCCACCTCTGTTGCTGTGTGTTGCTCCTGGTACTACACTTGTGATGGCTATAAGCTGTGTGTGAGGTACAGGTTGTGTGTCTTGTTCCACCTCTGTTGCTGTGTGTTGCTCCTGGTACTACACCTGTGATGGGTATAAGCTGTGTGTGAGGTGCAGGTTGTGTGTTCTGTTCCACCTCTGTTGCTGTGTGTTGCTCCTGGTACTACACCTGTGATGGGTATAAGATGTGTGTGAGGTACAGGTTGTGTGTCTTGTTCCACCTCTGTTGCTGTGTGTTGCTCGTGGTACTACACCTGTGATGGCTTTAACCTTGTGTGAGGTACAGGTTGTGTGTCTTGTTCCACCTCTGTTGCTGTGTGTTGCTCCTGGTACTACACCTGTGATGGCTATAAGCTGTGTGTGAGGTACAGGTTGTGTGTCTTGTTCCACCTCTGTTGCTGTGTGTTGCTCCTGGTACTACACCTGTGATGGTTATAAGCTGTGTGTGAGGTACAGGTTGTGTGACTTGTTCCACCTCGTTTGCTGTGTGTTGCTCCTGGTACTACACCTGTGATGGTTATAAGCTGTGTTTGAGGTACAGGTTGTGTGTTCTGTTCCATCTCTGTTGATGTGTGTTGCTCCTGGTACTACACCTGTGATGGTTATAAGCTGTGTGTGAGGTACAGGTTGTGTGTTCCGTTCCACCTCTGTTGCTGTGTGTTGCTCCTGGTACTACACCTGTGATGGTTATAAGCTGTGTGTGAGGTATAGGTTGTGTGTCTTGTTCCACCTCTGCTGCTGTGTGTTGCTCCTGGTACTACACCTGTGATGGTTATAAGCTGTGTGTGAGGTACAGGTTGTTTGTCTTGTTCCACCTCTGTTGCTGTGTGTTGCTCCTGGTACTTCACCTGTGATGGCTATAAGCTGTGTGTGAGGTACAAGTTGTGTGTCTTGTTCCACCTCTGTTGCTGTGTGTTGCTCCTGGTACTACACCTGTGATTGCTATAAGCTGTGTGTGAGGTACAGGTTGTGTGTCGTGTTCCACCTCTGTTGCTGTGTGTTGCTCCTGGTACTACACCTGTGATGGTTATAAGCTGTGTGTGAGGTATAGGTTGTGTGTCTTGTTCCACCTCTGTTGCTGTGTGTTGCTCCTGGTACTACACCTGTGATGGCTATAAGCTGTGTGTGAGGTACAGGTTGTGTGTCTTGTTCCACCTCTGTTGCTGTGTGTTGCTCCTGGTACTACACTTGTGATGGTTATAAGCTGTGTGTGAGGTACAGGTTGTGTGTCTTGTTCCACCTCTGTTGATGTGTGTTGCTCCTGGTACTACACCTGTGATGGCTATAAGCTGTGTGTGAGGTACAGGTTGTGTGTCTTGTTCCACCTCTGTTGCTGTGTGTTGCTCCTGGTACTACACCTGTGATGGCTATAAGCTGTGTGTGAGGTACAGGTTGTGTGTCTTGTTCCACCTGCTGCTGTGTGTTGCTCCTGGTACTATACCTGTGATGGTTATAAGCTGTGTTTGAGGTACAGGTTGTGTGTCTTGTTCCACCTCAGTTGCTGTGTGTTGCTCCTGGTACTACACCTGTGATGACTATAAGCTGTGTGTGAGGTACAGGTTGTGTGTCTTGTTCCACCTCTGCTGCTGTGTGTTGCTCCTGGTACTACACCTGTGATGGTTATAAGCTGTGTTTGAGGTACAGGTTGTGTGTCTTGTTCCACCTCTGTTGATGTGTGTTGCTCCTGGTACTACACCTGTGATGGCTATAAGCTGTGTGTGAGGTACAGGTTGTGTGTTCTGTTCCACCTCTGTTGTTGTGTGTTGCTCCTGGTACTACACCTGTGATGGCTATAAGCTGTGTGTGAGGTACAGGTTGTGTGTCTTGTTCCACCTCTGTTGCTGTGTGTTGCTCCTGGTACTACACCTGTGATGGTTATAAGCTGTGTGTGAGGTACAGGTTGTGTGTCTTGTTCCACCTCTGTTGCTGTGTGTTGCTTCTGGTACTACACCTGTGATGGCTATAAGCTGTGTGTGAGGTACAGGTTGTGTGTCTTGTTCCACCTCTGTTGCTGTGTGTTGCTCCTGGTACTACACCTGTGATGGCTATAAGCTGTGTGTGAGGTACAGGTTGTGTGTCTTGTTCCACCTCTGTTGCTGTGTGTTGCTCCTGGTACTACACCTGTGATGGCTATAAGCTGTGTGTGAGGTACAGGTTGTGTGTCTTGTTCCACCTCTGTTGCTGTGTGTTGCTCCTGGTACTACACCTGTGATGGCTTTAAGCTGTGTGTGAGGTACAGGTTGTGTGTTCCATTATATTGTCTCTTCATTGTTTATATACTTTATGACTTGATACATACCTACAATGAGATAAGGGACTTTGGGGGTATTTTAGCTTCATGGTTAGCTAAAGATCCGATATTTTTCATAAATTGTGGTTAAACTTTACCTCTTACCTTTTAATAAAAGAAGTGAGTAGAGTTACTCTTCCCAAACAAAATTTCTAATCTGAAATATGAACATTGTTGTTTAAAAAATGTCTAGTAGACCTGTGTGTCCAGACAGCAAATCAATGTAAATTACTTGATCTAAATAATATTATGTAAGTACAGTTTCTTAACTGAAATAAATGAAAATTCTGAATTTTACAATATTTAAAGTAAGATTACTGTTTTACATCTTGTACTTTATACATACTTCTGTACCTACATCCCTGAAAATCTGGCAGTTAAATACCTTTATCTTTTCCATTATGGGGTAAATTACCCTCTTGCTCAGCAAGTTATTTGGGGCACTGACCAGGCATGTCATTTTGTAAAATGATCTATGCTTAAGTAGTTTAATGGTTACTGAGTGTCAAAATTACATGATTACATACATGTCCTTGAATTTTAAAATAATAGTCATTAGAAATTTACATTTATATACCCTTTTCACAAAACATTTTAAATCTTTGGCAAAGTTCAACGGTGAAGTCAAAAAGCGATTTATCATGGGTCATAATGGTTGAACCGAACATCGATACTATTCAGACAAATGTTCATACAAAGTGTGTGAAATGTTGTAAGTATATCTCTAATTTCTTGGCGAAATGTACTGCCAAATACAAGCATATCTATGCTTCTTTACCCACATCCCTGAATATCTGGGAGTTAAACAACCTTTGGGAGTAAATTGTCTTGTTGTTCAAAAGATTATAAGTGGTCAGACGTTCACTCTTTTTGGACATGGAAAAGCAAATTCAATTTTTGTGTTCCCAAAGTCAACAATGTGTCTTTGACAACTTTTTACTACAGTAGTATAGTCACATGAAATGCTCTTCCTGAGAAAGTTCAAACAATTAAAAATCTTGATGGGTTCAAGAAAGAAGTTAAGAATCATGATGGGTTCAAGAAAGAAGTTAAGAAAGAAGTTAAGAATCATGATGGGTTCAAGAAAGAAGTTAAGAATCATGATGGGTTCGAGGAAGAAGTTGAGAATCATGATGGGTTCAAGAAAGAATTTAAGAGTCATTTTCTAAACTTGTTTAAATAACCTTTATGGTTTCGGGAGGATCTGTTCAACTATAAATATTTATATGTGACTTACTATAGTTCAGTGTACATTAGTTTAACATGGTTCATGTAATCTTAAGCATTATTTTGTATTAAATAATTTTGTGCTTGAATAATGCATAAATAATCAATTAAATACATCAAAGTAATTTATAATATTTGTGACATATGTTACTTTGATTATTTTATTTATTTTATACATTTTTATTGCGTTATATGGACCCAGTGAAAATAAGTCCTCAGACTTTACTGGGTTTTCCAAGCATTTCATGTCACTTTAAGATTCACTTTTATTTCATCTTTATAGTTTTAAGCAAAACAAGGTACTAAATTTTTAATGATTAAAAGTGTGATAAGGTAGTGAAATTTTGTGATATAATTGTATTCTGTGATGCTCATAGTGAAGTACAGATCAAAAATCATTTTAGATAAATGATCATTTTTTATGTTATGAGTTGTTTATCATAAATTTTGTAAATAAATATACACATATACTGCATTACATGTATGCAAAATATAACTACTACATATAGTCGTTTTTATACTGTTTACAACTGAAAACTATGCACCTAATATATTGATTTATACGAATTAGCTCCCCTGACGGCACTAAAGTACTGCATAGAAATGTTTTCAGATCTTTAATAAACATTGGTTTAAATATTGCATAATAGAAAACCACTAGATATTTATCAGTTGGAAGACATCGGAAATATATCTTGTAATGTTTAAAATTTGTATGTTTTTTGGTCTTGTTTGCTATTAACTTTAGCCAAGGACGTATATAGAGAAGGCAAGGAAACTGTTTGATATTTTGTGAACACTTGTGTATTCAAGCAATATCTTGCAAACCTCATTTTCAGCTATGCTAACTTCCATTCATCTCAGGAATACCAATCAATATTCTTTCTTTGCACAACGAAATTCTCTGCAAAATGAGACCATTCCCATCAAATTGTGTTTAAAATTGTTGGAGTACTTGTGATTTCAAAATTTATATATTGCAACTAAAAAAACATGGAAAGCACTTGTAAGTTTACTTCAAACTGCAATAATTTAAATTCAAAATCATTTCGCATGTTTATAACATTCTAAAACATCTAAGGTTATACACAGCTTTCTTTTTATGTATAAAAATCAGTTTCAAATTAAAAAATTAAAAACTAATTCTTCGCATGCTATTATATCATTCTTTAGTAGAGAGATGCAAGTTTCCTATCTTTCTGTTTAAGTCCTTGCTTTGGCGTTATCAATTATCCTCTAAACACTATTTTTGTAAATTAATAATATTGTTGTACTTAGAATGTAGGACATAGGTTATACAAACAATGTATATAGCTAATTTACCTAAGATTCCAAAATTATTGCTTTAGACTAAAACTTTAAGTCAAGTTTTCTATTTAGCTTTGGTTTGAATTATTTTTTTTAATTTTTAACCAGGTTTTGTTGAAAGTTGAAAACCAAGTTATTAGACTGGCGAAGTCAGCGGGTGGGCGGATGGGCAGCTGATGGGCGACGTCAAGTTTTTCTTTCCATTCAATAACTAGAGTATTTTTCATTGGAACTGAAACAAACTTACACAAACTGTGTACCTGTATAAAATCTAGGCCAAGTTTGATAAGCAGCCAATACAGACCATTATCTTCAGAGTAATGGCCCTTTAATAAGTCAAAAATGCTAAAATTGCCAGTTTCTGTTCAATAACTAGAGTATTCTTTATTAGAACTCAACCAAACTTACACAAAAAGTGTACCTCTATAAAATCTAGGCCAAGTTCAATAACCAGCCAATACGGATAATTATCTTTAGAGTAAATGGCCCTTTAATTAGTAAAAAATGCTAAAATTGCCCGTTTCCGTTCAATAACTTGAATATTTTTCATCGGAACTGAACCAAACTTACACAAAGTGTGCATTTCTATAAAATCTAAGCCATGTTCAATAACCAGCCAATAAGGATCATTATCTTTAGAGTAATGACCCTTTAATTATTCAAAAATGCTAAAATTTACAGTTTCCGCTCAATAACTAGATTATTCTTTATCAGAACTGAAGCAAACTTACACAAAGTGTGCATCTCTATAAAATCTAGGTCATGTTTGATAACCAGCTAATACGGACCATTATCTTTAGAGTTATGGCCCTTTAATTAGTCAAAAATGCTAAAATTGCTGGTTTCCGCTCAATAACTAGAGTATTCTTTATCAGAACTGAATTAAACTTACACAGAGTTTGAATCTCTATAAAATCTATGCCATGTTAAAAAACCAGCCAATTCAGACTATTATCTTTAGAGTTATGGCCCTTTAATTTGTCAGAAATGCTAAAATTTACCATTTCCGCTCAATAACTAGAGTATTCTTTATCTGAACTGAAGCTTACTTACACAAAGTGTGTATCTCTATAAAATCTGAGCCAAGTTCGATAACCAGCCAATTCTGACCATTATCACTAGAGTTATTGCCCTTTAAAAGTGCTAAAATTTATTGTTTCTGTAACCAAACTTTTACAATTTTTCTAGGGGTAAAGTAAAATTATTCTTTTTCTTTTGTTATTTTAATGAAGATACTAAAAAAGTTTCGATTGATGTATTGATATATATATTAAAATGAAACTCCATTATCATGCACATTTTTATCTTGAAAATGGTTTGCGGTGCCCTTGCTCATTTGATAGCCATGATAATACAAAAAATACAAATGATTTATTAGAGAAATGTACAGGTCCATTTAAAATTTTTACAACACAGCTGAATTTCTCATAATGTTTTGTAATATATTTGTAGAATCAAACATTGTGTTTAAGAAATTGTTGCTATCAGTTGAGCATGTGTGACTTACCTCCTATCTTTGGGTACTGGAAACAATACCACCACTAAAGCCTCAATGCAAAATGTGAAAATATTGATGTATTATTTTATAAATATGCATGTTTGTTTCCGAGTATAATCACATTACATCTTTCATAATGTGAATTATGGAAGTAATAATTTAGCCAAACAAACAGTGAACAACAAAGAAACAAGTTATTTCATGCTTTTTTAACAAAACTATTGCATCAGTATTTTACAAATAAAAAAACAAAATTTGAATTGTATGCTTTTTTATTTTCTGCTTCAATGTACATACAATTCTGGCATGAAATAGAGTTATAGTTACAGAATAGCTAAAATGTTTGAAAAACCTGAATTTCCACGTCTGTTGTTAAAATATATTTTGTTTTTCATAATAGTATTGTTTCCATTTTAAAACTGATCACCGTCATCACTGACCCCGTTTTGTCAAAAAGATATCTTTTTAAACATTCTAAAATGATATATTCAAAAGGGATTTCCCAACTTGGGCTACGTGACTAGGTTAGACTAAAAAAGATTTCCCACTTAAAATTCCAACGATTTGTTACATATTAAGTGTGTCGAGTGATTTCATTTGATTTCATTTGTATACATTATACAGGATTGTTTCCTCTTAGAAAGAGTCTGAATGATGATGTAAAAGTCGTGTCTATTTTTAGAAATGGGATTTCGTTACAAGTTTACCAATCTGATTTAAATATGAATTTTGTCACATTTTGGTGGATTTGACATAAATGAGATGCTTTTTTATCCATTTGAAAAATAAATTTATTTTTTAATACATATCTATGGCATATTTTCCTGATATATTCCATTTAAGAAAGATGAACATCTTCACTCGCTGATACTCTTGTTTCTGATTTATGTGCAGTATACTTGATTTACATAATCATATATGTCCATGCTATTTCCCTCTATTTCATTATTTCATCATAACCAACTTTCAAGTCATTGATAATATTATGTCTTATAAGCTGCTTCAATAAACGCTTCATAAATTGGTCTTTCAGATCTTGATAGCCATGCAATTTTTAATCATCTTCTGTCAGCCAATTTCACTGAACATAAATCTTTAAAAATGTATTACTACTGTTGTTAAAAGCTACAGAATGGCTAAGGTTTGATTGCAGTGTCACATTCGATTAAATATTAGCTTTTCACGACCCACTACACAGTTGTGACACATTTTTCACCATGGTAACATGATCATTTCGCTTAAATGAAGTTGGTTTGAAATATTTTCAAAATGGTTCATAGCGGTTGTGGTTTCTTGCTGCAGATGAGTAGAGCAAAAGCTGGTGTCACACATAGGTGTGAGTCAGATTCTTTATTATTTGTTATTGACCTTTGTATGAAGAAATGAAGCTTCAACACAATGGCTACAATCAATGGTGTTTTATTGCATATGATATAATAATGTATTGTTCAAAGTACACTCACTACCACACTAATTCTAAACATACTTGTATCCAAATGGTTATAATATAGACATTCTCAATATTATCTCTAATGTTTAAAAATTCACTCAACGTTTTAAAAATGTACACACATAAAACAGCGCTATTATGTTCTTCCAGATATAGCCCTTTGCCCGCTATGATTCGTCGTTAAAGTAGGTTCCGCGAGAGATGCTACTCAATATTTTTGTAAATCACATCTTTATTACCACACAGGTCTCCATCATGACGACTAAATATTATGCATATACCACTACGATGTATAATATTAAATTCAATACGATGTCTCATTATATAATCACGTGTACCACTTAGGACGTATTATATTTTACACATAGGTAAACATCTTATATTGTTACCACACAGGTATATCTCCATCATGACGACAACTTATTATACATATACCACATAGGATGTATAATATTAAATTCAATACGATGTCACATTATATAATCACGTGTACCACTTAAGACAACTTATATTTTACACATAGGTAGACATCTCATATTGTTACCACACAGGTGTATGCCATGACTTCTTCTTTACATATATATTTATCTATATTGTTGAACCACCTATACCGATGAAACTTCAATCACTCATAATGTTGCAAGGCTAACATCTGAACAACTGAGAAACTCCAATCACCCATAAACCACAGTATCTCTCTTTTTTGATTCACTTGAATACTATTTATCTGCCAATTTCTCTCTATCTGACCATATCAATGACTGTTCACATCTGACCACTTACACACTCTCACTGTACATGTCTAATTGGCATGTGCTTAGCTTATTTCACGGGTGAATAGACAAGCTAACGAAGGAATATAAAAACAACAATGATACAGGTGCGTATGAAGCAAAGGGTAAAATAAAGGGGTTAAAACAATAAAAATCTGTATTGTGACAGCTGGCAAAGCATATACTGCAATAGCATATACTGCAATAGCATATACTGAAATAAGGCATCACTGGTGCTAAAAAAGTGACTTTTATAGGATTTTAACAGATGCATGCATTTATGAGTATTTGAGGACTTCTTTTTTAAAAAAAAAAATCTTAGGGTGTCACTGCCATCTCTTTAAAAAGACGAGCTGGTCAACCTACCAGTTAGTGTGCATTTTTATGTGAGGATACATTCCTGCTATGAAAAAAACAAAAACTTTTTAATTCTATGTGGAAATTTTTTAACATGGAAATTTTATCCTAGACCATTTTTATATAGAACAAAGAACAAAATTCAACTGTGTAGTGAGACCATAATACATGTATCTACATTTTGTGTCAAATTATTTCCTTTTTATTTTATGCTTTTTGATGAATTTAATTATTATAGATATTTCTCAGTGAATTACTTATGGTAATCCACTGTTTCAAACAATGAAATTATGAAGAAAAAAAAGTTTTATATTTTTTTGTCCTTGCATATTAATTTAAATAAATGTTATTTTAAAAAAAATAAAAGTATTTTTTTCATTAATCTAAAAATATATAAGGGCGAATTGAGGTCATTTATGTAAATGCATAAAATAAAAAGAAGATTTGTTTGTTTTGGTGTAAGATCAAATGATATTTCATCTCGTGATCACTAAAAATGATATTTGGTGATCACTTGATGAAATATAATTCGATCTTATACCAAAACAAACAAATATCCTCATTATCACATAATTTGTTCATTGTAAGATGTTCGCTGTTAATATCATCTTTTGTATGTATAAAATGTCGAGTTTATTTCCAAATTGACTAAACATCTTCATTGGTCCGAGGTTAAAACACTTTTTATACCCCCCGAACACAAAGTGTTCGGGGGGTATACTGGATTCAGCTTGTCCATCTGTCTGTCCGTCCATCTGTCTGTCTGTCTGTAGACGGAATCTTGTTGACGCTAAATCTCAGTAACCCCTGCTAGGAATTTAATGAAACTTCACAGAAGTGATAAGTACCATGCCTAGTTGTGCATGGTCCATGTTTCGGGTCAAAAAGTCAAAGCTCAAGGTCACACGGGCTGGAGATAGTAAATTGTAGAGGGAATCTTGTGGATGCTAAATCTCAATAACCCCTGGTCAGAATTTAATGATGCTTCAGGTAAGTGATAAGTACCATGCCTAGTTGTGCATGGTCCATGACTCTAGTCAATACGTCAAAGTTCAAGGTCACAGACTGAGGCTCGAGATAGTAAAATCTTGTGGATGCTAAATCTCAATAATCCCTGGTCAGAATTAAATGATACTTCACACAAGTGATAAGTACCATGCCTAGTTGTGCATGGTCTATGTTTCACGTCCAAGGTCAAGGTCACATGGTCTTGTTTTATTACCAGATTCTGATTTCAAGATTCATCAGAGAGGTACTATTTTATGGGAAGAGCAGGAAGCGGTACTTCGTTTTTCAAATTCAATTTAGAGAGAATTTGTGGTGAAAAGCTGGTATATAAGTTGTATGTGACTGACGTCACACACAACTAACAAGCCAGGAAACAAACAGATAAAATAGACATCAATAGGATGACTTCCTGCTAATCAAATTCCATGTATAAATATTTTCACCATGATTCCGAGAGTTAAGTTGTCTATTTCATGAGGCAATGGACACTGTATATTCCATCTTTATTATTCACAAACATCTGCATAGATCTACAAACTTTATATCTGTATTTTATGTTATACATTATATGAACATATGTTATATATATTATATTTCCCATGTATGTTCCCCAACAATCATAACTGACAAATTATTATACCCCCCCGAACACAAAGTGTTCGGGGGGGGGGGGGGGGGGGGGTATACTGGATTCAGCTTGTCCGTCTGTCTGTCCATCCGTCTGTCCGTCCGTCCGTCCTTCCTTCCGTCCATCCGTCCGTCCGTCCGTCCGTCTGTCTGTCTGTCTGTCTGTCTGTCTGTAGACGGAATCTTGTTGACGCTAAATCTCAGTAACCCCTGCTAGGAATTTAATGAAACTTCACAGAAGTGATAAGTTATTACATGAAGTGACAGAAGTCTGTGTCCTGTAAACAATAAGTCTATTAGTTATTACATGAAGTGACAGAAGTCTGTGTCCTGTAAATATTAAGTCTATTAGTTCATACATGAAGTGACAGAAGTCTGTGTCTTGTAAACATTAAGTCTGTTAGTTATTATATGAGTGACAGAAGTCTGTGTCTTGTAAACATTAAGTCTATTAGCTCTTAGGTATTATACGAAGTGACAGAAGTCTGTCTTGTGAACATTTAGTCTATTAGTTATTACATGAAGTGACATCAGTCTGTCTTGTGAACATTAAGTCTATTAGTTATAACATGAAGTGAAGGAGTCTGTGTCTTGTAAACATTATGTCTATTAGTTATTACATGAAGTGACAGAAATCTGTCTTGTGAACATTAAGTCTATTAGTTATTACATGAAGTGACAGAAGTCTGTGTCTTGTAAACATTAAGTCTATTAGTTATTACATGAAGTGACAGAAGTCTGTCTTGTAAACATTAAGTCTATTAGTTATAACATGAAGTGACAGAAGTCTGTCTTGTGAACATTAAGTCTATTAGTTATTACATGAAGTGACAGAAGTCTGTGTCTTGTAAACATTAAATCTATTAGTTATTACATGAAGTGACAGAAGTCTGTCTTGTAAACAATAAGTCTATTAGTTATTACATGAAGTGACAGAAGTCTGTGTCTTGTAAACATTAAGGCTATTAGTTATTATATGAAGTCACAGAAGTCAGTGTCTTGTAAACATTAAATCTATTAGTTATTACATGAAGTGACAGAAGTCTGTGTCTTGTAAACATTAAGGCTATTAGTTATTATATGAAGTCACAGAAGTGTGTGTCTTTTAAACATTAAGTCTATTAGTTATTACATGACGTGACAGAAGTCTGTGTCCTGTAAACATTAAATCTATTAGTTATTATATGAAGTGACAGAAGTCTGTGTCCTGTAAACAATAAGTATATTAGTTATTACATGAAGTGACAGAAATCTGTGTCCTGTAAACAATAAGTCTATTAGTTATTACATGAAGTGACAGAAATCTGTGTCTTGTAAACATTAAGTTTATTAGTTATTACATGAAGTGACAGAAGTCTGTCTTGTGAACATTAAGTCTATTAGTTATTACATGAAGTGACAGAAATCTGTGTCCTGTAAACATTATGTCTATTAGTTATTACATAGAGTGACAGAAGTCTGTCATGTGAACATTAAGTCTATTAGTTATTACATGAAGTGACAGAAGTCTGTGTCCTGTAAACATTAAGTCTATTAGTTATTACATGAAATGACATAAGTCTGTCTTGTGAACATTAAGTTTATTAGTTATTACATGAAGTGACAGAAGTCTGTGTCTTGTAAACATTAAGGCTATTAGTTATTATATGAAGTCACAGAAGTCAGTGTCTTGTAAACATTAAATCTATTAGTTATTACATGAAGTGACAGAAGTCTGTGTCCTGTAAACAATAAGTCTATTAGTTATTACATGAAGTGTCAGAATTCTGTGTCTTGTAAACATTAAGGCTATTAGTTATTACATGAAGTGACAGAAGTCTGTGTCTTGTAAACATTAAGGCTATTAGTTATTATATGAAGTCACAGAAGTGTGTGTCTTGTAAACATTAAGTCTATTAGTTATTACATGAAGTGACAGAAGTCTGTGTCCTGTAAACATTAAGTCTATTAGTTATTACATGAAGTGACAGAAGTCTGTGTCTTGTAAACATTAAGGCTATTAGTTATTATATGAAGTCACAGAAGTGTGTGTCTTGTAAACATTAAGTCTATTAGTTATTACATGAAGTGATAGAAGTCTGTGTCTTTTAAACATTAAGTCTATTAGTTATTACATGAAGTGATAGAAGTCTGTGTCTTGTAAACATTAAGTCTATTAGTTATTACATGAAGTGACAGAAGTCTGTGTCTTGTAAACATTAAGGCTATAAGTTATTATATGAAGTCACAGAAGTGTGTGTCTTGTAAACATTAAGTCTATTAGTTATTACATGAAGTGATAGAAGTCTGTGTCTTTTAAACATTAAGTCTATTAGTTATTACATGAAGTGATAGAAGTCTGTGTCTTGTCAACATTAAGTCTATTAGTTATTACATGAAGTGATAGAAGTCTGTGTCTTTTAAACATTATAAGTCTATTAGTTATTACATGACATGACAGAAGTCTGTGTCCTATAGACATTAAATCTATTAGTTATTACATGAAGTGACAGAAGTCTGTGTCCTGTAAACAATAAGTATATTAGTTATTACATGAAGTGACAGAAATCTGTGTCCTGTAAACAATAAGTCTATTAGTTATTATATGAAGTGACAGAAATCTGTGTCTTGTAAACATTAAGTCTATTAGTTATTACATGAAGTGACAGAAGCCTGTGTCCTGTAAACAATAAGTCTATTAGTTATAACATGAAGTGACAGAAATCTGTGTCCTGTAAACAATAAGTATATTAGTTATTACATGAAGTGACAGAAATCTGTGTCCTGTAAACAATAAGTCTATTAGTTATTACATGAAGTGACAGAAATCTGTGTCTTGTAAACATTAAGTCTATTAGTTATTACATGGAGTGACAGAAGTCTGTGTCTTGTAAACATTAAGTCTGTTAGTTATTATATGAAGTGACAGAAGTCTGTGTCTTGTAAACAATAAGTCTATTTGTTATCACATGAAGTGACAGAAGTCTGTGTCTTGTTAATATTAAGGCTATAAGTTATTACATGAAGTGACAGAAGTCTGTGTCTTGTAAACATTAAGTCTGTTAGTTATTATATGAAGTGACAGAAGTCTGTGTCTTGTAAACATTAAGTCTATTAGCTCTCAGGTATTATATGAAGTGACATAAGTCTGTGTCTTGTAAACAATAAGTCTATAAGTTATTACATGAAGTGACAGAAGTCTGTGTTGGAAACATTAAGTCTATTAGTTATTACATGAAGTGACAGAAGTCTGTGTCTTGTAAACATTAAATCTATTAGTTATTATATGAAGTGACAGAAGTGTGTGTCTTGTAAACATTAAGTCTATTAGTTATTACATGAAGTGACCGAAGTCTGTCTTGTAAACATTAAGTTTATTAGTTATTACATGAAGTGACAGAAGTCTGTGTCTTGTAAACATTAAGTCTATTAGTTATTACATGAAGTGACAGAAGTCTGTGTCTTGTAATCATTAAGTCTATTAGTTATTACATGAAGTGACAGAAGTCTGTCTTGTAAACATTAAATCTATTAGTTATTATATGAAGTGACAGAAGTCTGTGTCTTGTAAACATTAAGTCTATCAGTTATTACATTAAGTGACAGAAGTCTGTGTCTTGTAAACATTAAGTCTATCAGTTATTACATGAAGTGACAGAAGTCTGTGTCTTGTAAACATTAAGTCTATTAGTTATTACATGAAGTGACAGAAGTCTTTGTCTTGTAAACATTAAGTCTATTAGTTATTACATGAAGTGACAGAAGTCTGTGTCTTGTAAACATTAAGGCTATTAGTTATTATATGAAGTCACAGAAGTGTGTGTCTTGTAAACATTAAGTCTATTAGTTATTACATGAAGTGACAGGAGTCTGTGTCTTGTAAACATTAAGTCTATTAGCTCTCAGGTATTATATGAAGTGACAGAAGTCTGTGAGATATATATTGCAGAAATAATGAAGTAGGTGAAGTAGTTCCCACCTTTACAATCTATTAAATTTTTATTTAACATTTGACATCTAGGTCCCAGTTACATTACCCAAAACTAATGAAGTTTATGAGTTTTTTTAGATAGTAGTATTAAGTCTGTAAGTAATGTATTTGTAACAGACATAAAATTAGCGTTATAATTTTATTGCTGTTATCAAATAATGAATAATAATAAAGTAAATAAAAATAATAAATTTCAATTGAAAAGGTAAAAGCTAAAATTTTCAGTTATGTTTATTGTAAAATGGTATATTTGTCTGATGTTTGTAGAGCTTTGTTAGGTGAGAAATTTGTTAATATGCAGTATATACAAGTTTAATTACAGTAATCAATATACAAGCCATGGTGTAACAAGAAACCCTTGAGATGTTTATAGCAACTTTATTTTAGTTAATAAGAGAAGGTATTTAAATTTTCATTTCTATATCTATATCAAATATGAAAATCTAGTCAATCAGTTATAAAATCCAAGTATTATGTTTTGGAGAAAAGCCTCCAGATTTTGATATACTAGTAATCATTTAATTTTGAGTTGACACGAGAATGACATAGTTGTTGATTTCCATGGAAATGTTTGATGTTATAGTTTGTTTGATTATATTATGTTGATTACATTTGATAAGAAAATCTTAATTTAAAACTTTTAGCATCTTAACAGCTTTAGGCAAAAATATATGTAAAACTAGAATTTATTGGTTAATTGTTAAAATGATTTTATTGGTCAAATATTCAACGTTAATTTTATTGGCTAATCCATTTTAGGGACTTGTGATATAAAGAAAGATTTTTTAATATTTAATAGAGAGATAGAACTCAGCATTTTAAATAGCGTGTCGCTATTTAATTTATGATAGCCAAACGGAACTATATATTTTAGTCAGTTATTAAATTGTTATTAAGGACTACTATTATTTACTTAAGAACTTAGACAAACTGTGTTAATTTTATATTTAGGAACTTGTAAAACTATCATATTCTATTGTTATTAATCAAACCATAATAAAAGTGTTAAACACCAGAAGACTTGTGTGCTGTGTTGGACAATAAGTTAAGTCTACTGTTAAAGTTAGACTGACCCCACATGTGTCATTGTAAAGGACAGTTGTGTGTAGGCTGCCTACCAGCTAATTCCCCACTTTGCTAAAGCTTACACCAACTGGTCCAAATCTAATGGCCGACAACATTTAGGCATGATTCCGAGTTCGGTGACATATTACATATTTTATTCTGTGAGTTTATTCATTCAATTTAGTTTTCAAATCTGTTTTCAAATTAATTTCATCAAAATTTATATTTTGCTTGCACTATGTAAAATCCACTGCTAACTTGCCAAGTTTTAATCTATACCTAGATCTGCCATTTTATTCTATACGTAGATCTTCCATTTTAATCTATACGTAGATCTACCATGTTGAAAATAGATCTAAAGTTTTCTTGAGTTAATGAGGGATGTTGAATAAAACATTATTTTACAATAATCAAGGACATATATCTCACTAATTTAAACAAGACTGTAATGTGATCCCATGCAAGGTATAATGGTAAGCAAGCTTGTGTACACATTATAGAATTATCGCTCTATGTTTTTGAGAATTTGTAAGCAGATGTTGATTAAAACATATAAAAATGGGACATAACACATGTTTATTTAATATGTGCATAGCCAAAATTCATTTACACGAAGGCAGTGACTTAATAACACTGATACAAGGTTGAGTGATAAGCAACTGTGTGTATAAGTTAAAAATAAAATCTATTAACATTTGTTACGAGTTATTGCACGGATATTGATTAAAATGTAATCTTAAAGGGGCATAACTCATGTGAAATCAGATGTGTAAGCCTGTAATACAATCACATGCAAGTAGTGATAAATACTCTTGCACTTTTAACCCTTTACCTTATATAGACACCTTTGGACACCTCTAATACAGAAGGCTTTTGAATTATTTGGTGAATTATGTTTATATTAACTGACAGAGTGGCAAACAGTGCAGGAAGTGTTCAGATTGCTC
Source organism: Panopea generosa (assembly GCA_029582155.1). Taxonomy (NCBI): domain Eukaryota; kingdom Metazoa; phylum Mollusca; class Bivalvia; order Adapedonta; family Hiatellidae; genus Panopea; species Panopea generosa. The sequence goes on along the minus strand of CM055908.1, from coordinate 2,773,149 downwards.
GTTACGAGCAATCTGAACTCTTCCTGCACTGTTTTCAAAGGCCTTCTGTGATTGGTGTGGGAAAATGCGTATCTATGGAGTAAAGGGTTAAAATGAATCATTCAATGTTTGTCCGAACTATTTGGCAGATATTGATTATTTATAAACTGCAATATAACGGTAAATAGAAAGACGTAGCTCATGTAAAAATAGACGGTGGAGTCTGACGTACACTCACATGCAGGGTGTGGTGATAACTTGTGCACAAGTTTTAAATGAATTGCGTAATATTTTTTCGAGTTATTGAGGGATTTTTGTTGAATAAAATACAGTTTTTGTTAAATAAAGAGCCATAGCTCGTGTTAAGTTTCAGATGCAGGATGTCATTATCTGGGATTTTATCATATTAGTCATCTGTTTTTTTTCAGAGAATATATTAATTAGTAATTACTAACACTATGACGTAGGTTCTTGATTAACAGTGCTTCTAATTGCACCCACTTAGCTGCAATACAAATATTGAGGATTTAAAAAAAGTAGGTTGTAAATATACAGCTTAAAAGTACATGTATGTGCGCCAAGTTACTGTGAAACAAATGACACCAAGTTATCGATACCTTATGATTAACTTAATTATTTGACTACTTAAACACACTTCTCATTGTTGGGAACGTTATTTGTTGCAGGCTCTGACAGAAGACTATCTGGCGAACGACTGTAATCCTAACAATATACAATTGTATACTGCATAGATTCATGTGCATATAAAATGAAATAAATGATTGAAATTATGAAGAATTGAGTGTTTTACGGCAAGTTGACACATTAGCAAGTCATTTTGGATAATGAATGTGATGATGACGACAATATATTAAATATGGTTAAAAATTAGCTAAAGTATGTATTAATAAATAAATGAAAACATCAATGAGAGACATTTATTAACGATAGTAGATAGCATAGACAATTGAAGAAGGTAACATGATGTCATGAAATTACTCCACTCCGTCCCCTGCTCCACCCCATCCCCAAGCTTCGTCCAGTGTATTAAGAAGTGTAATTTATGTAAATCTGACACCCTGCTCTAATATGGAGTCCAGAATCCTCCCCTGTATAGGTTTAACATTATATGTAAGTTCTGAAAACAGAATGCTTTTTAGAGTAACGTATTGTTACATGCCAGAGTTAAATTATACTCATTATCTTAATTGTTCTGATTAACAACTCTGGTGGAGCTAATGTTGGTTATTGTATGGTATTTGTGACTGTTTTTGTCATTGTATGGTGTTTGTGCCTGTTTTGTCATTGTATGGTGTTTGTGCCTGTTTTTGTCATTGTATGGTGTTTGTTCCTAATTTTGGTTATTGTATGGTGTTTGTGCCTGTTTTTGTCATTGTATGGTGTTTGTACCTGTTTTTGTCATTGTATGGTGTTTGTGCCTGTTTTTGTCATTGTATGGTGTTTGTTCCTAATTTTGGTGATTGTATGGTATTTGTGCCCTATTTTTGGTCATTGTATGGTGTTTGTTCCTATTTTTGGTTATTGTATGGTGTTTGTGTCTGTTTTTGGTCATTGTATGGTGTTTGTTCCTATTTTTTGGTTATTGTATGGTGTTTGTGACTATTTTTGGTTATTGTATGGTGTTTGTGCCTGTTTCGGTTATTTTATGGTGTTTGTTCCTATTTTTGGTTATTTTATGGTGTTTGTTCCTATTTTTGGTTATTTTATGGTGTTTGTGCTTGTTTTTGGTTATTGTATGGTGTTTGTGCCTTTTTTGGTAACTGTATGGTGTTTTTGCCTATTTTTGGTTATTGTATGGTGTTTGTGCCTATTTCTGGTTATTGATGGTGTTTGTGCCTATTTTGGGTTATTTATGGTGATCAGTGTACCTAATTATTATTCCTGGGATCTTCTAGGCGGTTAACTAGTATTAGAAACACATTGTCTCTGAAAGTCACATTTTACCTCCCCACATATTCAGATGTGGGAAATTTATGGTCCTAGAACAAAGTACAAAGTACATATACATGGAGACTGGCTGAATAGAGAATGATTGGCGGACAGACAGACGGATGGATGGACGCCATTTCAATATCCCCATATTTCTTCGAAAAGTGGGGGATAATATATCATAAAGTTACAATGCACATTCAAAAATCAGTTGTTTGAATTTAAAACATTTACCCAATGGTTAAATGCCTCTATATAAATACAGCTAATTTATTTAAAAGGTCAATACATTTATACATACTCGGACGATGATAGCTATTTAGCTACATACTGAATTATTAATAATTCAAATAAACGACATAATTATAATCACAAAATGATACGATACTCATCTTTAATATCGTTACGGTGGCATACAGTACATTCTCTTTCAATTCTATATCGGTTTTTGTGTCTACCAGTTTCAATATCTAATTGATTCGAAGATAACCTTAGTTTTGTTATAGTGTTTGTTAATTATTTAATATGTCATTTTACTTATCTAAGGGGTAGTTCACGGCGTTCCTATCGGAATTTCTGACATCTCTCCTTTTTTTAAAAAATCTCTACAATTGATCTATGAAGTCTCGGCTTTCGTTTAAGCTTTGTTGCCTTTTTAATATAGTACCTTAGTTTTTCGTTAGCAGCGCTCCTAGTGGTACGTATTTTTTTAACGATTTTCGCTATTAATTCAAATTTGTTTTTAATAACATTATTTAATTACTTATTTTGTATTTACTATAATAAGAGTATAACATTATTACAGATGAAACACAATTTATGTTACTTTTACATCTAATCATTACACCGGGATTGATTAAAACGCGGGTTTAAAAACAACAAATTTTGAACATTCACGCTCGATTGTGCGAAAAAGCTCTGGTACATGTTCTTGAAATTCTTGTTAAACTTTATTAATTACACTAAAATATATCCGAAAAAGGGGTGACTATATTATTAATATAAGCTTCCAAAGTCCTTTAACTGAAGACAGTCTTTTTAAAATCCGAAGGAGTTGTTTGCAGGGTTGCGGAACACTTTGACCGTGTCACAACGTCCTGTGTAGTATGAACCATATTTCTCGCCTATATTATAGGTAGTAGTTTTTTTCAACGCAAGCAATCTTGCTATTCTAAAAGACTCAACGCTGAAACTTTTACTTTTTATTTTATTACCTCCCTTGAAACTTTTTTATACAATGGTTTGTCAAAAAGAATGCTCTCTCTCTCTCTCTCTCTCTCTCTCTCTCTCTCTCTCTCTCTCTCTTATGTTCGCTTAAATTACAGAAACAATCAAACAACAATAGACAGCAGGAGCTGAACTATCTGACACAATACTTGATTTAAAGTTCACTTAAGTGCATTGTTTTTATTATTTGAAAATTAATATCACATGTATCTTACGATATATTGACCTCCTAATTAAAACATTGTCTTCAAAACTCACGCGCTGAGTCATGCGTGCGCCGAACTTAAACTTTCTACTGGGAAATACACACTATACCGACCACACACTGTTATTTCCGCGGAAAGTCCTCGTCTTCAATGAACAAAAAGGCAAAGTATTGAGTATGCTCTTCAGTGAACGCAGTTTGGCAGATACTGTAGAGTTCCGGCCACTTGTAATTAATATTTATACGATACATTATAAAATAATTTATAAATTATTTTATACACATTTAGATCTGTTGACAATCCATCATTGCTTCTAGTACTCCGTAACTGCTGGGCTACCGGGATCAATAAAATATGACTCGACAGGTTAGTTGTGCTTTAATTATCTTGTGTTTTCTTATATTGTTGTTTTGATGTTTATGTTTATAAAATTTGGGATCACATGCGCTGCATACATGTCTCTCAAAATAATATGTCAATTCCAGTGTTTTATCCATAATATTGTTTTGTATGATATAAAAGTTACATTACACGTTCCGATCGAGGTACTTGTTTAATTGAACGTTTAATAATGCAAACAATCAAGGTATGTACTTCAGTAAAACATTTTTGGTAGAGACCAGTGCACAGTTAACGTTGTCACTTAGAGACCAGTGCATAGTAAACGTTGTCACTTAGAGACCAGTGCACAGTAAACGTTATCACTTAGAGACCAGTGCACAGTAAACGTTGTCACTTAGAGACCAGTGCATAGTAAACGTCACTTAGAGACTAGTGCACAGTAAACGTTGTCACTTAGAGACCAGTGCACAGTAAACGTTATCACTTAGAGACCAGTGCAAAGTAAACGTTGTCACTTAGAGACCAGTGCATAGTAAACGTCACTTAGAGACCAGTGCACAGTAAACGTTGGCACTTAGAGACCAGTGCATAGTAAACGTCACTTAGAGACCAGTGCACAGTAAACGTTGGCACTTAGAGAACATTTTATTTCGCATAATTGGAATGCAACCAGAGTGTGTTCTGTTTCAGTTTTATAAATCTAAGGAACCGAAGACTACATATATATATATATATATATATATATATATATATATATATATATATATATATATTTTAATTTATATTTTTAAAAGGAGAAACCAGACTTTAAAAAATATCAAATCGCCTTCCATCTGACCATTCATCATATATTATAGAGATGTTTTATTTACTGTTTCAGTTTGTTGGGTATGCTTTCCGCAAGACACTTGCCACTGGATTTATAGACATGGCACTTCTTCTTGCGAATGTCTCCCAGTTGAAAGTCATTACGGAACACGAGGCGTTCGAACCTACTTTTAAAACGATATGCACCGTTTTGTTGGTGGGTGCTTCGATTGTGCTTCAAGTTATTATTGGGTGCATGTTGATATACCTGGGCAAGCAAGAAAATGAGATAATATCGAACCATCCAAGGCATGTGTCACAGGATGACATAGCAGATTATGGATCTTCTGTTTCACGTCACAATAAATTGGACATGGTCGACGGACCGCGTGCAGATGATGATAAAGACGCCGAAGGAAACGTGTTCGAGAAAGAAACCAAAATTGACATGGATAATAACAAAATTGGAAAGGAAGGAAATGCATATGGCGAGGATTCGACAGGCAGTATTAGTGATGGCTTTTCTGAGAATCGCCAGGGGGTTCACGTTGGAAATGAAGGAAGTACATATGGTGATGACCAGACAGACAGTAGTAATAAGTGGTCGGTGGAGAATTACCAGGAGGTCCACATTGTCTTACATGTTGATCAAGTCCAAGCTCCTGGCAACAATGCAAACCAAATGGCTAAATTAACCAGACAAACAACTCATGTTGAAACTAATAATTTAGACGGTAAACAATGTGCCACCACGATTGACAATAAAGACAATGATCTAACCAATCAGGATACGGCTACAACTTCTAGCGGCAATCATTCATTAAAGAGACTATCGAAGTACAGTCCGTGTCAAGATGGCGACATACAATGTATGAATGAAGTCCATGCTAAATTTTCGCGCCAAAACTCGTTCGTAATGGGTGGTATTTTCCTCATATTGGTTTTAAATGTAATTATTAGTGGTATGGGTATAGGATTAAAATCAGAGGGTAGTGTTGTTTCGGGGGAAGATTATGCTGCGGCTGTAAGGAGACTTATTAATGGCACGAGATTGTAAACATAGATTTCAGGTCCGTAACTATACTACAGCACACTATACCGGTACACTTTCCTCAGTACAACTCTAGAATAATCCAAAGTGATAAAATAAGTATAGGTTCATAGTTAAATACAAAACACAACGGGACAATCATACCAGGCAGTTTGCTATACCCCGAGCCAAAGGGAGTGGGGGCGGGGTGTCTTCCAGGAGTAGCCTTGGTTCTTTTTTTCTTGACCCCGTTTCCCTACAACATAAAGTTCGCTGTGAATTATTATCATTATTATTTTTATTATTATACCAAATTGATATTGCACTCTTTCCATGCAGACACGCTCAAGAGTGCTTTGCAGAATAAAATATGCATGTAATCTAATATAAGCGATAACGATATATATATATATAAAACATGATAAAAATGGTAAAATGTACCAAACTTAAAACATGATATTTTAAATTATATCTAACTAGCCCATGACTATAAAATGTAAGACAAGAATGTGTTAAAATTATTAATGTGTGTGAGTTTGCAGTGACATAATCATTTGTTTGTGTAACAATCGACACAGACTCTAGAGCATTGGTTCATGACTCTATTTAACACTTGTTTGCTATGTGTCTTCTTCCATACATTGTGCTTATATCTTCACAGGTTGTAAAAGTTGTAATATAAATAAATAATTTAATAATAGGTTCTTTGCTTTTTAGACATTGATGTTGTATTACAATTTATTCCCTATCATGTTTTGCTTTGATGTTGTATTATTGTTTATTCCCCGTCATGTTTTGCTATATATTTACTATAACAATTACATAGCTATGCCATGTTATATTCGTGTATTCATAGAAGGTGCAACCTTTTCGAAGAATGGCATAATTTACCGAGCACTTACGGTCTCTCAATTGTCTTTCACAACGGTTCGTCGTTTGACCCCTAAAACAATTACTTATTTTGTTTGATGACTTAAAGTGGCGTAATGCCCGTCTTACGGCATCCTTGTGTTTAACGGTGAATGTCATAATAAGAGTTAATTTCACTCTGGTCGGTTGCTGTGCAGTTTAAACTGTTAGTGGTGCCATTTCGTGAAAAAATTGTGCAATTTTTTAGAAAAGCACCAAACTTGACACAAACATAGAACGAGGTTAACTGATTATTTAATAACCGAGACCCACTTAAAAAAATGTCAAAAATCCAAGATGGGTGCCAAAATGGCCGCCAAATTTAACAAAATTCCTATTTGTCTTTATATTTACAGTAGTTAATGATATTTTGATAGCTCTTTATGACTTATGTTATCAAAACATATTCATATTTGTTGAATTTAATGCTTTTATTGAGAAAGAAGATTTTAAAATATAAAAATATGCAAAATGTAGACTTAAATCTTAAAAAATAGCAACAATTATAATTTTGCCCAATTTTTTTCATAGATATTTTACAAAGTAATAGTTACACACTTTATAAACATATAAAAATAAAGTTTCTAATGATATAGAGCAAAACATTGTATTTTTATGCAAAATACGGTGGGTGGGATAAATCAATATTAAATGTATATATATACTGATGTGACCTCATATTTACATTATTTAGCTTACTTTACCCTGTAAATTTAACGAAATTTGTTAAAGGTTAATAATTAAATTTTAAAAAAAATGTGAGATGTAATAGTATTTAAGTGAAAAAAATATATTTAAAAATACTTATAATGCCGGTATGTTTTTATTGTTTTAATGCTTTGCTGTGCTGATTTATACTATGCAATACAAGTATCAAAACTCAAAAGATAAATACAGCAGACACATGTATATATACATGTATGAGTTAAGGGGGTTGCTGTTAATTGTGTTTGTCGTCTCAAAACTATCAGTAACCAAATTGTTGCTTATTCATTATTTCATGAATTTAAAATTCGAAAGCATCATTAGTTTCATGGTAAACTATTTAACAGAATGCAGAATAATCATAGTCGTTTTGTCGCATGCCGATATGTTGGAAGGATCAGCTACATATTCAATCATTGACAAATGCACCCTTCTATCTCAATCTGTTCAATCTGTTCGTCAGTCAGTAAACATAAGTGACCGTCTGTAAACCTTTTCAATCTCGAGCAAACTACCTTTATTGCTTTTTTTTAGTTTAAACTTATTTATTTTACTTCGATTGTGAAACAAGTTCTTACAACTTAGGCAAATCACGCTCGAAGTCCTCCTGGTTAGAACCAGTACTAAGCATATGCAGAAAAGTGTCTGGCTCAAGGACACCATACATAGCCGTGGCGGAGGATCGAACCCACAACCCTCTGAACATGGGTTCGGTGCTCTACCACTGGACCACGCGCTCCACACGCGCTCCTTTATTGCTTGTGACCAGCCTCTAACAAATTCAATAAAACTGACCAGGTACATTCGAAGATACTAGTATTGAGTATTGTTTGGAAACCTTCACATTGGAACCGCTTCTTTGAACAATCTAAGCAACTGGCTTAGAGGTAATTACTGCATTAGTGCCTTAGAAAGGGCAGATAATGTATCAGAGGGTCAGGTCATTCCACAAGGCCATCCACATAAAAGTACAGTTGTCGAAGATACTAGTATTGAGTGTCGCCTATCAGGTGACTGCTTGCGCATTCCACATACTTATGTAAAATGATTTTTGATTAAGAAACCAAAATACAGATGATGGCAGCAATAAAAGAAATTCTTGTTGTTTGCATCACCGCAGAACTTTTAACTGATCTGTTACATTCAAGTTCCGTCAGGTCGCTGTAAGAAAGCAACTTCAGCTTAACAAATGTTTTTTGTTGAACTTTTACTTTAGTTTCTTGTTGACATTTATAACATGATTTTGTTGGACGAGATAGCAAAACAGTTTGCAAGTGGCAAAATTGTAGTGAACGATAAGCACATCGTTATTTTCTTGAGTACCAACAGACCAAAACACTTGAATACAATAACACGCTTGTTAAATGAGATGGAGGGAGGTTGACCTAACTTCTTATATGGATGGTATGGTGAGATGGGGAAAGCAGTCAATGAATTTAGATGTGGCTGGAAAATAAATAGAAAATAACACAGATAAAAAGGGGGAAATGTTCAACATCACAAACAGGTCAAAATTTTAATGTGTTAAAGTAAATTAACTCTGTTTGTCTATGGGAGCGATAAGTAATCTGGAGATGTGTTGGTATTTGACACAGGCAATGATATAGGTTTAGTTTACAACAATTTATATTGCTAGACTGCGATGTAAGATCAGAATTTATATGAATCACTCTGGAGTCCCTTTAACGTCTCACTACAAAGTTACGCCCCTTTTTTGCCACGGTCGCAAGATTCTTACTCTTAAAAAATAGGCCTATGTACTTTGGTTATGAAATATTTTCAAAATGGTTCATAGTGGTTTTGATTTCTTGCTGCAGATGAGTAGAGCAAAAGTTGGCATAGCATAAACTGCAATAAGACATCACTGGTGTTAAAAAATGTGACTTTTATAGGATTTCAACATATGCATGTATTTATGAGCATTTGAGGACTTTTTTTTTCAAAAAAGCTCAGGGTGTCACTGCACCCTCTTTAAAAAAAAACAACGTGGTCAACCTACCAGTTATTGTGCATTTTTATGTGTGTATACATTCCTGCTATGAAAAAAATGCTTTAAAAAAATTCTATGTGGAATTCCTTTTTTAACAGTGAAATCCTGGATCTTATTTTATATAGAACAAAGAACAAAATTCAACTGTGTAGTGAGACCTTTAGAACCAGAGTTGAATTTGAGAGACCAGAGGATCGAGTTTGGATTCGAACTCTGGCATGAGTGGCCAATTAGGGCAATACTAACTCGCTTGTCAAGTCATGTCCGAAAGGCAGATCTTGCCTAGTTTTGAAGTCAAAACACCAGTTCTTCTCAATCAAGTGAAATATGCACATTGGATCAAATCTGACCTTTAAACAAAACCCAATGTACAATTAAGAAAACACAATAACTATGTTATTCTTGGTGATACAATCTAAATAACATCCAAAATCTGAAGAGACATCCCAATATTTCGGTTAAATGTGTTTAAACTAAGTATAAGAAGAGAACTCTCTGATGTAAGCAGATTGGTAGGGATGAGTATGTGCATGGTAGTCTTTAACAGGATCTACGAAAGGAAATGGGATACATTGAAAGCCATGTGAAGCTCCAAAGTTCCGGGACGCACTTCTTGGGGTAAATGACAACAAGAACGAGCTTAATATGTAGAATGTGTTTCAAACAAGCACAGCTATGGTCTGCCACTAAATTTATTATGAAAAGTCATGATAGAAAGCTGTTGGTACATATGTCCTGGAATTGGCCATTGATTTAAATTGACAAACTGATTTGAGGGTGAATTCGGTTGGAGTTTGGAACTGGAATATACTTCTAGTATGCATACTGTTTAATATCAACTTGATAAAGAGAGGAAGATGTCCCTACCAGCATAGGCTCTATGTTAAAATAATCAGTTAACCTTGTACTATGTTTGTGCCAAGTTGATGCTTTTCTAAAAAAAGGCACAATTCTCCCAATATACAGCACCATGTTATTGCTGCATAAAATTTTGAAGGAAATATATTAGAAATAGAGAAATACATTAACAAAAAAAGCATATTAGTTTCGGTTTCAAAAAAACTTCACCGTGATTCGGGCTTTTCCGTAAACGGAACTTTATTCCTAAAGCAATTTCTAAACAACACTTCGTCAACAAATCTACGTAAAAAGGAACAGAAATAAGTGACCATCTGCTACTTAAAGAGGGTATGTTAATTTAAAAAAATCGTGAAACGAGTGAATACCCAGTGTTTGTTGTAAGATAATTAGTTGCCCACGTGATTCACGGAAATCGGCAAACACCGCTTCGGTTCACATCGGAAATGAACGGAGACATCGTTTTTTTATTTGACTAAGCTAGTGAAATTAGAAAAATGATACTTTGGAAGATTATTATTTTGAACTCGTGGCAGGTAGAGTTGGAAATAATGGGTCGTTAGCCATTATATACCATAACCTGACCTATATGTTTTTTTCGGTTATTTTTTTAAAAAAAAAATACAGTGATAAATGGGAATTACACCACTTTAAAGTAACACTGTTGATGATTTTAAGAATCTAACTTCTACATCTAAGGCTTTATCGATCGTAGCTTAAGACGTGTTTACAAATCATATCAAAAGTGTTTTTCATGAGCTGGATTGACACCCCACACGCACGTGTACACGCGTACACACGCGCGCACACGCACACACACTCACACACTCCAGTATTGTATTATATCTGAATATAGAAATGTTATTTTACAGCATTTCTCTGAAATAAATTACTACTTTGACAATGAAGACATTTTCGCTAACTTCCGAGTATACAGCATGCGGTGTCGTCGTAAATGACATTGTTAGATGTATAGTTTGGTACACTTGTTATAAAAATACTACTTAAACAAAAGTAAATCGGAAAAAAACGCACACTCTTGAAACATATTACAATAAGTAATGTAATGATCTTTTTCCTATTTCACAAGTGGAGGAAATTGTGGCTTGTGACGTTAGTCACGATTTTCCTTTTCATTCATTGAGTAAAAGAAGTAGGTTACATTGATTAAAGTTATTTAAGTACATTGTTTATATCAACCTCACCATAGATCACGTGGTTTGACTTTTTAGATCACCTGAGACTTTGTCTCAAGAACCTTTTACGAGTTTGTCGTGCGTCGTGCGTCCGTAAACAGTTGACATTTTCGACTTCTCAAAAACCGTAAGCTCAATATCGTAATGAAATGTTATTTGCAGCTTTGGTACCTAATGATGAATCAAAATTGTGTATTACATGGTCACCACCCACTGGGGCATTGAGGGCGGGGCCAAAACAGTCAAATTGAAGGTAAATTTTAAAAATCTTCTTCTTACTATTGGAAGCACTGGGAAACATATGGTGAGCATGATTATGGACATATATGGGTCCTTTACAAAAAATGTGAATCAAATGTCCCTGGATCTCACGGGTTTGGCACAGGGGGTGGAGCCTACTTTACTAAATTTATAAAAGAGAAAGTGACAAAAACGTCATTTCTGATGACTGAATAGACTTATTGGAATGTTTATGGCGTGATTTATTTTCGCTCACATGACGATTAATGTTTTATTGACCAAAGTTGGAAACAAGATTCATATAGAATTATTTCATCATGGATAATCAGGTGTCCGTTAAGGTCCATGCGCCTCTTGTTTTAAAATGGAATATACATCTATGTAATTTTAATTGAACATCTAGATATCCAAAGCCCAATAGTTCACAGTCAGATAAAAATATCAGTTTTGATGTGTGTTTTTTTGTTTTCAAAGAGAAATATGTATATCGATACTGTTTGAATTTGGTAATGTTTTAATCTTTATCAGTAATCCAAACAAGACTTTTTAGCTTGTTCTGCAATATATGTATCGCATATTGAAAACAAGAATACGCAGGGATTTGTATTCTTCATGTGCGATTTTGACACTTTATGAGGTTTCCTTTCTTTAATATTAAACTTTTTGTATTAAGATTTGAAGTATAACAATACGTTTTGAATATAACAAGGAAGTATAACAATGCGTTTTGAATATAATCAGGAAGTATAACAATGCGTTTTGAATATAACAAGGAAGTATAACAATGCGTTTTGAATATAACCAGGAAGTATAACAATACGTTTTGAATATAACAAGGAAGTATAACAATGCGTTTTGAATATAACAAGGAAGTATAACAATACGTTTTGAATATAACAAGGAAGTATAACATTACGTTTTGAATACAACAAGGAAGTATAACAATACGTTTTGAATATAACAAGGAAGTATAACAATTCGTTTTGAATATAACAAGGAAGTATAACAATACGTTTCGAATATAACAAGAGCAATGAATGAATACTTTAATTAGGAAATGTACGTAGTTGCACTCTCTATGTTTTTTTTTTAAAAAATACCATAACACATCCAATCTTCAAAATTATTAACATATTCTAAATAATACGAGACGGGCTCCTACAAAACATTCAAAATATGGAGAAAGTTCCTCAGTTGTAATAACTGTTGATTCTATATTGCCATGCAAGTTATATATTACGTTGAGATATTTCCCATCGAGGTTGGCATTGTAAAGTTACCATCATGGGTAAATTCTAAAAACTGAAGCAAACACCTGTTTAAAATCGACAAAGAAGGACAATACTTTATTTTTATTAGAATGCACTAAGTCTGCTAAAGTTTGAAAATAGAGAATCTTTCATTCTTTAGTAACGCAGTCTTTGTTTTTGTATAACATTATGCGCGTCTGTATATTTATTATTTTATTTCCGAAAAAAATAAGTAAAGAAATAGATCTATAGTTTTCGGGGAGGTTTGAATTACATTTGTTTTAATAAATTATCCGACTTTCTGATTATCGTCTCATTAAAAATAATATTAAAAAGCTGGTGATTGGTGATATTATTTTGCTTTATATGGTCTTGACCACGGTAACTTGTCCAGATTCTGTAATCTGACTATTTATGGTCACCATTAGTGATATCATTGGTATCTTAAATAATGTTCGTATGTATCATTAGAAATAATAATCATGTCAGCATCATTAGAATTTTCTTTTAATGCTTAAAAAGTCGTAGACAATCTGCAATAGAACTACGAACTTTTGATGGTTTTTTTTGTGTTGTTTGAACAGCTGATTGTCCAGTATTTTTTGTTTGATTATTCTTTTTTTTTTTTTTTTTTTTTTTTACAATTTGCGTTAATAATAGTATCTTTACTAGCATATTTTAATTATTGGTTAAACTGTTGTACTGTCAAACCTGTGTAAGTGGTCACCTCTATTAAGCAGCCACTTGTATTAAGCAGCCCATTTGTTATTTCTCATTTCTATGTGTTCAGAGTAAGAGACCAGCTTAACAAAGCCTCAATATCGGCCCAGTAAAATGCATTTCTTTTTAAATATTTATTTATCACCAAAACTGTGTGTATTTGTATTGAATGTAATTTATTCTTTTAAAAAAATATATATAGATATATATAGTTGAAATAAAAATCCCAGAAAGTTTTGCAAAAAGTTTAATTGTACTGCATAAAACACCGTTAACACAGGTCAAATTATTTTCTTCGTGAATCTCGCCCTCAACCTGTATTAAGCAACAACCTGTCTAAAGTCCACATTTGCTTAGCTGCTTAAGACAGATTTAACTGTACTTTGTATTTATAAGTAGGGTCCACCGCGGCCGAGTGGTCCAAGGCGCTGTCTTAAGATCACTGATCTCTCACTGCTAATGTCGTAGGTTCGAATCCTGCTTGCTCCAAAAACTTTATGTGAGAAAGTTTGCCAGTCACTTGCAGAAGGACGATGGTTCTATTCAGTCTGCCTCAGTCTGAGGTCTTTCTTAACCAGTAACTGGATATACCATATATAACCTGAAATGTGTTGAAAACGGCGTTAAAACCCATTAAAAAATAATGAAAAAATGTATTTATAATAAACCTTTTTTGTTTTATGACAAATATTTCATACAAGATGTATCAACTCATGTTTTATATGTAACGCATTTTCTTACATATCAAAAGTAGTACTTTTATAATAATTTTTAACAATACTGTCCAAGTTATCCTTATTACAAGTTTGTAATGATATTATTTCACCTAACTTGTATTCAATTTCAACACTTTAATACATCTAAAACATCAACAAATATATCGATTTTTCTGCATCCCATCACTTCATTTTCGGCAGATTAATCCGCTACATTCCATTTTTTACACACTGGGCTAAACATGCTTAAATAGAGACCGATAGTTGACGATGAATGTCAGAAAATAGATCATACTACCCACTGAAATCATTAACGTTACAAAATAAAGATAATATAGAAATAAATTTACCTATTTCCCTAGTGTGTGTTTGTTGTTTATTTAAATAGCTATAATCATGTTATGCCATCGAGGGCTAATAGACGATTAGTTAACCTAAACAGATTTCCCCGGGATTATGTAAGGTTAACACGTACTCAAGTACATACCATCTTCGCAAGTACCCGATAACATTCCCACTTGAAACAGTGGTGAGAGGCAAATGGTAATGAGACGCAATGTCGTTTACCAATCACCACAGAGACTGATCGGGCGGGGATTGGAATGACCCTGGATTGTTAGTCAGACGCATTACCGACTGAGCTAACCGGATTCAGCATTTTTTGCACTAGTGTGTTTGCATGTTAATTGTGGCTTTAAATCGGATCCAACTGTTTTATTCGATATGAACAAATTGTTGTTTACACAAAGGTCAATCAATTGGTTGCCGTAAGTTGCATTATAGTGCCATTATTCCTATCCAATACAATATTATACAAAATACATAGCGTAGTTTTCATTGTCTTGATTGGAGATACATTGTAAACAGTTTATGTTCATGAGGACATCATCCATACTATGTGTTCTTTAAATTTTCGGCAGATAAAACTAACGTCCGGACAAAACGCACCACATAAACGTCTATAACTTAGCAATCTGCTTTTATCCAAGTCGCGACAAATGTTGCATTGTTTGATGCCTGAACGTTGACGCCGTTACCATAAGGAGAGTGGACGTGCACGAGGTATCCTCCCTTGTCAGGATTTGGTCGCCAGACTCGTATGTTTCCCGCAGTGTTATATGCATACACCGCCCCACCGAAGGGTTGGTGTATACTCTGAGAGTTACCGTAGCCACGAAAACGATAGCCTGTATTTGGTCCATCGTTAGCTTGTATGTATAGTGATAATACGTCTTTGCTGACCGAAACACTGCTTGCATCTTTGGATTGACTCTCCGTAAACCAAATATCTTTTTCAGATGTTTTAAATTTGCTCGTTTGTGACACCAGCGATTCCGCCGACCACGCTAAAACTCGAACTTTGGCTTTTACAGTATTTAACGTTGCATCCCACTTTGCACCCCATCCATCGTTCCCTCCAAATGGTCTGTAATAAACGACTTTGGTATCAGCCAACTGTGAATCTGTGAAATAAGATGACCAAATTCTGACTGATCTATCGTTGTATCCCCACACAACACCGCCTGCATTAAACCAGTCTTTCTTATATAGCGTTGCACCAACTCCCTCTGAAATTAAATGATGAGAATTGGGAGAGCGTATCTGAACGTTAACCAATCCGGGGTAATCTCCTATAGCATGCTCTATGTTGTAAAACGATGACGATTCCTTTGTAAGATCAATGTTTAACCATTCTGATTTAAAGTCGGGTGGAGTTATATCTCTTGGTCCCCACGCTTTTACTCTAACTAAAGCTTCACTGGCCGTTTGATGATTATCACCAAGTCTTCTGGCATCTTCTTCCCCTGTATTTAGTACTACTCCATTTGTTCCGGTGTTACTTTTCTTTGGAGCAAATAGTCTTACGTGCGTTTCATTATACAGGTACACTACTCCACCATACGTTTTACTTGTGTCATCATCACTTTGAAAAACAGAGTCTCCGTGAAATATCCAGCCAGCATTTGGCCCAGACGCTGGCTTAATTTGTACTTGTACTTTTAACGGTATTGTTCCAAGCTCGTGTGGAATTAATAATTCAGACAAGTTGTCGTCTTGGGATTTCATTAAGAACCAATCACTTACAAATCCGGGAGTTTTTAGACCATGTCGTTTGTTGTCTTTAACCAGTATGGCATGTGATTTTTGTAACTCGAAAATCGAAGCATTCAGAGATCCGATATTGTCTGAGTTTTCGGCAATGTTGTTAGGGGCGGATTCAAATAATGTTTGTGCATAAGTTTGATTGCGATCTATATCATCAACTTGCTCTTGAAGCGTTTCTATTTTCAATTCATTCATTTCAGTTCGTACTTTTTCAGCTTTGAATGCATTTACCAATGTTTTATACATGTTTCTGGGAGCATTGTCTTGATTAATAACAGCGTTTGTTTCAGCTTTTATTACATTGTTGCCACCGTCGTTTTCGGAATGAGCACAGTTACAAGAATGAGGAATTCGCTCCAGCCTGTCCATCCTTTCATTAATTGTTTGTATTTGTGATGCAATTTCAATCCATATTTCCCGTTTAATTATGCTAATGTCCGAGAGTATCAGTTTATCAGTTAGGTCCAGTTTACGCAACCTGTCGTTCGTGTCAGTTAGTTCACCGTTAGAGTATCCAAAATATGAAATCACGAATAAAATAACACAGCCAAAACGAGTCACATGTTCAGAATTCATTGTTATTTACTCTCACTGAGCAGCACTAAATATACGAATAAACGTTACAAGAGTAATCACTTTTCTTTTGCTTCTTCAATATATATATATATTTATCACAAAGTCACCGTGCGTCAAACAGTCTCGTTCAAATGTCTTTGTATTTGGATCCGGCTTGTTTATGTCTGAGATTGGTTACTTGACTAGCATCACCATACTGCGTAATGACGTAAGTAAATAGACAACAGGACATTGACAAGAGGTTCAACACCATTTCAAATACATCATAGGTTATATACGAGTTTTATTGGCGGAGGAATAATGTTGTGTTATAGTTTAGCAGTTGGTACTTATATAAAGTCCTGCACTTGTAAACAGGAGGTAATTATATTCTTAATTAGCCACAAATATACTTAAGCTCGATGTAATACCGAGGTTTATTGGCTAAGTAAATATAAACACTCAACGCCAAAAGTCTTGTCCGGTGAACTTAAACATGGATATTTGAAATAATTAATAACGGACTTATAATTATGAATTTGGTGTTGTTGGAAAGAACAATTCTATACATGTGTGAACTTTTGAAGAAATTGATTGGTTAGTTTTATCAAAAGTGGTGTTTATTACATATGCCGATTGTGTTTTTTTTAAGTTACACCATCGTCATGTTCTAATAAGTAACACAAGCAGTTTGCATTTAAAATTTAGCATCTGGTGTGTCAACCTGGTGAGATTTGCCAAAGGCAGTACATGTTTGCAAATAAACCGTGCAAGCCTGTGCAAGAATCCCGGCTCAATGTTTGCATAGTCACGGGGAACATACCCGATAGTCACGGGAAACACACCCAGTAGTCACGGGGAACACACCCGATTGTCACAGGAAACACACCCGATAACAAAATTTACATGCAAACTACTGGTGCAACTTATAAGAACATTTGTAACTTTCAAAAATACAGTCAGTTTTTGTAAACACAACATTTTATAAAACTTACCTACGAAATACATAACTTGTCAGATAATCTACTCTTATATCAAGAAACAATCCAATCCAATTCAATTATTTAAACATAAGCGAGAAAGAGAATATATCTGTAGCGACATTCCGTATGTTTACAAATATGCTTAAACAGCATCAGAGTTGAGTAATGCAAACGTTTATGTCTGTGGTAAATTGAATACTTGTATACAACTACAACTGTTTGAACATTTTCTCTTCAACAAATGGACGTGACTTAGATTAACTTAGATCAAACTATCATTATCACATAGTTTACGGTGCAGGAGTGTAATAAACCTATGACATATTTTTTATATTAACCTAATGTAATATCACTACCGAGTCATCGTTCGACGTTTTCCGTATAACTCGGCTCTCGAACGTTATATGAACGAGTCATGTACAGACTACAAAGCTGCGCGAGCTATGCTTAGAAACGGCCTTAGCAAACATCAACTTTACATAGTCAATCATCTCAGCTTTCATCGTAGCTTCGCCGGGAGTCCTTAACTGTCAGTCAAATGACGTTTAACACTAAGTTGAACTCGTTGGAGAAAATGATACAATGCTCGGAAGGACCTCGCATAATATATTTTCTAATTCGTTTAATAAATACAATACTAAATATGCACATATGTATGATAATATATAATAATGATATAATTGTCTCGGATATGAACATGTGTTCCAATACGCCTATTGCGTGTGACTGTACGAATTAAAAACTTTGATATACCAAAATAAAAAGATGCAAAACTTACTAGCAGTTGTTACATAAACGTAACATTATAAATTGTTCAACGCAGCCATACAGCAGGGTTCGTTTTAAAAAGAGACAGTCAAACTAGAACTTTTATTATAATATATGATATAATCATAATAATAATATAAACTTTGACAAATCCTTTGAGGTGTGTCAATTCATGACCTGTTCAAACATACATGTTACATTCATATCAACGTACGTGTTGCATTTATTAAGACAATTTTGGTGTGTGGCGTACGCTACTCCACTTCTGTGGCGTTTGGCACTTCAGCTTATTTGTTTATTATCTACAACTAAACTGTGTTTTATGATTAAGACGTAATATTCTATTTCACACATTCAACATTTTAATTCACCTTTTAAACAAAAATAACATTTTCTTCATATTCTGATTCACGTTCAGCTATTGTGTCGGTGTCCTTGTCAGTTTCTACATCATTGTCTCCAGCATATTCATATAAATGAGAGTCGGTAAAATTTGACAAATCCGGTCCTTCACTACTTGCAAATGTTACACTTTTATTATTGTCATGTTGAAACATGCGCTCATCATACACTGTTTTTCTGAAGTTTTCCATACTCGTTTCTGTTCTTAATGCAGGATACTCAGGGTTATTTATTTCTTTGTTGCACATTTCTGTGCCACGGTTATTTTTATGTTTCAATGTAACGGTTTGTGCATGATCCAGTGGCAATTTACACGTGTTAAGAAGCTGTAGTCCTTGGTCGTTGATACTTTGACATCTAGCATCTGTTAAATTTAGAACCTCATTAGAAAATCGGACTTCTTTTTTATCATAGTCAGGATGTGGTATTTCCGTTTGGTTTGGCATTATATTTATGTCTTCAGCAGCCTTTGGTTCATTTAATTTCGTCATTGATGTACGATCAACTGCACGCACTGGTGGTAAAGCATCGACTCTTCCATAGTCATTGCTGTGGGTGCATTTAGCCACATTCTTCTTTTGTTGCATGTTATAGTTTCCATCTATATTTGAATTAGTTTTGGGTCTTTTCTTTTTTTTTTCTTCTTCTTGATATGTGTGTGAGGTTGCACAATTCTCATTATTAAGTTCAGTAATAATGCATCCTTCTTGAATAGTCGCTAGTATTTTATTGTCTTTATTATCAGGTTTTGTTGTTTTTCTGTCTTCTAATTTGGTTTCCATAATTAGCCCGTTTTGTAGGGTAATATTTTCTATTCTAACTTCTTTGTTTGCGTCATTTATTTTATTTTCAGTTGAACTGTGTATTGATGCAAATATCTCTTTTGTACTATCCTGTAACAAAGAAATAAAATATCGATTACCGTTTTTTGATTATTTATTGAAAAAACAACCCACCTTAAAATACAACAATACACAAAAAATCCACATAGCCACCCACCCCAGCAAATGTCCCAGGTTTTTATGTGGGTACTTTTTATATATAACTATAAAGTAAATATGAAAGCGGCAGGGGGGGGGGGTAGCTTAGTCAATTCAAACTTATATGTCGTATATGGAGGGGTGTGTGTGTGTGGGGGGGGGGGGGGGGGGGGGGAGCTCCCCCGTTACAGGAAATACTTTCCGGAATATTGAATAATCTGATTAGAATGCCATGATGGCTCAAACTTTTTATCGAACAATAAGTGATATCGCATATATTAAAAAACCTTCAAAATATGCTAGTTGAAGGAGTCTGTGTTTATCTTCAAGATTGTATTCATCCAAAATAACCATGAACATTTACACTTCCAAACGCTTAAAAACGCTTTCTATTGTCATGTTCTTCATATGAAAATGTTTACAGCTTAAATAATTGAGAACTTGTAATCTGCTTAAAACTTTACTTTTTGCCGTCAATGAATTCATTTTTGATTGCAAATGCTAAATTTATGAATGATCACATGTCCGTTTCATGATGATAACTATCTTAAAGTTCAGCTTAACTACAGGACTCACACCACTATTATCTCCCTTGAGTACTCCGAACAAAGGAGGTAGAAATAAAACTTTAGTTCTCTTTTTCTTCTTTTTTCAGGACTTTGTACTGCAGTGATTTTTTTCTAGCATGAGTTAAATGGTTAGTATTTTAGAAATCACCAATGAAAATTTGATTCGGATACCAGCTTTCTGGACAATTCTGTGTCATTTTAGAATTATTGGTTCGAACCACATCATGTGCGAATAGTTGACATATTATTATTCTGGAAATTGATAGGTCTCACAGAAACATTGAATTTAAAAAAAAACCTGGTCAAAGTATGCTTCTTCTCCTTTATAATTGCATGTCTTGAACCAGTGAAGAATTTGAGCCCAGACACATGCTGCAGATTTTGTTTTTTCACTGTGTATTGAACATAAATGTTACAATGGAGCCCTATGGGAAATGTTATAGTGATGTGAGACGTACAGAAGTAGTCGACAAGGTACGGTGTACCGGAATGACCGGGCCGTACCTCCGTTTTCTTCAAAATGATTGGAGATTTCAGTTGAGCAGTTAAGAAAACCATTAAAACTTTCTATATGGAGAACTACCTGTATGGCCCTATCCTCCACCTGCGGACCGCCAACCTTTGGATTAAAGTCAGTTAACGTAAGGTCGTTGTTACATGTCCTGTGTCTGTTCTGGCTACTGTAAGAAAGAAAATATGTTCTTTTATATAATTAATACAGTGAATTATTATGTGCTGGTAATAATTTTTAATTTTTAAATATGATAAAAATCAAATGGAAAATGTTTACGCTGGTAAGAGTAATATTTAAGTATTTATATTTTCATTTATTTAAGGTAGATATTAGAATAATCAATCAACTTCTTGTATGAAGAGTACATGCGTGTTAATAACACTCCAAGAATAACATTAACTAAAACAAATTTATATTAGAAGTGCTAAAATCATATTTAATGAAATATAAACTCTATTTGTTTTATTATTTATTCGTTTGACAGTTCAACTTCTCGCATTTTACGTACACTAATTCATCTGGACAATATGAGGTACGTTTATGCAATTTCTGAAAAACTACAAAATTACCTATTACCGTGTCAAAGCAAAATACGCTGAAGAAGTACATATTAATCAAACATGTTTGAATTAAAATATCATTAAAACCAAGAAAGAATAGCAAAAAGCAGCTTCTGTTTTACAAGTCTCTCATGGAGGGGCAATGGAGTACGGAACAACCCATACGCCCCCTACATATTTTCGAACACATATTGAATGCGCTTCATAAACTACGGTGTCCCATTGGGGCCATCGCGGCATATTTTTTCTTAATTAAGTCAAGTCGAAACAACGAAACTGCTATGATGAAAAATCGAAACAATGATGGTGCAAAGCCGAAACAACGATGGTGAAAAGTCGAAACAACGATAGTGCAAAGTGGAAACAACGATGGTGCAAAGTCGAAACAACGATAGTGAAAAGTCGAAACAACGATGGTGCAAAGTCGAAACAACGATAGTGCAAAGTGGAAACAACGATGATGAAAAGTCGAAACAACGATGGTGAAAAGTCGAAACAACGATAGTGCAAAGTGGAAACAACGATGGTGAAAAGTCGAAACAACGATAGTGCAAAGTGGAAACAACGATGGTGCAAAGTCGAAACAACGATAGTGCAAAGTGGAAACAACGATGATGAAAAGTCGAAACAACGATAGTGCAAAGTGGAAATAACGATGGTGAAAAGTCGAAACAACGATAGTGCAAAGTGGAAACAACGATGGTGAAAAGTCGAAACAACGATAGTGCAAAGTGGAAACAACGATGGTGAAAAGTCGAAACAACGATGGTGAAAAGTCGAAACTACGATGGTTAAAAGTCGCAACAACGATGGTGAAAAGTCGAAACTACGATGGTGAAAAGTCAAAATTACGATGGTGAAACGTAAATATGCCGCGATGACCCCAACGGGACATCGTAATAAACTCACGAACCTTACATTTTAAGTTTTCTGACTGCGATTGCTACTGTTGTGGCTGTCCCCAGTATAAGAACAACAAGCACTGTCAGAAGGGCTATCTCTGTAGCAGTAAGTACGTTCTCTTTCGTTTGTGATTTTCTGTTTCTCTCAACTTCATGTCCACTGTTTGTAATATATACCGTGGCAAAAGTGCATCTCCTAAAAAATATAGGCTACATAATAACAGTTTAGGAAAACAATATGACTGAATGAGTGAAAGGTGTGTTACAGCACATCAACACATAAACAGGTCATTTTGCACGTGCACAGATAAATGCACGTGATTATGAAAATAATATATTAAAGAAATATGGTTAAGATATACCAAAACTATTAACAAATACATAAATGAAGCAATTAATGAGAAAACAAAAATAAATATATAGATAGAAGTAACGGGCGAAAATAACCTGTTCTGCGACTTGACTATTTCAAAATGTGAAGCTCCATGAATGACCATTTTATTATATATATATCATGTGTAAAAAATTATATTATAAAACATTAATAATCGACATCAATTTAAATTTATTGGCTAAATGTGCATTTCCAAGATTCTAATGATGGCGAATCAAAATTTTTTATTATGGTTTTCACTGATCATCATTTCGTAAGTGGTATTAATTTTGCAAACATCAGTGCATTTATTGTATTTACGAGTATATGAAAGTTTTGTTTATATCATTTCGCTATGGGACTTATCATAGCATTTGTTTATTGATAGTACGAATCATGTTTCACATATAACTATATAACCCGTATGGACATCCTGTTTCGTCGCACATTTTCAGTAAACATTGTGACAGCATTTTCTAGTAATACATTTTCTTTGACACTGGCAGATTTAAATTGATTTAGGTGTAATGCATTTTTAACGCTGTGATTTAATTGATATTAGAAAACAGTTTGCATACAATGGTATTAAATAACTAACAATCAAGGCATATTCAATGGAAACTAAGTATATACAGTTCAAGACTGTTTATAGATTAAATATATCTAAAGAATAAGTTTCATTAATTTCATATTCAATTTGTATGAATGTTAACACATTTTATCCTGTTTTTTTTTTCATTAAAGCATAATATATTTTTGTTGGTTGACGTCTCGTGTAATAATTCGTGTCAAAACAAGTTACATTTTCTAACAACATATACCATTCTTTAAATAACTACAAGAGATGACGGATTTGTATGAGTGTTTGTTTTGACAGGTGTCGCTTTGTTGCATAATCTATATTTCCTGAACTGGTACATTAAGGGCTTTCGATTTAGCACCTTTTTGTCATAACAATGATTGGTATTTTAAATAATCTATATTTTATCAGACAATTTGATTAGTCAAAATATATGTTATATATATGTTTTGACCTGAAATCGCGACTGAGTTTTAGAGAGTTTTAGGAAGGGAGTTGAAGGAAGAAGTCATTTTAGAAGCAAGATAAAAAGGTGGTTTTCCACAGTGGTTAGAAATATCGGATTTCCATAGAAACAGTTTATACATTTGTGCAAAATTTACGTTCATTGTGGATAACTTAATTAATCGTTTTGTCTGGTCATATCGGCATATATAAATACATATTGGTTTTCCCATTGTCAAAAGTTGATACATTGTATATAAAAGGAAAAACGAGAAGATGGTCTTTCATAATAAAATAATTAACTAAGAAGACAAAACGAGCTGCGTTACAATCCTCCCAAGCCCATGTTCGACATATTGGGTAGGCTTACTTGTTTTCTCCATTACTAGGATTATCGCATGCTTCCACCAGGAGGCTATACGTTGAACAGAGAAGTTGATCGCATATAACGACATTGCCGGAAAGTGGTTCAATTATAAATGGTAGCGTTTGTTGTCTGGTTGCTATGTTACAAGATGTTGTCCAGCCTCGCTCGTCACAACTGTATGTAATGTTTCTGTTCCAGCCAATATCCTTGTCCGTTGCACGTATCTGTGATTATATTAAAATTTATTATGTAGTTTTTTCTATGAGTTGATCTTAATTTATGCGTAATGATATGTTATTAAAAGGCAGCACACATAATTATGCATTTTAGCAGCAGCAACAGCTGATTAGTACTTTATTTTACAACGGCAAATAAAAATGCATTTTTTTTTATAAATATTGATATTCAATAAAAAAAATTAAGATCCCCGTCTTACCTAAATGTATATACTCCCCTACAAAGCCATGCTTTATTAAAAAGATCTTTAAAAGATATATTCGGGATTAAACACTACGGAAATGAAAAAAATGTGGATTCAGAAAACCATTTCAAATACTAGTATTTGTATTTGCGATGGGTTAAAACATCAGCTCCAGAGCTCAGGCTTATAGCCACTCGTTCATAACTTACTTTAACATATTACTGGTTGCATTATACGCATTGCCAAAATTACATATTCGTTTTTGTTGAAAAACTATAATATAATCAAGGCTTAGAGTCGATTCATGGGAACTATTTTTGTAACACTTGGCAGACATAAAAAATGTTTTGTTTATAATTGCTCCTTTTCTTTTTGTAATCTATTAAGGCATTTCTTTCATATTTATTGACAACATATTTGCAAAAAGAATAAAAGCATAAATTAGAATCATAAAATAAACATAAACGAAAAGAAATCGTTTACTGTAGTAAAACAATAGAATAATCTTTGTCCTGACATTCGTGAGTGAGTCGTCTAATAATCACTTTCTTCTAAGGCCATTTAAACTTAATTAACTTCTAAGGCCATTAAAACTTAATTAACTTCTAAGGCCATTTAAACTTAATTAACTTCTAAGGCCATTAAAACTTAATTAACTTCTAAGGCCATTAAAACTTAATTAACTTCTAAGGCCATTTAAACTTAATTAACTTCTAAGGCCATTAAAACTTAATTAACTTCTAAGGCCATTTAAACTTAATTAACTTCTAAGGCCATTTAAACTTAATTAACTTCTAAGGCCATTTAAACTTAATTAACTTCTAAGGCCATTTAAACTTAATTAACTTCTAAGGCCATTAAAACTTAATTAACTTCTAAGGCCATTTAAACTTAATTAACTTCTAAGGCCATTAACTAATACTTAAGGCCATTAACTTAATTAACTTCTAAGGCCATTTAAACTTAATTAACTTCTAAGGCCATTAAAACTTAATTAACTTCTAAGGCCATTAAAACTTAATTAACTTCTAAGGCCATTTAAACTTAATTAACTTCTAAGGCCATTTAAACTTAATTAACTTCTAAGGCCATTTAAACTTAATTAACTTCTAAGGCCATTAAAACTTAATTAACTTCTAAGGCCATTAAAACTTAATTAACTTCTAAGGCCATTTAAACTTAATTAACTTCTAAGGCCATTAAAACTTAATTAACTAAATTGTCGGTATACACAATAAATCAGTCCTAAAAATCCACCAAAATTTGTAAAACGATATACCTTTTTATCGTTGTTTATATATTTGCATACAAAATAAATTACATTTATAATTAAAAGGAAACTAACTTTCACGGTTACGTCAGAAAGTAATATACATTTAGGCGCGGACATTCTCACAAATGGGTATTTAAGTGGCTTCTTTGCGTCAATCGTATTACTTGTGTGGCTAATTTTTAGCCACGTAAGAGAAACAAAGCCACCTAAGAGCTGTTTTTTAAGTGTCTAGAACAGCCATGTAATGTTTTTTCAACAGCTTTTCAACTGTCCATAAAAAATACTAACCCTAAACCCTGACACTTAAATACCCATTTGTCCGCCCCTGTCGTTCACATGTCACGTGATGTTTAAAGACAAGACTCGTTAATTTCAAGGAGAAAATTAAAAAAATACTGACCTGCCCAATAGTGGAGCTTTGTTTACCCTGACCTGTGTCGAAACTGTAGGTTGTTTTAGTGAAATGTGGAGTGTTGTCATTTGTATCAATCAGAGTTATTATCACAGAAGCATTGTGCTGGCCTTTTTCTCCATTTATTGTTTCAGTGCCAACCTAAAAAGTAATGTAACTATGCAAACTGCTCTGTTTCTGTATTGTTGACACATGTGTAAACATTGGTCGGATACACGCGTACGACTTTCACTTCGTCCCTGTTACGTATCTGCTGTATTGTATCCACTATCCTATACTTGTTTTTACGTATACGGTGCCCGCTTTGGTGGCTGCGTAGTTTAAATGCTTCTTCTCCTGTTGGTTTTTATTTTCTAATTTTTAATACTATTTTTTATAAAGTTATACTTTAGTTTGTTTTAGATGCCCTTAAGTTCCAAACTGTCAACGATTATTACAGAACGTGCATTTCTTTATTTCAAAGAGTTCTATAGTTTCGACATGTAATGCCGCCTCATGCAATATACAGACACCGGGCTGATACAGTTTAAAAATATCCAAAGAGAATTTTTAAAAGGAAAATATCATATTTGCTTCTATTTAGATAAGTAATGTATACGTTTAATACAAAAACAAAACAAATGATGTATGGGTGGAGGATTTTTCATTGATATATACCAGAACTGTATCATATTATAAGCGCATGCGGCAGGTTATGGTTTCCATTCCTGGTTAAGCCATACAAAAAATATCTAGGACTTGTCGATCCGATGTCAGTATAATGTGACTGAATGGGGTATTATATAGCACCTAACTGTGACATGACACGCAGTGTGGCAGCGTCTGAAATACTGTCTCCAACAGAACCCGTTGTTGTATGTCTGAACTATTGATACAAGCGATTCTGAACACTCTACAATATCCAAAAATAGGATGCAATGCGCAATACGATCTACAATACAATACATTCGTATATCCAATGGATGTCTCCTCGTAAAACATACGTTACCGTAATATATATAAGTCCACCTGGAAACTGTTCTCTATCGAGCTCAGTTGAGTTTCGAATTTTGATGAATCCACTATCGTCAATGGTGAACATATAACTGCCGTTGTATAATATATACGAGAAGTCTGCATTTCTACCCTGTAAAAAGATATAAAAAGTATTTTTTTTTTTTTCGAAAATGAATGATTATTTTGAAGAGAGAGAGAGAGAGAGAGAGAGAGAGAGAGAGGGGATAAAGATTTTACGAGCATACCACACAAGACAGCGTGTGTTTTATCGCAGTGCTGGTATTATGTTTGGTTCCTTAGAATCGTGAAGCTCCATCAATGTTGCTCGAAATAAGAAAACCACTCAAGCTGATTTATAAGGTGGGATGGGCGAGGGGATGGGATGGGCTTTGCATATTTTATAAGATATTATTACATAGAATATCAATAATGTGAGAAATATGTCATGGTTTGCAGTCAGTTATGCAATTGTGTGATATAAACAATATAATTTACCATTAGTTAGAAGCATATGTGCATCTATCAGTTATCACTTTCTGTTTTAAGATATTCATCCCTAAGAAATATATTCAATCCTTCAAGAATTATCATGAAATATATATTATATTTATTATACAAAATATCTAACATAACTGTCTCTGTTTGACTGACGTAATTATATGGCTGGTGTGACTTCACCCTGTTGTGTTCTCGTTTGTATGTTTCGTAAATATATGATTTTCTGTCTTCATTAAATGATATCAAAATGAATGTACCTCGTCTTTATCGAATGCTGTAACGAGACAAACAACGGCACCGGTGTTGGCATGCTCCAGAACAGCTGTGTTATATACGGCTGGTACGAACTCTGGCGTGTTGTCATCAATGTCGGTGACAGCCACTAACACGGTAGCCGTGGCTGTAGCCGTTACACGGTCCTCTTGAGTGGCCTATAAATATTTCAAACATTTACCTCGGGATATCCTTAAGAATTTGTTTGTCGCTCTCATATAAGGACATCAGAAACACATTTATTCGTAATTTATGTTTTATATCCGCCACCCAAGTATAAATTTACTTAAATTAATATGCTAGCACTGTTGCCGTCAACCAATAACTTGTTAATTTAAGTAAATTGACCAAGATGTTCCTAGTCTGGAGTTCCTAGGCAGGAGGGGCTTGAATCATGGATTAAGCAAGGGGTCAAAAGTTTACATTATGTGTCCAGAAAGGAGGACGAAAGCTCTTCATCGTATTATGCAGAAGATGCATTATTTTTAAGTATACAAGTAATATCAAGTGATTTCAGTAAAATATATTTTTTATTTTGATATAATAGTGCCTAACAACATGTACCTGGATCACGAGTCTATAACTGCTTGTGACATCCCTGTCCAACACCCTTGAAACCGATATACTGCCATTTTGTCTGTTTATTGTAAATAACCCCGGCTCAATTTCACCTATCAAGAGCATATACGAAACAAGTCAGTATATATTCTATAATGTTTTATTATTATTATTTAAAATGATAGTCCACTGCTAATGTCTTCTGGGAAGACTGTGAGAGGGCGTATCGCTACATTTCCTAATATTGTGTCCAACTTGAACATGTGAAGCGTTTACACGTTTTCATTGCTGCGTACTATTCCTCACATCTTTCAGGCGTATATAAAACATAACATATATACAATGTGAAGATAACATACAACACAGGTCTCTAATAACTGCGTTCTGCTGATATATCGTTAGTCTACTTAATTGTAAATTATACTGTATAAAGTAGTTTACTGCCCATAAAGTATAGTTCACTTACCAGTGATACTATACAGCACTGTAGCATTGATTCCAAAATCAGGATCGAAAGCTTGAATTGGTGGCGACGTGCACAGCGGTACATTTACAAACGTACTATCCTGAAAAATATGAGGAAGTTTGATTATTTACCTAGTACATGATGTCATTTCGAAGACGAGCTTGTCAACTCAACACACATACATGAGTTGACACATATATTCTAGTCATATTTACCAAACGCTAGCTTATTTGTCTATCATTAACACATTTAAAGCACAGATATAGGTGTTTTCTCAAATATAGATATCACATGAATGATAAACCAAGAAAAAAATGTCTTAACTTATTGGTTTTTTTTCAGTTTTATTTCAACAATTGTATCACCTTTAACACAAACTTAACAAATAAATTGCGGTCGACGTATATCAACCAATGAAAATGATAACACTGGTATAAAATATATTTTCAATATTCACAGACTTTTAAAGGAGTTAAATATATGACCTCTTCCTGTATTGCCAGATGATATAATGAATCTTCCCCTGAAATGTTGAACTTCGGATTGTTATCATCGATGTCAATGACGTCGACATGTATTTGAGTTGTTGCATTCCCTTCGATATCCTAAATTTGATATGAAAACGAAATAAAATTCTTTTGTCAACTAAAGCACTTGCATTTCTATAAAAAATGGAAATATTTTCTTCAATATCCAAAATAATAAAAAAAAAAGAAATGAGAACGCTATACAAATCTATTTCCTACTCTAACCTAGACAAACTTTGTGTGTTTCTTTCTTTCAGTTTTTCAGTCATTCAAATATCTTGTTAATCTTATACTCTTTTCTTAAACCGTTTTTTTTTTTTTTTTTTTTTTTTTTTTTAATTTCAATCGCTGAAAAGTGATCCATTTAATCACCCCGTAACAGGTCTGCGAGGGACGGGGTGGGCCATCCCTTAACAAACCGTACAAATATATGTATCAGTCAAGTTGTAACATACATTTATATATATATACACTGAAAGCATACATTTTGGTTTTTAAAATTATTTCATTATTGGCTAAGTTTATTCATGTGGTGGAAAATGAACTGATTTTTTCTTATTGTTTTGCTTTGAAATGAATTAAATGTTTGTTTTTTATTCAACAATATGATGAAATATAAATATACAAAATTTATATGCAATACATTTATTGTTCCTTGACCTGTCGACGTTTATAGATATGTATACTTTCTTTTTCCTTTCACCGCATACACATATATACATTAATCTTAAAGGGACACACCAGTCTCAACAAATTATACACTGTAGCTCGAGCTAAAACAAAAATCAAACATAAATAAAATATAATTTTAAACTACTTTAGATATTTTTTAACAAAGATTTTGTATTAAGCTCTTGTATATATATTATATTGAAAATAGGTATTTTTGAAATAATATTTTCAATTGGAATAATATAGGTATTGAAACAACTATATCAGTTTGAACATTATTACAAATTGTCATTTTATATTGTATTGGTATTTACTAAAATGAATAAAAAAGCATAAAACAAAACAAAAAAACAAAAAATAAATAAATGCCAAATAAGTTTACATCTAAACAGGATACCAACGATAAAAACCGATGCCAAATGTCCAACATCCAAAGTACAGCACACGAAAAGTAAAACTTTGTTATAGATATTAATGTGAAACTACCAAATATAGAATAATGTCGATTCGTTTGGACGTTGTTCTACTCACTTTGAGTTTATAGGTATAACTTTGAACTTTTTTAAATAATAACGATAGCTGATTAATAATGAATATTGGGTTTTATTTCATTTTATGAAAGCATTTTGTTTTTTATTTAACGTGTAACGTTATTGGAAGTTCACTTTCCATGATAGTTGCTTTAACAATCAGACTGAAAGACTGATTTCGTTCATAATCGATCACACCATTGACAAAAAGACTGTCCGGACTGGTTTCCGCCATCCACATGAATGTGCCATTACCATTCTATGTATATAAAACACAAAACATAACATTATTATTTATTGATAGTCTGAAGAATAATAAAGGTATTAAAGTATATAACATTGAAGTCATAGAAACGTATATAAAATAGGAGATTTTGAAAAAAAAATCAAATTGTATTTTGGGTTAAACGGAGTTTTAAAATCAGATTGTTGTACAATAAATGTAAATTATAAAGAATCAACCTTAAAAAAGACAATAGAAGATGAATTTATCCTCTGAGTACATCAACTTATAAATCAGTAAATAATTAGAAAATATGACAATTAAAGTTCACCCCGCTACCCATATTATCATACCCTGCGAAAACAGTGAATTATAGCCTAAATTCCTAAAGAGTAATTTAATTTACTTTATTTAAATAAGGTTATAAATACTACGTGTTTACCTTCAATAAGTGTGTAGAATATCGTTTCCCTGGCGAAATATGTGCCGTTGATGCAACCCGGAAGTAATAAACTAAGCGGATGGTGTAAATGTACATGTGTTCCAATAGATCTTATCTGAAAAGGTTAACAAAATACAATGTAGATGCAATATTTTGATTTAATTATAGTTCACATTTCACGTTATGTATGTTGTAATGGTTTTAAATTTCATAAAATATTTCTCAAATAAACATCTAAATTCCAAATTATTTCAACAAATAGATAATAAAATAGTTTGACAGGTATGGACAGGCATATTTAAAATATTTAGTAAATCGTACATTAATGCTTTGGTTATCAGTTACAAAAGGACAACAGTACACCAAGATGCAGATGTAAGTACATACAGATACATATGAAGGAACAACAAGATGCAGGTGCATGAATATACATATACAGATGAAGGAACACCAAGATGCAGGTGCAAGTACATACAGATACAGATTAAGGAACACCAAGATGCAGGTGCAAGTACATACAGATACAGATGAAGGAATACCAAGATGCAGGTGCAAGTACATACAGATACAGATGAAGGAATACCAAGATGCAGGTGCAAGTACATACAGATACAGATGAAGGAACAACAAGATGCAGGTGCAAGTTCATACAGATGAAGGAACACCAAGATGCAGGTGCAAGTACACACAGATACAGATGAAGGGACACCAAGATGCAGGTGCAAGTTCATACAGATGAAGGAACACCAAGATGCAGGTGCAAGTACATACAGATACAGATGAAGGAACACCAAGATGCAGGTGCAAGTACATACAGATACAGATGAAGGAATACCAAGATGCAGGTGCAAGTACATACAGATACAGATGAAGGAACAACAAGATGCAGGTGCAAGTACATACAGATACAGATGAAGGAATACCAAGATGCAGGTGCAAGTACATACAAATACAGATGAAGGAACACTAAGATGCAGGTGCATGAACGTACAGATACAAATACAGATGAAGGAACACCAAGGTGCAGGTGCAAGTGCATACAGATACAGACGAAGGAACAACATAATGCAGGTACAAAAACATACAGATACAGATAAAGGAACACCAAGATGCAGGTGCGAGTGCATACAGATACAGATGAAAAAGCACCAAGATGCAGGTGCAAGTACATACAGATACAGATGAAGGAACACCAAGGTGCAGGTGCAAGTACATACAGATAAAGATGAAGGAACACCAAGATGCAGGTGCAAGTACATACAGATAGAGATGAAGGAACACCAAGATGCAGATACAAGTACATACAGATACAGATGAAGGAACACAAGATGCAGGTAAAAGTTAATACAGATACAAATGAAGGAACAACATGATGCAGGTGCAAGTGCATACAGATACAGATACAGATGAAAGAACACCAAGATGCAGGTGCAAGTACATACAGAAACGGATGAATGAACACCAAGATGCAGGTGCAGGTACATTCAGATACAGATGAAGGAACACCAAGATGCATGTGCAAGAACATACAGATACAGATGAAGGAACACTAAGATGCAGGTGCAAGTACATACAGAAACGGATGAATGAACACCAAGATGCAGGTGCAGGTACATTCAGATACAGATGAAGGAACACCAAGATGCAGGTGTAAGTACATACAGATATAGATGAAGGAACACCAAGATGCAGGTGCAAGTACATACAAATACAGATGAAGGAACACCAAGATGCAGGTGCAAGTACATACAGATACAGATGAAGGAACACCAAGATGCAGGTGCAAGTGCATACAGATACAGATTAAGGAACACCAAGATGCAGGTGCAAGTACATACAGATACAGATGAAGGAATACCAAGATGCAGGTGCAAGTACATACAGATACAGATGAAGGAACAAAAAGATGCAGGTGCAAGTTCATACAGATGAAGGAACACCAAGATGCAGGTGCAAGTACACACAGATACAGATGAAGGAACAACAAGATGCAGGTGCAAGTACATACAGATACAGATGAAATAACAACAAGATACAGGTGCAAGTACATACAGATACAGATGAAGGAACAACAAGATGCAGGTGAAAGTTTATACAGATGCAAATGAAGGAACAACAAGATGCAGGTGCAAGTACATACAGATACAGATGAAGAAACAACATGATGCAGGTGAAAGTTAATACAGATACAGATGAAGGAACAACAATATGCAGGTAAAAGTTAATACAGATACAAATGAAGGAACAACATGATGCAGGTGCAAGTAAATACAGAAACAGATGAAGGAACAACATGATGCAGACGATGTCCTTGTATGAAACATTCAAAGGAGACAACCATCACAGCATGATTTATACAAACAATGCATTGAACAATAGTAATTATGGTACAGACATACAGAAGAAACAACAACAAGGGTAGCTACTGTGGAAGTGATCAGCAATGCTTACACACCTCTTGTACTGATGCCGTGTAAACTAGGTTGCTGAACTTGATCAAATAGTCTTGTGTTCGCCTGATTCCCATATCCACAACACTCCACGGCGCCTGGTATTTGGAAAAAATAAATCATACTAAATTCAAACAGGTGTTACAACCACGGACAATCAGTATAATCTGATCAAATCTGATTTTAAGAACCCTTTTGTCTACTTTGTTAAAACAAATGACCTTCAAGTCACACTACGCAGTTGTAATTTACACTTTGTTCTATATAAACTGATTTATACATTTGATGGACAAAACATTATCATTTGTGTGTATAATGATGAGAAACTGTGAAGTTTATGAGTCAATAAAATTTGTATATGTCTATAAAATTAGGTCAATAATTTGTACATAGAAAAGTTTTTAAAGTATTTCTGTCCATAGCAAGAGTGTATCCGCACATAAACATGCACAATACTATAATGGGTTGACCAACTTTTTTTTAAAGACACTACAGTTTTTCTATAAACAGTCCTCAATACTCATAAATACATGTATGTTGAAATCCTATAATTTCACATTTTGAAACACCAATGATGTCTTATTGCAGTAGATGATATGCTATATTTTACTCTACTTGTCTGCAGCAAGAAACCACAGTCACCATGAAGCATTTTGAACATATTTGAACTGAATTACATAGAACTATTTTTAGCGCAAGAAACGTGTTACCCTCACAAAAGAGAAAGACAACTGTGTAGTGAGATATATTAATACATTATCAGTTTACGTTTTGACATCTGAATGGAGTGATTACATGTATTTGTGACGAATTTTTTAATGTAAAGTTAGTCGCATTATGTATATACCTCATCTTTCATAATAACATTATTTTATTTAATAAGATATAAAAATCATTTCTATAATATAACATAACACATGTATGACATTTTTATTTTAAATATTACAGTCAAAAAGTATAACACTAAAAAAACAAATTCTCCACATATCATACAAAATTGTGAAAAAATTGTTTATTTGATAGGGTGGGGCAGGTCTAAAATGTTAAGCAATATGTTACAATTTAACCGTTTGTGTAAAATAAATCCAAATTGATTTATACCAATTACAATATCAGTAAATTATGGTTTACAATTAAGTCAAATGGATAGAACTATGGCAAATATAAGTTTTGATCTTATGACAGAATTTTGGCAGATAACACTCACAAATTCGTTGTTGCAAACGAAGACACACCTGAGTCTTTCAGCCTGAAACGTAAATATCATGTCATTAACTATCACTGTACAAACTATGCCATCATTGAATTATCACAATTTTGATATCATGTCATTAACTATCACTGTACAAACTATGCCATCATTGAATTATCACCATTTTGATATCATGTCATTAACTATCACTGTACAAACTATGCCATCATTGAATTATCACCATTTTGATATCATGTCATTAACAATCACTGCACAAACTATGCCATGATTGAATTGGGACCATTTTGGTCATTTGAATATAATATTACATCTTAGTTCGACTCGCAGATTTTTTTCGAAATGACTTTATAAGTGTATAATATCTAAACGATGAGTCTTATACAGTGTAATTTCACAAAAACACACACACAACTTCTACAATTTATAAGCAATTAAATATAACTATTACCACTTACGCAATACTCTGCTAGTGGCTGTGTCAATACTTATACTTGTGCCCTTGACATTAAGAATATCTGCAGCTTCGCATGAAGAATCTTTACCTTTCAAATCGTTGATTTTTAACAAAACGTCGCCTGTTTGATATTAATACAACAATGTGTATTTAAAATGTAAACGTAACTTAAATAAAATATAAAATCGTGTAAGTCATGATATCAATGAAATTTACCAAAACTATATAAACATTTAATTTTGTGATTTTCAGTTGATCTTGACCAAACTTACACTTGGTGTAAATGGCAAAGTGAGAAAACACCGTTAAATGTCTATCTTTAAGTGATTTAAAGAATGTTTACTGCATGGGTTATGGCCCGTGACCTGTCTAGATTTGTATACCACAGTATTTTCAAGTTTGATCCGATCATCATCTTCGAAAGTCAGAATACATAACAACAGTGTATTAATTACCGTAACTGTATATTGTGTTTGTGTTTAAGTATTATCATTTATCATAACACACAGCGTCTACATCTAAAACAAAGCTATTTTAAAGACACCAACCATAAAACAAACAAAAAACAATTGATCCACATTTGTGTATTTCAAGTAATAAAACATTTTAAAAAGTTAATGCTGAGAATAAATACGTCAAGACGAACGGATTGGGGATACAGAAACAAACAATGTACGCCTGCTACTCAGCTGTAGATATAAGGACATATATGATAAAGAATAGCGTTCTGATGACACAGCCACCAAATCTGTATGTACAATATACGCCTGCATCTCAGCTGTAGATATAAGGACATATATGATAAAGAATAGCGTTCTGATGACACAGCCGCCAAATCTGTATGTACAATATACGCCTGCTACTCAGCTGTAGATATAAGGACATATATAATAAAGAGTAGAGTTCTGATGACACAGCCACCAAATCTGTATGTACAATATACGCCTGCTACTCAGCTGTAGATATAAGGACATATATAATAAAGAGTAGAGTTCTGATGACACAGCCACCAAATCTGTATGAACATTATACGCCTGCAACTCAGCTGTAGATATAAGGACAAATATGATTAAGAGTAGCGTTCTGATGACACAGCCGCCAAATCTGTATGTACAATATACGCCTGCAACTTTGCTGTAGATATAAGGACATATATGATAAAGAATAGCGTTCTGATGACACAGCCACCAAATCAGTATGTACAATATACGCCTGCAACTCTGCTGTAGATATAAGGACATATATGATAAAAAATAGCGTTCTGATGACACAGCCGCCAAATCTGTATGTACAATAAACGCCTGCAACTCTGCTGTAGATATAAGGACATATATGATAAAGAATAGCGTTCTAATGACATAGCCGCCAAATCTGTATGAACAATATACGCCTGCTACTCAGCTGTAGATATAAGGACATATATGATAAAGAATAGCGTTCTGATGACACAGCCGCCAAATCTGTATGAACAATATACGCCTGCAACTCAGGTGTAGATATAAAGACATATTTGATAAAGAATAGCGTTCTGATGACACAGCCGCCAAATCTGTATGTACAATATACGCCTGCAACTCTGCTGTAGATATAAGGACATATATGATAAACATTAGTGTTCTAATGACACAGCCACCAAATCTGTATGTACAATATACGCCAGAACTCAGCTGTAGATATAAGGACATATATGATAAAGAATAGCGTTCTGATGACACAGCCACCAAATCTGTATGAACAATATACGCCTGCAACTCTGCTGAAGATATAAAGACATATATGATAAAGAGTAGCGTTCTGATGACACAGCCACCAAATCTGTATGAACAATATACGCCTGCAACTCTGCTGTAGATATAAGGACATATATGATAAAGAGTAGCGTTCTGATGACACAGCCACCAAATCTGTATGAACATTATACGCCTGCAACTCAGCTGTAGATATAAGGACATATATGATAAAGAGTAGCGTTCTGATGACACAGCCACCAAATCTGTATGAACATTATACGCCTGCAACTCAGCTGTAGATATAAGGACAAATATGATAAAGAATAGCGTTCTGATGACACAGCCACCAAATCTGTATGAACAATATACGCCTGCAACTCTGCTGAAGATATAAAGACATATATGATAAAGAGTAGCGTTCTGATGACACAGCCGCCAAATCTGTATGTACAATATACGCCTGCTACTCAGCTGTAGAAATAAGGACATATATGATAAAGAGTAGCGTTCTGATGACACAGCCGCCAAATCTGTTTGTACAATATACGCTGCAACTTTGCTGTAGATATAAGGACATATATGATAAAATATAGCGTTCTGATGACACAGCCGCCAAATCAGTATGTACAATATACGCCTGCAACTCTGCTGTAGATATAAGGACATATATGATAAAGAATAGCGTTCTGATGACACAGCCACCAAATCTGTATGTACAATATACGCCTGCTACTCAGCTGTAGATATAAGGACATATATAATAAAGAGTAGAGTTCTGATGACACAGCCACCAAATCTGTATGAACATTATACGCCTGCAACTCAGCTGTAGATATAAGGACAAATATGATTAAGAGTAGCGTTCTGATGACACAGCCGCCAAATCTGTATGTACAATATACGCCTGCAACTTTGCTGTAGATATAAGGACATATATGATAAAGAATAGCGTTCTGATGACACAGCCACCAAATCAGTATGTACAATATACGCCTGCAACTCTGCTGTAGATATAAGGACATATATGATAAAAAATAGCGTTCTGATGACACAGCCGCCAAATCTGTATGTACAATAAACGCCTGCAACTCTGCTGTAGATATAAGGACATATATGATAAAGAATAGCGTTCTAATGACATAGCCGCCAAATCTGTATGAACAATATACGCCTGCTACTCAGCTGTAGATATAAGGACATATATGATAAAGAATAGCGTTCTGATGACACAGCCGCCAAATCTGTATGAACAATATACGCCTGCAACTCAGGTGTAGATATAAAGACATATTTGATAAAGAATAGCGTTCTGATGACACAGCCGCCAAATCTGTATGTACAATATACGCCTGCAACTCTGCTGTAGATATAAGGACATATATGATAAACATTAGTGTTCTAATGACACAGCCACCAAATCTGTATGTACAATATACGCCAGAACTCAGCTGTAGATATAAGGACATATATGATAAAGAATAGCGTTCTGATGACACAGCCACCAAATCTGTATGAACAATATACGCCTGCAACTCTGCTGAAGATATAAAGACATATATGATAAAGAGTAGCGTTCTGATGACACAGCCACCAAATCTGTATGAACAATATACGCCTGCAACTCTGCTGTAGATATAAGGACATATATGATAAAGAGTAGCGTTCTGATGACACAGCCACCAAATCTGTATGAACATTATACGCCTGCAACTCAGCTGTAGATATAAGGACATATATGATAAAGAGTAGCGTTCTGATGACACAGCCACCAAATCTGTATGAACATTATACGCCTGCAACTCAGCTGTAGATATAAGGACAAATATGATAAAGAATAGCGTTCTGATGACACAGCCACCAAATCTGTATGAACAATATACGCCTGCAACTCTGCTGAAGATATAAAGACATATATGATAAAGAGTAGCGTTCTGATGACACAGCCGCCAAATCTGTATGTACAATATACGCCTGCTACTCAGCTGTAGAAATAAGGACATATATGATAAAGAGTAGCGTTCTGATGACACAGCCGCCAAATCTGTTTGTACAATATACGCTGCAACTTTGCTGTAGATATAAGGACATATATGATAAAATATAGCGTTCTGATGACACAGCCGCCAAATCAGTATGTACAATATACGCCTGCAACTCTGCTGTAGATATAAGGACATATATGATAAAGAATAGCGTTCTGATGACACAGCCGCCAAATCTGTATGTACAATATACGCCTGCTACTCAGCTGTAGATATAAGGACATATATGATAAAAAATAGCGTTCTGATGACACAGCCGCCAAACCTGTATGTACAATAAACGCCTGCAACTCTGCTGTAGATATAAGGACATATATGATAAAGAATAGCGTTCTGATGACACAGCCGCCAAATCTGTATGAACAATATACGCCTGCTACTCAGCTGTAGATATAAGGACATATATGATAAAGAATAGCGTTCTGATGACACAGCCGCCAAATCTGTATGAACAATATACGCCTGCAACTCAGCTGTAGATATAAAGACATATATGATAAAGAATAGCGTTTTGATGACACAGCCGCCAAATCTGTATGTACAATATACGCCTGCAACTCTGCTGTAGATATAAGGACATATATGATAAACATTAGTGTTCTAATGACACAGCCACCAAATATGTATGTACAATATACGCCAGAACTCAGCTGTAGATATAAGGACATATATGATAAAGAATAGCGTTCTGATGACACAGCCACCAAATCTGTATGAACAATATACGCCTGCAACTCTGCTGTAGATATAAAGACATATATGATAAAGAGTAGCGTTCTGATGACACAGCCACCAAATCTGTATGAACAATATACGCCTGCATCTCTGCTGTAGATATAAGGACATATATGATAAAGAATAGCGTTCTAATGACACAGCCACCAAATCTGTATGAACAATATACACCTGCTACTCTGCTGTAGATATATGGACATATATGATAAAGAATAGCGTTCTGATGACACAGCCACCAAATCTGTATGTATAATATACGCCAGCTACTCAGCTGTAGATATAAGGACATATATGATAAAGAATAGCGTTCTGATGACACAGCCGCCAAATCAGTATGAACAATATACGCCTGCTACTCAGCTATAGATATAAGGGCATATATGATAAAGAGTAGTGTTATGATAACACAGCCACCAAACCTGTATGAACAATATACGCCTGCTACTCAGCTGTAGATATAAGGACATATATGATAAAGAATAGCGTTCTGATGACACTGTCGCCAAATCTGTATGTACAATATACGCCTGCAACTCTGCTGTAGATATAAGGACATATATGATAAAGAATAGCGTTATGATGACACAGCCGCCAAATCTGTATGAACAATATACGCCTGCAACTCAGCTGTAGATATAAGGACATATATGATAAAGAGTAGCGTTCTGATGACACAGCCGCCAAATCTGTATTAACAGTATACGCCTGCAACTCAGCTGTAGATATAAGGTCATATATGATAAAGAGTAGCGTTCTGATGACACAGCCGCCAAATCTGTATGAACAATATACGCCTGCTACTCAGCTGTAGATATAAGGAAATATATGATAAAGAATAGCGTTCTGATGACACAGCCACCAAATCTGTATGTACAATATACGCCTGCAACTCAGCTGTAGATATAAGGACATATATGATAAAGAATAGCGTTCTGATGACACAGCCACCAAATCTGTATGTACAATATACGCCTGCTACTCAGCTGTAGATATAAGGACATATATCATAAAGAGTAGCATTCTGATGACACAGCCACCAAATCTGTATGTACAATATACTCCTGCTACTCAGCTGTAGATATAAGGACATATATGATAAAGAGTAGCGTTCTGATGACACAGCCACCAAATCTGTATGTACAATATACGCCTGCAACTCTGCTGTAGATATAAGGACATATATGATAAAGAGTAGAGTTCTGATGACACAGCGACCAAATCTGTATGTACAATATACGCCTGCTACTCAGCTGTAGATATAAGGACATATATGATAAAGAGTAGCGTTCTGATGACACAGCCACCAAATCTGTATGTACAATATATGCCTGCAACTCAGCTCTAGGTATAAGGACATATATGATAAAGAATAGCGTTCTGATGACACAGCCACCAAATCAGTATGAACAATATACGCCTGCAACTCTGCTGTAGATATAATGACATATATGATAAAGAGTAGCGTTCTGATGACACAGCCGCCAAATCTGTATGTACAATATACGCCTGCCACTCAGCTGTAGATATAAGGACATAATATGATAAAGAATAGCGTTCTGATGACACAGCCACCAAATCTGTATGAACAATATACGCCTGCAACTCAGCTGTAGATTTAAGGACAAATATGATAAAGAATAGCGTTCTGATGACACAGCCACCAAATCTGTATGTAAAATATACGCCTGCCACTCAGCTGTAGATATAAGGACATAATATGATAAAGAATAGCGTTCTGATGACACAGCCACCAAATCTTTATGAACAATATACGCCTGCAACTCAGCTGTAGATATAAGGACAAATATGATAAAGAATAGCGTTCTGATGACACAGCCACCAAATCTGTATGAACAATATACGCCTGCAACTCTGCTGTAGATATAAGGACATATATGATAAAGGATAGCGTTCTGATGACACAGCCACCAAATCTGTATGTACAATATACGCCTGCAACTCAGCTGTAGATATAAGGACATAATATGATAAAGAGTAGCGTTCTGATGACACAGCCGCCAAATCTGTATGAACAATATACGCCTGCAACTCTGCTGTAGATATAAGGACATATATGATAAAAAGTAGCGTTCTGATGACACAGCCACCAAATCAGTATGAACAATATACGCCTGCAACTCAGCTGTAGATATAAGGACATATATGATAAAGAGTAGCGTTCTGATGACACAGCCGCCAAATCTGTATGTACAATATACGCCTGCTACTCAGCTGTAGATATAAGGACATATATGATAAAGAGTAGCGTTCTGATGACACAGCCACCAAATATGTATGTACAATATACGCCTGCAACTCAGCTGTAGATATAAGGACATATATGATAAAGAATAGCGTTCTGATGACACAGCCACCAAATCAGTATGTACAATATTCGCTTGCAACTCAGCTGTAGATATAAGGACATATATGATAAAGATTAGCGTTCTAATGACACAGCCACCAAATCTGTATATACAATATACGCCTGCTACTCAGCTGTAGATATAAGGACATATATGATAAAGAATAGCGTTATGATGACACAGCCGCCAAATCTGTATGAACAATATACGCCTGCAACTCAGCTGTAGATATAAGGACATATATGATAAAGAGTAGCGTTCTGATGACACAGCCGCCAAATCTGTATTAACAATATACGCCTGCAACTCAGCTGTAGATATAAGGTCATATATGATAAAGAGTAGCGTTCTGATGACACA
Organism: Panopea generosa; assembly: GCA_029582155.1. Classification (NCBI taxonomy): domain Eukaryota; kingdom Metazoa; phylum Mollusca; class Bivalvia; order Adapedonta; family Hiatellidae; genus Panopea; species Panopea generosa. The sequence continues at coordinate 2,730,280 of CM055908.1, read as the reverse complement.
GCCGCCAAATCTGTATGAACAATATACGCCTGCTACTCAGCTGTAGATATAAGGAAATATATGATAAAGAATAGCGTTCTGATGACACAGCCACCAAATCTGTATGTACAATATACGCCTGCAACTCAGCTGTAGATATAAGGACATATATGATAAAGAATAGCGTTCTGATGACACAGCCACCAAATCTGTATGTACAATATACGCCTGCTACTCAGCTGTAGATATAAGGACATATATCATAAAGAGTAGCGTTCTGATGACACAGCCACCAAATCTGTATGTACAATATACGCCTGCAACTCTGTTGTAGATATAAGGACATATATGATAAAGAGTAGCGTTCTGATGACACAGCCGCCAAATCAGTATGAACAATATATGCCTGCAACTCAGCTGTAGATATAAGGACATATATGATAAAGAGTAGCGTTCTGATGACACCGCCACCAAATCTGTATGAACAATATACGCCTGCAACTCTGCTGTAGATATAAGGACATATATGATAAAGAATAGCGTTCTGATGACACAGCCGCCAAATCTGTATGTACAATATACGTCTGCAGCTCTGCTGTAGATATAAGGACATATATGATAAAGAATAGCGTTCTGATGACACAGCCGCCAAATCTGTATGAACAATATACGCCTGCTACTCAGCTGTAGATATAAGGACATATATGATAAAGAATAGCGTTCTGATGACACAGCCACCAAATCAGTATGTATATAAACAATCTATATAATTATATATGCATATAAGACGGGGTCACTTCCTTACGACCAGTAGCAAACAGGCACCATTTGGAAGCTCATGCCTTGTTAACGGGGGTGCACTCTTTTTTCAGTAATGTAAAAAATACAGCTTTTTAACTCGTTGATTTATTCTTCGAAGTGGCCTTAAGATGCGCTCAGTATGGGGAAATTCCATTGAATAAGATAAAATTGATGTGATGAAACGTCTGTTTAATGCCAAAGCGTCATGAATACTCATTCTATTCTATTCGCATACATTCAAATATTAGTCTGACAAAATGAAAAAGAGAGAATTTCTGAAAATATGTTAACACCTGTTTTATATTAGCATTTTCTTTTACGAGACATCCTGAAATATAAAAAGATTAGAAAAAGGTCACACTCACCTGTACCCATTGTGTCATCTAGTAGCAAACTATTGTCTAGCAAAGTGGGAATCTTGTCACTAGTGCAGTTCAGAACTAGAGGAGTACAATCTGTAATATATAGTTGGTCTGTAATATATAGTCGATCTGTAATATATAGTTGGTCTGTAATATATAGTCAATCTGCAATATATAATTGGTCTGTGATATATAGCGAATCTGCATATATATTATTAGTCTGTAATATATAGCAAATCTGTAATATATAGTTGGTCTGTGATATATGGTAAATCTGCAATATATAATTGGTCTGTGATATATAGTCAGTCTGCAATATATAATTGGTCTGTGATATATAGTCAATCTGCAATATAAGATTGGTCTGTGATATATGGTAAATCTGCAATATATAATTGATCTGTGATGTATGGTAAATCTGCAATATATAATTGGTCTGTGATATATAGTCAATCTGCAATATATAATTGGTCTGTGATATATAGTCAATCTGCAATATATAGTTGGTCTGTACGAAAAAGAGATGATATATCTGCCAATTACTCTCGACAACAGAAGCGTCGTCATATTCAATAAGAGAAGACTATTGCCCACCTTATGAAATCACTTGAAGGAAAACAAAGATTTAACTGCTTCATGCTTCACGTGTATTACAATATTCTGGAATTTTCTCTTGGCAAAAACAATCTAAAATAATACTAACACTTTTCCAATAATGGTTTGTTTCCATCAAACGAGTGTTGAGAATTAAAAGGCGAACATTAAATTTCATATTTTATTAAACTCAAATGCAGCGCCTTATTTTTAAACTTACGCTGACAGCGAATCATTGTGGAATAGTTGAATTAAGTTTGTTATATTTTGGCACATCGAATGTCAATAAACAATAACACTTTTTCTTCTTTAATTTGTACAATTTTCTATGAATGATTACCAAACATACGTTTAATTCACAATAAAAATAACAATGAAAATCATTGGTATTTAACATCAGTAAAGGTTTACCATAACATGGCCATTTTGGAACTATACCCTTTCATATATCAAAACCATTTTATTTTCTTTATCTCCGCATGAATACATGAATACTGTAATGACGAATATAAGGACGACGGTCTTATACTGTTACAAATGTTCATTTTGTTTAATATTATGGAAATGGTGGAATAATTGACGTGGTATTTGCAATTTTGTCAACAGATGGAACATTTTGACAAATATGGAACCGAAACTCGCCTCGAATAGCCGAGTATGAACATGTTGAGCGCCTCAGAATACAAAATATGTGTATCTACCACTTACAATGAAATGGACGATGTGTTGCATTGGAATGAGTGGATACGGGTGGTTCAAAATATCATACTTTGCTACATCAAGTTGTATTTTTTTCTTTTGATGATTATCGGGATATGGAGAATGGATTACTAATAAGTACGATACAAATAGGGAAGATGTAAAATAAGGAGACACCTCCATAGAATGATTCGTATCAAAACCTCCACTGGGGAGCTCAAAACGCTAGTCCTTAATATATTTTGTTATTTTATGGTACCTGTCATTTATTTTGTTTCATAATAGCCCGTCTAGTCCTGTTATTTGTATAGTTTAACCATTTATAATTATATCCATAATCGATTTATAACATTAAAACTAATATTTTACTTATTTATTAAAATATGTCTCATATGGATTGGTATTGGTATTGGTATTGCTTGATCTGCATATAACATGTATATACCATGTGTGAAGAAAGGTTTAATAAACAGCATGCCATGGAATTGTATTCTAAAATCAGCATTCAATGCGTCTACAGTTTTTGTCTATTTAAGCTGAATATTGTAGGGGGAAAATAAAAATTAGACATTAGTTGTGAATATATAACACTTATATTCATGTGTGATTGTTAGATGCTCGCAGCAAACATTATATATCTAAAGCTTAGCGCATATCTAAATACTTATTTACAGTTAGATTTCCGGCTATATGTTACGAGTGTGCAATATGTACACTTACCGCTTACACTGGGCCAATAAAACAGCAACCACAATACCATGATATCCTTCTGAATCATACTTGCTGGTCTTGTGCATATATATCTAAAATTATAATATAAAAAGTACTTTTTTATGATTTAAAAAACAATGAAACTATAATGAAGATCGTTATACGAATGAATGAATGGGGTTTAACGACGTACCAACACATTATAGGTTATTCGACGCCAACAGCAAGGAATATTCCAGGTTCACTCTACATGTAAAAAACAAGAAAATAATATATAGATCAAAACATCAACAAATGAATATGCATAATGAATCTAGAACCTTGATACCTGCAGAACTGCAGAGTTTCAGCAAATTCTACTGCATTACTCAAATGGTCGCTTCTTACGACATGCATAAGCCACATTGATCCAATTCTTGCCATCACTCATGGCTCCCTGGAACCACACAAGGTTTGATAATTTAACTACAATAATGAACATGACAAAAAAAATGATAAAATGAACATGACACCCATTCGGAGGTTTCCTACCCCTCCGCAGAGATCGACAGTGATTCTATTCTAAGCCGGAACCACCGGGCTGAAGATAGCTATAAGTTGTTGGAAAGCGTATTTGATCGAGTGGTTAGTGTGGATATTGCAATGTGACAGTGACAATGTAATTTATCCATTTCGGTCACCGGTCTGCGTATATCAGCATGGTATACACAAAATGTGATATAAGAAATATGTGGTGTATACAATATAATGAAAGTACACATGATATCAAAAGTTTATCTTGCCATTTCGATGTCTATATGGGTAATTGTTGATTATGTATCTTCCTCCAATTGCATATGTCTGTTTTTTAAAAAGCATTTTATGAGTATTCACGTTTAGAAAATATATTTATGAGCTAATGATATCAGGAACAGATCAATCTATTAAAGTTATTAATGGTGGCATTTGTATATAACTGTCTACGTTTTGTAATAAAAATCAATGCGAAACAAAATTCATTTTCTACTCCATTGTTATACATTTACATTGTATATTATTGTAATATATATTATGATATATTCCTTCTCTATCCCAGAACCTGATATTTCCCGAATCAGGTCTATTAACCACCAACGCTAAAGCAGGGAATTCTATGCTGTCCCACTATGAATTATGTCTAATATCCTGAAATACCATCTTTACCAAACAGAGTCGTAAATCCAAAGGTGACTGAATCTGTATAACAGTACAGTTTACTATCAGTCATGAGCTATTCCCATAGAAGTGGTAATAGTTTACTCTCAGTTATTGACCGAGATAACAAGGATATCCGGCATTAACTTTGCATTAATGATTTTAGAAGAGGAAACTATCTCCTGTGGTGAAAAAACACTTCCTCAATCATGTGATTGTGATACTGTAAGATGGTCAGCATTTTTAGGGTTGAACCTTGTTTATGCAACAATTCATTTTTATAAGAAGGGAGATGTTACATGATACCTCAGCATCTGAAACACTCAGAGTTACTTCCCTTCAACTATATATTACCTGTGCATGCTTTATATCTGGCAGTCTTGTCTATACCATTCATCTAGTAATCACAGTTAGTTCTTAGGACAATAGTAATAGTAAGAATACAATATATTGTCGTTCTGTAATATTCCCAGAAGTAACAAAACACCTATCAGTCATATAATACTGACAGTGGATCGAACAAACCAAGAACTACCATCTAAATAAAGGAACATTTGCACAATGAAGTATCACCCCACCCATTCACATCATACTGATACTGGGTCAATCTGACTCAGATGAATCCACTAAATACTGGAAAATATACAAATTGAAGTATCACACCACCCAATCATTTTATATTGACACTAGGTCGACCAGACCTAGAACTATCATTTAAATACAGGATCATTTGCATAATAAAGTATCACCCCACCAAGCCATTTTATAATGACACTGAATCAGTTATACCGAGAACTCCCATCTAATCCAGGAACATATACCCATTGAAATATCACCCTATCCAGTCACATTATACCGACACTAGGTCGACTAGACCTAGAACTATCATCTAGATAAAAGAACATTTACACAATGAAGTATCACCCCACCCAGTCATGTTATACAAACAGTATGTCGACTAGACCTAGAACTATCATCAAAATACAGGAACATTTGCACAATGAAGTATCACCCCACCAAGCTTTGTTATACTGACACTAGGTCGACTAGACCTAGAATTATCATCTAAACACAGGAACATTTGCACAATGAAGTTTATCACCCCACCAAGCTTTGTTATACTGACACTATGTCGACTAGACCTAGAACTATCATCTTAATACAGGAACATTTGCACAATGAAGTATCATCCCACCCAGCCATGTTATACTGACAATTGGTCGACTAGACCTAGAATTATCATCTAAATACAGGAACATTTGCACAATGAAGTATCACCCCACCCATTCATGTTATACTGACACTAGGTCGACTAGACCTAGAATTATCATCTAAATACAGGAACATTTGAACAATGAAGTATCACCACACCCAGTCACATTATACTGACACTAGGTCAACTAGACCTAGAACTATCATCTTAATACAGGACCATTTGCACAATGAAGTATCACCCCACCAAGTCATGTTATACCGACACTAGGTCGACTAGGCCTAGAACTATCATCTGAATACAGGAACATTTGCACAATGAAGTACCACCCCACCAAGCTTTGTTATACTGACACTAGGTCGACTAGACCTAGAATTATCATCTTAACACAGGAACATTTGCACAATGAAGTATCACTACACCAAGCTTTGTTATACTGACACTAGGTCGACTAGACCTAGAACTATCATCTTAATACAGGAACATTTGCACAATGAAGTATCAACCCACCCAGTCATGTTATACCGACACTTGGTCGACTAGACCTAGAATTATCATCTAAACACAGGAACATTTGCACAATGAAGTATCACCCCACCCAGCCATGTTATACTGACACTAGGTCGACTAGACCTAGAATTATCATCTAAATACAGGAACATTTGCGCAATGAAGTATCACCCCACCCATTCATGTTATACCGACACTAGGTCGACTAGACCTAGAATTATCATCTAAATACAGGAACATTTGCACAATGAAGTATCACCACAACCAGTCACATTATATTGACACTAGGTCAACTAGACCTAGAACTATCATCTAAATACAGGAACATTTGCACAATGAAGTATCACCCAACCCAGTCACGTTATCCTGACACTAGGTCGACTAGACCTAGAACTATCATCTAAATACAGGAACATTTGCACAATGAAGTATCAACCCACCCAGTCATGTTATACTGACAATAGGTCGACTAGACCTACAATTATCATCTAAATACAGGAACATTTGCACAATGAAGTATCACCCCTCACAGTCAAATTATACTGACACTAGGTCGACTAGACCTAGAACTATCATCTAAATACAGGAACATTTGCACAATGAAGTATCAACCAAGCCAGTCATGTTATACCGACACTTGGTCGACAAGACCTTGAACTGTCATCTGAATACAGGAACATTTGCACAATAAAGTATCACCCAACCCAATAATTGTATACCGACACTAGGTCCACTTGGCCTAGAATTGTCATCTGAATGCAGGAACATTTGCACAATGAAGTATCACCACACCCAGCCATGTTATACCGACAGTATGTCGACTAGACCTTAGAACTATCATCTGAATACAGAAACATTTGCACAATGAAATATCACCCCATCCAGTCATGTTATACCGACAGTATGTCCACTAGACGTCCTAGAACTATCATCTGAATAGAGGAACATTTGCACAATGACGTATAACCCCACCCAGTCATGTTATACCAACAGTTGGTCGACTAGGCCTAAAACTATCATCTGAATACAAGAACATTTGCACAATGAAGTATCACCCCACCAAGTAATGTTATACCGACAGTATATCGATTAGACCTAGAACTATCATCTGAATACATGAACATTTGCACGATGAAGTATCACCCCACCCTGTCATGTTATATCGACAGTATGTATACTAGACCTAGAACTATCATCTGAATACAGGAACATTTGCACAATGAAGTATCACCCCATTCAGTAATGTTATACCGACAGCATGTATACTAGACCTAGAACTATCATCTGAATACAGGAACATGGGCACGATGAAGTATTACCCCACCCAGTCATGTTATACCGAAAGTATGTATACTAGGCCTAGAACTATCATCTGAATACATGAACATTTACTCAATGAAATATCACCCCACCCAGTCATGTAATACCGACAGTATGTATACTAGACCTAGAACTGTAATCTGAATACAGGAACATTTGAACAATGAAGTATCACCCCACCCAGTCATGTTATACCGACACTAGGTAGACTAGACCTAGAACTATCATCTGAATACAGGAACATTTGCACAATGAAGTATCACCCCACCCAGTCATGTTATACCGAAAGTATGTATACTAGACCTAGAACTGTCATCTTAATACAGGAACATTTGAATAATGAAGTATCACCCCCAACCAGTCATGTTATACCGACAATATGTATACTAGACCTAGAGCTATCATCTGAATACATGAACATTTACTCAATGAAATATCACCCCACCCAGTCATGTTAAACCGACAGTATGTATACAAGACCTAGAACTGTAATCTGAATACAGGAACATTTGAACAACTAAGTATCACCCCACCCAGTCATGTTATACCGACACTAGGTAGACTAGACCTAGAACTATCATCCTAATACGGGAACATTTGCACAATGAAGTATCACCCCACCCAGTCAAGTTTTACCGACAGTATGTTGACTAGACCTAGAACTACCATCTGAATACAGGAACATTTGCACAATTAAGTATCACCCCGACCAGCTTTGTTATACCAACAATATGTCGACTAGACCTGGAACTATTATCTGAATACAGGAACATTTGCACAATTAAGTATCACCCCACCCAGTCATGTCATACAAACAGTAAGGTCGACTAGACCTAGAACTATCATCTGAATACAGGAACATTTGCACAATGAAGTATCACCCCACCAGGTCATGTTATACAGACACTAGGTCCACTAGACCTTGAACTATCATCTGAATATAGGAACATTTGCACAATGAAATATCACCCCATCCATTCATGTTATACCGACAGTATGTCCAGTAGACCTAGAACTATTATACGAATACAGGAACATTTGCATAATTAAGTATCACCCCACCCAGTAATGCCAGACCAACACTAGTGTTTGTTGTTATGCGAGTTATCAATCTGACCATTATTGGGACTTCCGTACACTACAGTGTTGGGTCTGTTGTGTCCTTGAGCAAGACACTTTGTCGACATAAGCTTAGTACTGGATCTACGCAAGAATTCTTCGAGCATGATCTGTTGTAATCAATTGTTTCTCAATCAAGGTAAAATAAATAAGTCTATATTTTAAGGCGACTTCTGTCAGTATATATGGTTTTAATGTAAAATATACATTTCATAGTGACCCCTTACGTATTACCGAAGAGGGTTGTGAAGTCTGAATTCATTCCAAAGTTTACAACAAACTCGTCGATATTATATACCAGTTTTAAAACCTTTTTTTTCTCAAAAAGTCACCCTTGCTAGTACAAATAACTTGTTTAATAAGAGAGTAATTCAATATTCTGCCGAAAGAGTGACTACGGCATCGAACTTGATTACTTTACGACACGACTCGACCAGAATAATAAATAATAACATATTGTTTATCCCAACCCGACCCTCTTTAAAAAATCGGTATGGTAGGTAAGCATTTTTTTAAAATCCCAATTACGTCTAATCGACTTGCCCAAAATAGAGCAACTGTTGGCTAAAATGTATATCATCAGCATGGCTTGGGCAGTAGTGCAATTCAGTGTAATATATAACTTATTAAATTCTTCGAAAAGTAATATATATCCTATATCAGAGAGCCATATACAGAGATAAGTGATTGCATTTGCTTGTCTAAATTTCGGATTTCACATTTGGCGCTCGACTCCCCACTGACCCTAACAAAATATGCTTGTCCTTTTGGTATCGAAAGGAAGGACTTTGGGTGGTAAACTTTTCTCTTTTTTTTAATTAAAAAAAATTAGTATTTCAAGTTATGCTTACAGTTATTTTTGTGTGACCATTTTCTCATTTTCAGTCCATTTTTAAAGTAGGAAATAGCAAAAAAAATTAAATACCTATATAATTTTTTTGCCATCCATCGAAAACGTACTTTTTCATAGTATTGCAAAATAATCTCTGATGTGTTGTTAAAAAGTTTTTGTTAAAACTACACAAAACCGTTTTTGTTAAAATAAAAAAAAATCGTAAAAAGCCAATTTTATTTTGTTTCCAACCCGTAATACTTTTAAAAACGGAAGAAAAATAATTGGAAATAGACAAAAACTTTATCATCTTTGGTACCAAAATTGTTAAATTCAGACAAAAGTTCGAAAGTTTTTAAAGGATTACTAGAAAGGTGTCATACGGAATTTCAGCCATGTATGTTGCACTGATATTAGCCTATCAGTCTCTGCCTATATATTGCTTTTTTCTATTGGTTTTCCTTATAAAATTTAAAGTTATTAAACACAGAACTTATTATATCATATATAACTTATACTAACACCTATTACCCCCCCCCCCCCCCCCCCCCCCCATAAAATTAATGTTAACTGTTCGAATTAAACTAAACAAAAATAGACCGGCACCGTGCATTCTTCGATTTCATAATATAAAGGCATCTGTTGTTATACAATATAGTGGTGATTCATTTGGAACACTCAATGTCAGATGATAATGGCGGACAATACATATTCACCTGAAATGGGACCCCTCTCGTGTTTGAGATCGGTTTATCGGTATACTTAGCATGCACTGCATATAATTTTATCACGGATCGATGTATTTAATGTTAAATTTTCAATTCTCATTCATTATATGTCAATTATTTGGATTTTAAAGTCGTGAAACCTTCCCAACAGATTCCGTTGGGAACTTCCAGTTAGTAAAATCGGCTTCCGCGGTTGCACATCTCGGGAGACGCAAAAATAAAAAATGTCAAAAGGCTCCTTAGAGACGTGCAGCATGTCGCACTAACAGATGATAGTTCTAGGTTTAGTGGACCTAGTGCCGATATAACATGATTAGGTGGGGCGATACTTCATTGTGCAAATGTTCCTGTATACAGATGACAGTTTTAGGTCTAGTCGACCTAGTGTCGGTATACATGACTGGGTGGGGTGATACTTCATTGTAAAAATTTTCCTGTATTTAGATGATAGTTCTAGGTCTAGTCGACCTAGTGTCGGTATACATGACTGGGTGGGGAGATACTTCATTGTAAACATTTTCCTGTATTAAGATGAAAGTTATAGGTCTAATCGACCTAGTGTCGGTATACATGACTGGGTGGGGTGATACTTCATTGTAAACATTTTCCTGTATTCAGATGAAAGTTATAGGTCTAGTCGACCTAGTGTCGGTATACATGACTGGGTGGGGTGATACTTCATTGTAAACATTTTCCTGTATTTAGATTATAGTTCTAGGTCTAGTCGACCTAGTGTCGGTATACATGCGTTTATTCGTATTTCAGCTATATTTCATGCCTATAAAAATAAGAGGAAGTTGTCTGGAGTAATGATATACTAGGCCCGTATTGTTTTTCCTATTTAAAAAGGTAAAATGTTAAAACATTTTTTAGACTGATCACCTTAACCCTAACTCATTATCATGTATGTCAAATACCAAATTATATATGCTGACTTATATCAGTGACCTATCCATTAAGTATTATTAAGTCACTGCTTAGGCTATATAGATTGCAAATTATTTACAAAATACATGTAACTGCTTGTTTAATACTGTACAGATAAAAGTCACATATTTTCACGTCTGATGTTAACTTATGGATTCGCTCCATATATTATCTTTTAGCATACATATATATATATATATATCGTAAATTCCGTTGTTGTGAATTTAATTATTTCCCTTTATGAATTAAATATATATGCATTCACTGTATCTATATGCTGCAACGGGTTTATAAATCTGTCCTTTATATAGCATGTGAGTAGTCATGAATCCTTAACTGGATCCTACTCATATAAAGTTATCACTTCATGTATGTAAATTTGTCCACCCTGTCCAGATGTGTTGCATGTAATTCCATAGTATATAAGTCATGGTCGACACCGATTTTATTGGTTTGGCAGAGGCCTTGATATTGTATCCATGGTTTGCATTGTAGATAGGCGCACTCGCCTTAGTCTGGTCTGTACATTTATGTCTTGGTTATTCACAAATAATTATCTCCATATATATATATATATATATATATATATATATGGAGAGAGAGAGAGAGAGAGAGAGAGTTTAAACTCCATAGTATCAATGAATAATAGATTAGTCAATGAATATTGATTAATGAATGCCTCTTAAATTATTAGTTTTATTACGAAACTTGAAAAACTGGTATACAACAATAGTATGCGATTTGTATATTGTATGCGAAAAATAAATAATTTGAAATGGATGTTTAACAAGTCGGACGATAGTTACCATAACTGTAACTCAAGTCCCGTATTTTTTCCCCTTGTGCGTAATTGCAGCAATATAAAAAAAAATATCCTGGAGCTAGTGAAGACCATATAACGTGTTAAGTGTTATGTTAAGCAGCTTTTTAATTAGGCAATTAATAAATTAATACAAAATATCCACTTACCGTACTGTGTTTGTGAGGTTAACTCATTTCACCAGTCAGTTATACGTTCTTTATAAAACGCTGCACGTAGTTTAATTGTTTAAACAAGTTCTTAATTGTATTTATTGTATTATTGTCTCTATAAATAGAACAGTATCATCCCCAATGTTATCAGATAGTCCTTGTTTACACATAGATAATAGCGTATTGTCAATCAACATTTAACAATAAATAACACCGATCAAATAACCACCCGACATTTAGATAAAAGAGGCATCACTTATAGATAAATAATGATTTAAGTAATGAAATAAAATTCTCTATTTTATAAACTCATTTCATCATGTTTTCTCAGTATTTGCAATATTGGTTTTGTTTACTGTATACGGTATACCCGTATATACACATCAAATGTATCACTTTACATACCCATCATACACATACTATGAATATATCAACCAAACACTACATATCTATATATTTACATATTTTTTTAAGTTTTGGACTATTTTTAGTAACGGCGGCCATCTTGAATTTCAGATCGAAAAAAAAAATCTTTTGTATAGTCTCCTCTGCAATAGAAACATCCATGTGAAGTTTCAGTTTAATTGGCCGATAGGTTTCAGAGAAAGTGCTGCTAACAGACGACAGACGATAGGCGACAGACGACGGACGACGGACAACGCGCCATCGCATAAGCTCTTCTGGCCTTTGGCCAGTAGAGCTAACAACCTGTTAACGAGCAACATTACGAAACGTTGCCTCGCTTATCTCCCTTTTCTCACATGACACTGTGACGTGAAGCTTGACCAGCATCCATTTTATAAAGGTAAACAACATTGAAGTTGAGTACGATTCCGATCTCTGTGAAATTGAAGGTATGGACTTAAATGGCGGAATACAGCCATTAATGTTCGAACTGATGTTTTCAAGGAATCAGGCTGACGCCAGTAACGTGGAACAATGGTCATCTGAGAGCGAATCTAGGGAAGAAACCGACCGTCAACATTTGCCTGGAACGAATCCGTCCGAATGGTAAGAGCAGTGCCATGCCCAATCAGTACATGAAAAAATGTATATATTGACCATTTGGTTGGTATTTTAACACGTTCGGCAGCGGTTATAATAAAACAATTAAATAACACCAAATTTACAATGAAAATAGTTGTATTTCTATGTAATGACAGGCATAATTGTACACAGTAATAATTTGCGTTAGTTGTTGTTGTTTATCCATTATATCACTATGCATCCTGGAACTTTTTCACATTTCTAGTCAGACTAGAGTGAAAAAAGAAGGAATAATGAGTGACAGGAATTGGAATTCACACCTCCGGTATTCAAAACTAACTCTACAGATGTCCCCACCGAAAACAAGCTCTAAAATGAGACTTTAGCAATGCACATAATTATAAACCAACCTATTTACAAAAGTAGCCAACTGTATACGCATACGTGCCTCCACCCTTACTAAATGATGGATGACATGTTCCAATATCAATATAATAGAAAACTTTTTTTCTTTTTTTTTTATTGTAGGTGTAACTGTTGGAAAGTAGATGCTGCAGAGAAAATGATTTAGTCAATGGCAAAGTTGAAGGACAAGGGCGTCGGTGTATAAAATACACGAGGGGTTTCTGGGCAACTGTCTCAACATCCATGTGGTTGTAGTGTGCTATTATGCGTATATCCAACAGGAAGTGTTTCCAGTCGCGGGAGGATAAGATGATTCATATGTAAGTATACTCACTTAATATAATGTTTACACACTTATTCATTTTACTTCATTTTAGACAAATCATGCTTTATGTCTTCCAGGGTAGAACAAGTACTAAGAATTTGCGGCTAAAGTGTTTTGTTCAAGGAAAACACATATAGCCGTGGCGGAGGATTGAGTCCCCGATCATCCAATCCTAAGGTCTGATGCTCTACCACTGGACAACGCACTCCATAAAAAATAATATTGATAATGGATATTACTAATAATAATAAAATGGATCAAAATTAGAAAAAAAAACATAAAAAAATGTGTTACAATAAATGTTTTGAACACAATTTAGATTTAACACTTCTTATAACGTACATCAGCTCTTTACTTTAGTAAAGTACTTTTTAGTGTAGTTGCAACGTAACATAATTATGTGCCCCATGTATTGATTGTTCAATAAACAACTACGATTTTTACATTTCAAACTGTAACACATATCTGGTATGGTCCTGTCGCCATTCCTTTGATTTCCGAGGCATCGTCTCTAACAATGCAAATTTTGATACAAGACAAAAGTCTTATATTTTGCCAATGGCAACCCTATTTAATGTGTGCTTAACCCCTTACAAATATGTTAACCCACCGACAGCCCATATAAAGTATTATTTCTAAAAAAACATATATTAATAAATGGATATAGAATTAAAGACATCTGGGCTATATTGTTTTTTTTATTATTATTTCAGAACGTACCGTCACATAGCCTACAGACAGTTCGTTAGATGGGTTTGGAAGAGACTTCCAAAAAAATAAGAAAGGTTCTTCCTTCTTGTGTTGTTTCCAAGATAAACAACGGCATCCATCTGAAGAGTATTGTGGATTTAAATATTCTGTCTGGGAATAGTTTTGGTGCATTTAGAACTATATACATATTGAAAACTATATTTGTAGAAGACTGTAGAGAAACTTCCAACATATTTTTGGATTCATTCTATAGTCTGGCTGAAAAGTTATTGGCCCTTTATGTAAAACAACTTTAAAAATTGCCGGTAATATTGACCGGCAAAATAATATCATATACGCGACCGCTCATGTCAGCAATTAAAGTTACTCCCTTGCCGACATAAAGGTAGAGCCAGAGCAACCATCTTGTGTAACATTTAAAATGTCAAACTTTGTTATATGCAGCAACTCCAAAAACAACTTCTCACTAGTTAAAAAATTCAATTCAACAGAAGAACAAAATTAATACATGTCAATGCTAAGCAAATAACCAATACACCTATTATTCACATCTCAAGGACAGGGTTCTGCCAAAATGAAGAACAGTATAATGGCTTTTCCGTCTCAATGACAGGCTTCAGCCAAATCATGAAGAACACTATAATGGTGATTCACATATGAATAATAGGCTTCCATAAAGAAATGTTTTAAATCAGTTCCGTCCTAATATTTCAACACGTTGGTATACATTGTTCAGGGACAAGTCACCGATTAAATCGTGTTCTCATGGCGTCAACAACACTTCTTTTACTGGGCCTTAAAGGCGTACTTTGTGCTAAAGGTGGGATTTTCATTGAAATGTAATGCTGCCAGACACAACCTGTAGATTATTAAACAATTCAGACTCAAATTTGATTTTTCGTTGACATTTATTTAAAAATATATTATTTTCATTTCTAGTTCGAGGTAAAAATAAGATCGGTGTTGATTTCTGCAAACGGCATGATGGTTATCAATCTAATTATGTTCGATCACAAATCCGATCACATGGGAGTAGGAGCGTTTCTATTATTTGTGGGGTTGGGGCAACCTGAGGAGAAAGTGTATGAGAATGTATACCCCTCCCGCTGGTGGTGGGGGAACTCCCTGAAACATTTTGATATCATAAATACCAAATACTGCATTCTAGGGAGATTTTATAAAATATGGTTGATAATTACTCCTGGGACCAATATTTTGTGACTTTAAAATGTTTCTATTAAGAAAAAAGGATGTATTAAAACAAGAGGCCCATGGGCCTTAACGGTCACCTGATTATCCTTGTTGACATAAAGCTAAATGAATTTATTTTCCAATGATATCTGCTGAAAAAAGGATTATATCCGATATCTACTGTGGAAGGATCATTTCCGATATCTGCTGTTGAAGGACCATCTCCGATAGCTACTGTGGAAAGATCATCTCCGATATCTGCTATGGAAGGACCATCCCCGATAAGCTACTGTGAAAGGACCATCTCCGATATCTGCTGTTGAAGGACCATCTTCAATATCTGCTGTGTAAGGAACATCTCCAATATCTGCTGACGAAGGACCATCTCCGATATCTGATGCGGAAAGACCATCTCCGATATCTGCTGTAGAAGGACCATCTCCGATAGCTACTGTGGAAGGACCACCCCCAATATCTGCTGCGGAAGGACCATCTCCGATATCTGTTGCGGAATGACAATCTCCGAATATCTACTGTGGAAGGACCATCTCCGATATCTGCTGTGGAAGGACCATCTCCGAAAGCTACTGTGGAAAGACCATCTCCGATATCTGCTATGGAAGGACCATCCCCGATAGCTACTGTGAAAGCATCTCCGATATCTGCTGTTGAAGGACCATCTCCGAGATCTGCTATGGAAGGACCATCTCCAATATCTGCTGTGTAAGGAACATCTCCATAATCTGCTGTGTCAGGACCATCTTCGATATCTGATGCAGGAAAGACCATCTCCGATATCTGCTGTAGAAAGACCATCTCCGATAGCTATTGTGGAAGCACCATCTCCGATATCTGCTGATGGAAGGACCATCTCCAATATCTGCTGTGTAAGGACCATTTCCAATATCTGCTGTATAAGGACCATCTCCGATATCTGATGCGGAAAAACCATCTCCGATATCTGCTGAAGACGGACCATCTCCGATAGGTACTGTGGAAGGATCATCTCCGATAACTACTGTGGAAGGACCATCTCCGATAGCTACTGTGGAAGGACCATCTCCGATAGCTACTGTGGAAGGACCATCCCCAATATCTGCTGCGGAAGGACCATCTCCGATATCTGTTGCGGAATGACAATCTCCGATATCTACTGTGGAAAGACCATATCCGATATCTGCTATGGAAGGACCATATCCGATAGCTGATGTGGAAGGACCATCTCCGATATCTGCTGTGGAAGGACCATCTCCGAGATCTGCTGTGTAAGGAACATCTCCAATATCAGCTGTGAAAAGACCATCTCCGATATCTGCTGAGAAAGTATTATATCCGATATCTACTGTGGAAGGACCATATCCGATATCTGCTGTTGAAGGACCATCTCCGAAAGCTACTGTGGAAAGACCATCTCCGATATCTGCTATGGAAGGACAATCCCCGATAGCTACTGTGAAAAGAACATTTCCGATATCTGCTGTTGAAGGACCATCTCCGATAGCTACTGTGGAAAGACCATCTCCGATGTCTGCTATGGAAGGACAATCCCCGATAGCTACTGTGAAAGGAACATCTCCGATAACTGCTGTGGAAGGACCATCTCCGAGATCTGCTGTGTAAGGACCATCTCCAATATCTGCTGTGTAAGGAACATCTCCAATATCTGCTGACGAAGGACCATCTCTAATATCTGATGCGGAAAGACCATCTCCGATATCTGCTGTAGAAGGACCATCTCCGATAGCTACTGCGGAAGGACCATCCCAAGTATCTGCTGCGGAAGGACCATCTCTGATATCTGTTGCAGAATGACAATCTCCGATATCTACTGTGGAAGGACCATCTCTGATATCTGCTGTGGAAGGACCATCTCCGATAGCTACTGTGGAAAGACCATCTCCGATATCTGCTATGGAAGGACCATCCCCGATAGCTAATGTGGAAGGACCATCTCCGATAGCTGCTGTGGAAAGACCATCTCCAAGATCTGCTGTGTAAGGACCATCTCCAATATCTGCAGTGTAAGGAACATCTCCAATATCTGCTGACGAAGGACCATCTCTAATATCTGATGCGGAAAGACCATCTCCGAGATCTACTGTGGAAGGACCATCTCCGATATCTGATGCGGAAAGACCATCTCCGATATCTGCTGTAGAAAGACCATCTCCGATAGCTGCTGTGGAAAGACCATCCCCAATATCTGCTGAGGAAGGACCATCTCTGATATCTGTTGCGGAATGACAATCTCCGATATCTGCTGTGGAAGGACCATCTCAGATATCTGCTGTGAAAGGACGTTCTTCGATTTCTGCTGTGGAAGGAGCATCTCCAATATCTGCTGAGGAAGAACCATCTCCGATATCTGCTGTGGAAGGATCATGTCCGATATCTGCTGTGGAAGGACCATCTCTGATATATGCTGTGGAATAACCATCTCTGATATCTGCTGTGAAAGGACCATCTCCGATATCTGCTGTGGAAGGATCGTCTCCGATTTCTGCTGTGGAAGGACCATCTCCAATATCTGCTGTGGAAGGACCATCTCTGATATCTGCTGTGGCAGGACCATCTCAGAGATCTGCTGTGTAAGACCAATCTCCAATATCTGCTGTGTAAGGAACATCTCCAATATCTGCTGACGAAGGACCATCTCCGATATCTGATGCGGAAAGACCATCTCCGATATCTGCTGTAGAAGGACCATCTCCGATAGCTACTGTGGACGGACAATCCCCAATATCTGCTGCGAAAGGACCATCTCCGATATCTGTTGCGGAATGACAATCTCAGATATCTGCTGCGGAAGGACCATCTCTGATATCTGCTGTGGGAAGACCATCTCAGATATCTGCTGTGAAAGGATCTTCTCCGATTTCTGCTGTGGAAGGACCATCTCCAATATCTGCTGAGGAAGGACCATCTCCAATATCTGCTGTGGAAGGACCATCTCCGATATCTGCTGTGGAAGGACCATCTCTGATATGTGCTGTGGAAGGACCATCTCGGATATCTGCTGTAGAAGGACCATCTCCGATAGCTACTGTGGAAGGACCACCCCCAATATCTGCTGCGGAAGGACCATCTCCGATATCTGTTGCGGAATGACAATCTCCGATATCTACTGTGGAAGGACCATCTCCGATATCTGCTGTGGAAGGACCATCTCCGAAAGCTACTGTGGAAAGACCATCTCCGATATCTGCTATGGAAGGACCATACCCGATAGCTACTGTGGAAGGACCATCTCCGATATCTGCTGTGGAAGGACCATCTCCGAGATCTGCTGTGTCAGGAACATCTTCAATATCTGCTGTGAAAGGACCATCTCCGATATCTGCTGAGAAAGGATTATATCTGATATCTACTGTTGAAGGACCATCTCCGATAGCTACTGTGGTAAGACCATCTCCGATATCTGCTATGGAAGGACCATCCCCGATAGCTACTGTGAAAGCATCTCCGATATCTGCTGTGGAAGGACCATCTCCGAGATCTGCTGTGGAAGGACCATGTCCAATATCTGCTGTGTAAGGAACATCTCCAATATCTGCTGTGTCAGGACCATCTTCGATATCTGATGCGGAAAGACCATCTCCGATATCTGCTGTAGAAAGACCATCTCCGATAGCTATTGTGGAAGCACCATCTCCGATATCTGCTGTGGAAGGACCATCTCCGAGATCTGCTGTGTAAGGACCATTTCCAATATCTGCTGTATAAGGACCATCTCCGATATCTGATGCAGAAAGACCATCTCCGATATCTGCTGAAGACGGACCATCTCCGATAGGTACTGTGGAAGGACCATGTCTGATAACTGCTGTGGAAGGACCATCTCCGATAGCTACTGTGGAAGGACCATCCCCAATATCTGCTGCGGAAGGACCATCTCCGATATCTGTTGCGGAATGACAATCTCCGATATCTACTGTGGAAGGACCATTTCCGATATCTGCTGTGGAAGGACCATCTCCGATAGCTACTGTGGAAAGACCATATCCGATATCTGCTATGGAAGGACCATACCCGATAGCTGATGTGGAAGGACCATCTCCGATATCTGCTGTGGAAGGACCATCTCCGAGATCTGCTGTGTAAGGAACATATCCAATATCAGCTGTGAAAGGACCATCTCCGATATCTGCTGAGAAAGTATTATATCCGATATCTACTGTGGAAGGACCATATCCGATATCTGCTGTTGAAGGACCATCTCCGAAAGCTACTGTGGAAAGACCATCTCCGATATCTGCTATGGAAGGACAATCCCCGATAGCTACTGTGAAAAGAACATCTCCGATATCTGCTGTTGAAGGACCATCTCCGATAGCTACTGTGGAAAGACCATCTCCGATATCTGCTATGGAAGGACAATCGCCGATAGCTACTGTGAAAGGAACATATCCGATAAATGCTGTGGAATGACCATCTCCGAGATCTGCTGTGTAAGGACCATCTCCAATATCTGCTGTGTAAGGAACATCTCCAATATCTGCTGACGAAGGACCATCTCTAATATCTGATGCGGAAAGACCATCTCCGATATCTGCTGTAGAAGGACCATCTCCGATAGCTACTGTGGAAGGACCATCCCAAATATCTGCTGCGGAAGGACCATCTCTGATATCTGTTAGCAGAATGACAATTTCCGATATCTACTGTGGAAGGACCATCTCTGATATCTGCTGTGGAAGGACCATCTCCGATAGCTACTGTGGAAAGACCATCTCCGATATCTGCTATGGAAGGACCATCCCCGATAGCTACTGTGGAAGGACCATCTCCGATAGCTGCTGTGGAAAGACCATCTCCAAGATCTGCTGTGTAAGGACCATCTCCAATATCTGCAGTGTAAGGAACATCTTCCAATATCTGCTGACGAAGGACCATCTCTAATATCTGATGCGGAAAGACCATCTCCCAGATCTACTGTGGAAGAACCATCTCCGATATCTGATGCGGAAAGACCATCTCCGATATCTGCTGTAGAAAGACCATCTCCGATAGCTGCTGTGGAAAGACCATCCCCTATATCTGCTGCGGAAGGACCATCTCTGATATCTTGTTGCGGAATGACAATCTCCGATATCTTCTGTGGAAGGACCATCTCAGATATCTGCTGTGAAAGGACGTTCTTCGATTTCTGCTGTGGAAGGACCATCTCCAATATCTGCTGAGGAAGAACCATCTCCGATATCTGCTGTGGAAGGATCATCTCCGATATCTGCTGTGGAAGGACCATCTCTGATATATGCTGTGGAAGGTTCATCTCTGATATCTGCTGTGAAAGGACCATCTCCGATATCTGCTGTGGAAGGACCGTCTTCGATTTCTGCTGTGGAGGGACCATCTCCAATATCTGCTGTGGAAGGACCATCTCTGATATCTGCTGTGGCAGGACCATCTCAGAGATCTGCTGTGTAAGAACAATCTCCAATATCTGCTGTGTAAGGAACATCTCCAATATCTGCTGACGAAGGACCATCTCCGATATCTGATGCGGAAAGACCATCTCCGATATCTGCTGTAGAAGGCCCATCTCTGATAGCTACTGTGGACGAACCATCCCCAATATCTGCTGCGAAAGGACCATTTCCGATATCTGTTGCGGAATGACAATCTCAGATATCTGCTGTGGAAGGACCATCTCTAATATCTGCTGTGGGAGGACCATCTAAGATATCTGCTGTGAAAGGACCTTCTCCGATTTCTGCTGTGGAAGGACCATCTCCAATATCTCCTGAGGAAGGACCATCTCCAATATCTGCTGTGGAAGGACCATCTCCGATATCTGCTGTGGAAGGACCATCTCTGATATGTGCTCCGGAAGGACCATCTCGGATATCTGCTGTGTCAGGACAATCTCGGATATCTGCTGTTTAAGGACCTTCTCCGATTTCTGCTGTGGAATAGCCATCTCGGATATCTGATGTGGAAGGACCATTTCTGATATCTGCTGTGGAAGGACCATCTCTGATATCTGCTGTGGAAGGACCATCTGGGATTTCTGCTGTGAAAGGACCTTCTCCGAGTTCTGCTGTTGAAGGACCATCTATAATATCTGCTGTGGAAGGATCATCTCTGATATCTGCTGTGAAATGACCAACTCCGATATATGCTGTGGAGATACCATCTCCGATATCTGCTGTGGAAGGACCATCTCCAATATCTGCTGTGGAAGGACCATCTCCGATATCTGCTGTGGAAGGACCATCTCTGATATCTGCTGTGGAAGGACCATCTCGGATATATGCTGTGAAAGGACCTTCTCCGATTTCTGCTGTGGAAGGACCATCTCCAATATCTGCTGTGGAAGGACCATCTCTGATATCTGATGTGAAAGGACCATCTCTGATATCTGCTGTGAAAGGAACATCTCCAATATCTGCTGTGAAAGGACCATCTCCGATATCTGCTGTGGAAGGACTATCTCGGATATCTGCTGTGAAAGGACCTTCTCCGATTTCTGCTGTGGAAGGACCATCTCCGATATCTGCTGTGGAAGGACAATCTCTGATATCTGCTGTGAAAGGACCATCTCCAATATCTGCTGTGAAAGGACCATCTCCAATATCTGCTGTTAAAGGACCATCTCCGATATCTGCTGTGGAAAGACCATCTCTGATATCTGCTGTGGAATGACCATCTCCGATATCTGCTGTGGAAGGACCATCTCGGATATCTCCTGTGAAAGGACCTTCTCCGATTTCTGCTGTGGAAGGACCATCTCGAATATCTGCTGTGGAAGGACCATCTCTGATATCTGCTGTGAAAGGACCATCTGCAATATCTGCTGTGAAAGGACCATCTCCAATATCTGCTGTGCAAGGACCATCTCCGATATCTGCTGTGGAAGGACCATCTAGCATATCTGCTGTTAAAGGACCTTCTCCGATTTTTGCTGTGGAAGGACCATCTACAATATCTACTGTGGAAGGACCATCTCTGATATCTGCTGTGGAAGGACCATCTCTGATATCTGCTGTGAAAGAACCATCTCCAATATCTGCTGTGAAAGGACCATCTCCGATATCTGCTGTGGAAAGACCATCTCCGATATCTGCTGTGGAAAGACCATCTCCGATATCTGCTGTGGAAAGACCATCTCCAATATCTGCTGTGGAAGGACCATCTCTGATATATGCTGTGGAAAGACCATCTCCGATATCTGCTGTGGAAGGACCATTTCCGATATCTGCTGTGGAAGGACCATTTCCAATATCTGCTGTGGAAAGACCATTTTCAATATCTGCTGTGGAAGGACCGTCTCCGATATCTGCTGTGGAAGGACCATTTCCAATATCTGCTGTGAAAGGACCTTCTCCTATATCTGCTGTGGAAGGACCATCTCTGATATCTGCTGTGGAAGGACCATCTCCGATATATGCTGTGGAAGGACCATCTCTGATATCTGCTGTGGAAGGACCATCTCTGATATCTGCTGTGAAAGGACCATCTCAGATATCTGCTGAGGAAGGACCATCTCCAATAGCTACTTTGGAAGGATCATCTCCGATAGCTACTTTGGAAGGACCATCTCCGATATCTGCTGAGGAAGGACCATCTCCGATACCTACTCTGGAAGGACCATCTCCGATATCTGCTGTGGAAAGACCATCTCCAATACCTACTCTCTAAGGACAATCTCCGATATCTGCTGAGGAAGGACCATCTCCGATATTTGCTGTAGAAGAACCATCTCCGATAGCTACTGTGGATGGACCATCTCCGATATTTGCTGTGGAAGGACCATCTCCGATATCTGCTGTAGAAGGCCCATCTCCGATATATTCTGTGGAAAGACCATCTCCAATTTCTGCTGTGGAAGGACCATTTCCGATATCTGCTGTGAAAGGACCTTCTCCTATATCTGCTGTGGAAGGACGATCCCGATATCTGCTGTGGAAGGACCATTTCCGATATCTGCTGTGGAAAGACCATTTTCAATATCTGCTGTGGAAGGACCGTCTCCGATATCTGCTGTGGAAGGACCATTTCCAATATCTGCTGTGAAAGGACCTTCTCCTATATCTGCTGTGGAAGGACCATCTCTGATATCTGCTGTGGAAGGACCATCTCTGATATCTGCTGTGGAAGGACCATCTCTGATATATGCTGTGGAAAGACCATCTCCAATTTCTGCTGTGGAAGGACCATTTCCGATATCTGCTGTGAAAGGACCTTCTCCTATATCTGCTGTGGAAGGACGATCCCGATATCTGCTGTGGAAGGACCATTTCCGATATCTGCTGTGGAAAGACCATTTTCAATATCTGCTGTGGAAGGACCGTCTCCGATATCTGCTGTGGAAGGACCATTTCCAATATCTGCTGTGAAAGGACCTTCTCCTATATCTGCTGTGGAAGGACCATCTCTGATATCTACTGTGGAAGGACCATCTCCGATATCTGCTGTGGAAGGACCATCTCTGATATCTGCTGTGGAAGGACCATCTCTGATATCTGCTGTGAAAGGACCATCTCAGATATCTGCTGAGGAAGGACCATCTCCAATAGCTACTTTGGAAGGATCATCTCCGATAGCTACTTTGGAAGGACCATCTCCGATATCTGCTGAGGAAGGACCATCTCCGATACCTACTCTGGAAGGACCATCTCCGATATCTGCTGTGGAAAGACCATCTCCAATACCTACTCTCTAAGGACAATCTCCGATATCTGCTGAGGAAGGACCATCTCCGATATCTGCTGTAGAAGAACCATCTCCGATAGCTACTGTGGATGGACCATCTCCGATATTTGCTGTGGAAGGACCATCTCCGATATCTGCTGTAGAAGGCCCATCTCCGATATATGCTGTGGAAAGACCATCTCCAATTTCTGCTGTGGAAGGACCATTTCCGATATCTGCTGTGAAAGGACCTTCTCCTATATCTGCTGTGGAAGGACGATCCCGATATCTGCTGTGGAAGGACCATTTCCGATATCTGCTGTGGAAAGACCATTTTCAATATCTGCTGTGGAAGGACCGTCTCCGATATCTGCTGTGGAAGGACCATTTCCAATATCTGCTGTGAAAGGACCTTCTCCTATATCTGCTGTGGAAGGACCATCTCTGATATCTGCTGTGGAAGGACCATCTCTGATATCTGCTGTGGAAGGACCATCTCTGATATATGCTGTGGAAAGACCATCTCCAATTTCTGCTGTGGAAGGACCATTTCCGATATCTGCTGTGAAAGGACCTTCTCCTATATCTGCTGTGGAAGGACGATCCCGATATCTGCTGTGGAAGGACCATTTCCGATATCTGCTGTGGAAAGACCATTTTCAATATCTGCTGTGGAAGGACCGTCTCCGATATCTGCTGTGGAAGGACCATTTCCAATATCTGCTGTGAAAGGACCTTCTCCTATATCTGCTGTGGAAGGACCATCTCTGATATCTGCTGTGGAAGGACCATCTCCGATATCTGCTGTGGAAGGACCATCTCTGATATCTGCTGTGGAAGGACCATCTCTGATATCTGCTGTGAAAGGACCATCTCAGATATCTGCTGAGGAAGGACCATCTCCAATAGCTACTTTGGAAGGATCATCTCCGATAGCTACTTTGGAAGGACCATCTCCGATATCTGCTGAGGAAGGACCATCTCCGATACCTACTCTGGAAGGACCATCTCCGATATCTGCTGTGGAAAGACCATCTCCAATACCTACTCTCTAAGGACCATCTCCGATATCTGCTGAGGAAGGACCATCTCCGATATCTGCTGTAGAAGAACCATCTCCGATAGCTACTGTGGATGGACCATCTCCGATATTTGCTGTGGAAGGACCATCTCCGATATCTGCTGTAGAAGGCCCATCTCCGATATTTGCTGAGGAAGGACCATCTCCGATATCTGCTAAGGAAGAACCATCTCCGATATTTGCTGTGTGAGGACCATCTTTGATATCTGCTGTGGAAAGACCATCTCCGATGTTTGCTGTGGATAGACCATGTCCGATATCTTCTGTAGAAGGACCATCTCCAATAGCTACTGTGGAAGGACAATCTCCGATATACCATCTCCAATATTTGCTGTGGAAGGACCATCTTTGATATCTGCTATGGAAGCACCATCTCCTATATCTGCTGCGGAAGGACTATCTCATATATCTGCTGCGGAAGGACCATCTCCTATATCTGCTGCGGAAGGACCATCTCCAGTATCTGCTGTGGAAGCACCATCTCCAATGTATGCTGTGGAAGGACTATCTGCAATATCTGCTGTGGAAGGACCATCTCCGATATAT
The DNA here is from genome assembly GCA_029582155.1 of Panopea generosa. Lineage (NCBI taxonomy): Eukaryota > Metazoa > Mollusca > Bivalvia > Adapedonta > Hiatellidae > Panopea > Panopea generosa. The sequence continues at coordinate 2,704,460 of CM055908.1, read as the reverse complement.
GCTGTAGAAGGACCATCCCCAATATCTGCTTTGGAAGGACCATCTCCGATATCTGCTGTGGAAGGACCATCTCCGATATCTGCTGTGGATGAAATGGAACATTTTGATTTGAAGTGACTGTTAATTAAAAAAACACAGATCTGTAAATTGTATTGATTAATACTTACATGCTGTTGGCTTTGCAATTATTGATATTGATTGTGACTATTAATAAATTGATTTTAAGATGAACCCACCAAATATATGCCCTGAATCGCTCATCTATCACAGAGAGAACGCTGAACTGCAGATATTTGTGTGGATATAATGTCAAATAACTAAATTTTTGATGATTCAAGGGCCGTAACTGCGACATTTATTATTAGATTCGGCCAGTTTAAGAATTTTTCCGAGATATTTCGGTATGACTACTATGTAAGTTTGTAGGATATCCAACATGTCCAATGAAAAATATTGGTAGTGTAGTGCACACAACAAACATTTACAGACCAACAACGGAAATATCTCACCTTGAGCTATATTCAGGTGAGCTCATTTATATATAATTAATTGAATTAACAAAATCAACAAAAAATTATATCAAACAAACCGATATCCAAATATAAGAATGGACTTTAAAAACATGCTGTCTAGATAAATATAGAATCGGATGATATTGTGCGAAAAGTGAAAACATAACAATTAGCGTAGTGCAAGGCCGAACAGGATCCCAGACTTTCAGGCATGAACATAAATAAAATACGTGGCTGAAAACTGTTATCTACTACTATTTTATGTAAGTTAAAATGTTAACTATTATTCAAAGGAACTGGTCCTATTTTTATATACCTGACATTGAAACAAAGGGTAGATTGTCTGTCTTTTTAACTATGACTGTACTTGATGTCCCTCATTTTGTCTACTTCAGATTTTAGCTGTAATTTTTATTGACAAAAGATCAACAAATGCATATCAAACAGGTATACTTATAGAGGAAATGAAAATTTGTTTTCTGACACCATAATCAAATGTACATACAAACATCTTTTACAGTTATTGTTGCGACATCATATGGGCAGCTTTGACAATACAATTTATTTTCTGACAAGTAATATTCAACACGCTATGTGACCCCCGTTTGCAGCTAGTCGGGCCCAGTTAGCTCAGTCGGTTGCGTGTTCTCTCAATCCAGCAATAGTGAGTTAGAATATCCGCCTAGTCACAGTCTCCGTGATTATTGATATACAACATTGAGTCTTATTTTTATTTTGTTTCTCACCGCTGATTCAAGTGGGACAGTTATTAGCTCTATGTGGTGATCGGTGAACTCGAGTACTGGTTAATCTTCCATGATCCCAGGAAAAAAGAACTTATGTTAAATGATAACCTTGATAGCATAATGTGGTCCAGTGGTAGAGCATCGGATTCAAGATCCGGGGTCGTGGCTTCCGTCCTCCGTCACGGCCACGTGTGGTGTCCTCGGTGGAAGACACTTTATCCACATATGCTTAGTACTGTTTCTACCCAGAAAGACTTAAAGTGTGATTGTCTAAATCTAAGAACGTGTTAGACAATCGATGCAAAACAAATAAGTTTTTTTTTAAAAAGAGGCATCAAAATGAAACTTTTAGAATATTCAATCAATCAACCGTATGCAATTAAATGGAAAACCTGGCACATATAATCTGAATATTTATTATAAATGTAAGTATTGGAGCGGGGCCAATTTTAATATAGGGCCATGAATTGAACAAATGTGACAGAAAATGATTGATGATACTACATGCATAATATAAAAGCTGCATTGTATTGCATTTTCCATAGAACATTTTTGAAATTTTGAAGACAAAAACTGATAATCCCATGGGGCAGATCCAAATATTGACACCATGGCCATGATTTGAACAAACCTAGGAGAACTTCATGTACGATTTACACAAACAAATTTGTGAAAGTATGTCCAGCGCTTTTAAAGAAGTCGTTTGGAGCAACAGTTACGACGGACGGACGAACGACGGACCACTAACCTCGGACACAGAGCGATCACAAAAACTCTCTTCACGTCTCGTGAACGTTCAGCTTCCGGTGCAGAAACTTCCGGGTACCATCGAATAAAAATGCAATTTAAATATAATTAAAAAACACATAATTGTACCTTTAACAATATGATATTCCTGCGCAGCGCAGTGGATATAGCTGCGGATTGTCGCACAGGTCCGAGTCCAACTCTCGTGATAAGTTTTTTTGTTCATTTCACCTAGGACGAATAAGTCCTTGATTTCACTAGCAATACTATTTCCCCAAACACCACTCCATAGGCAGCTCATGCTATAAGATACAGGAAGATTATAACAAAACAAAATATTGGCGTCTTTGCACTTATCTCGCAACCAGTCTTTGTTACCTTTGATATTTTATGCCATCAACGATGCCGTTTACGTGTAAGAAAAATATCTACTGTATAATGTTTACAGACCCTGAAATGCCCCCTGATGTATAATATTAACAGACCCTTAGATGCTCCCTGTTATGTACAATGAGGTAAAATGGTCATTAGTGGGGTCACACTAACACACTGACCAACTACTGTGTTGTTAAGAGACCCATCCTGATATTATCACTGTGTTAATAAAGTAGCGTTCTGGAGCATATTGTGTCTTATCTATCTGGCTGATCATACATCCAGCCTAACAATATAGCACGTTAACAGTATCGCGAGAAGTGATGAAAATGATGAAATGATGTTTATTTCTTTATAAGAATATCTCCAGAGAATGGATATACCGTTTTAACACTCCAATACAGGAAAACACAAAATATTCTGTTCATCATGTCATCCGAGAGCTCAATTGCTTATTCATTTTATTTTTACAGCAGATCTATGTTTTTATTTTAAAATAGAAGTTTGCCGTATAGTTTTAACATGTTTGTTTTACTTCCACTGTGAACAAGTTATTAGAACTTATGCAACTGACGCTTGAAAATACTTCCTGCGTAGAACAAGTACTCACTCATATGCTGGAAAGGCGACTTGCCTAACAACTCCACAAACAACCGTGGGGACACCACAAACAACCGTGGGGAGAAGATCGAACCCACGACTTGCCTAACAACTCCACAAACAACCGTGGGGAGAAGATCGAACCCACGACTTGCCTAACAACTCCACAAACAACCGTGGGGACACCACAAACAACCGTGGGGAGAAGATCGAACCCACGACTTGCCTAACAACTCCACAAACAACCGTGGGGACACCACAAACAACCGTGGGGAGAAGATCGAACCCACGACTTGCCTAACAACTCCATAAACAACCGTGGGGACACCACAAACAACCGTGGGGAGAAGATCGAACCCACGACTTGCCTAACAACTCCACAAACAACCGTGGGGACACCACAAACAACCTTGGGGAGAAGATCGAATCCACGGCTTGCCTAAGAACACCACAAACAACCGTGGGGAGAAGATCGAACCCACGGTCCTCCGATCCTGGGACCGATGTTCTACCATTTAACCGAACGCTCCCCATCACGTATACATCGCTGCTCCCCATCACGTATACATCGCTGCTCCCCATCACGTATACATCGCTTCAAGATAAACCGTCCTTGCCGATAAAGCCAATGTTTATATACATTGATGAATAATGTGATAATACAATCATCTGACACAGCACTTTCGTTTTGCATAAGTGATCAATACTAAAACCCGGCCAGGTTCTGGATAACCCGGCAACATTCCGGCTACAAGGAAAAGGCAATTGTGGTGTGTGCAATAGTGAGCAATTGTCAATCTTTTTTTGCATTACCCTTTGCATATTTAATGAGACAATATAAAAGCAAGGAAATTACAAAAATGGTTTAATTTAGTTCTTTAATTTTTTTTAACTTTTTGATGATTTTTGACCAAAAATTCGCAGTGTATTTTTTTACAAATTCCGGCTGAGTTTGACCAGGCAATGAAGTGTATAAACTATTTGAATAACCATGATTTTAACAGTTGTAATAAAATAGATATATGTCGAACTTTAAATGAAAATAAAATAAAATGAAGAAAATATATCTAACTAGTTTAGTTTAAACTTATTTATTTTACTTCGATTGTAAAACAAGTTCTTACAGCTTAGACAAATCACGCTCGAAGTCTTCCTGGGTATAAGTAGTACTAAACATATGCGGAATAAAGTGTCTTGCTCAAGGACACCACACATAGCCGTGGCGGAGAATCGAACCCACGACCCTCCGATTAAGGGTTTGGTGCTCTACAACTGGACCACGCGCTCTGTTTACTACACGCATATAACACTTGTTAGTGTTGTGTTTTCCTCTAATGTCAATTAGGACCCCTGTAAGGCCGCTTATCTAGAATGGATATGTTTACCTTTCTTTTGTATAAAAAGCGAAAGCGAAACTAAATCGGAAATATTCGTGGAATCCTGAACTATATTGCACGCGCGGACATTTTCGGCAGAGTGAATGCGAATTGAATATTGACGGACATGTTCCATGATAATTACTGTTTGGAAGAATTTAACGATTCAAGATGGTTTCCTAAAATATTGTTAAATGACATATAATAGATCTGATGTTCGTTAATGAAGTAAAATCTATATCTCCCCTCCTTCGTGCGCCTGCCTCCATTGACCCATCCGCTTCATCTACAATTGGTTGTGTTTACACTGTTTATCATGTTACATTGTGTGTCGGTAGATAGGCCTGCACTCCGCGGACGATATGCAGTAGTTATACTTATGTGACGTGTTCGGGTAAAATGAAACAGGTAAGCTGAATTATGTACCTCTTTGTTAAATTTTGCTTATTAATTATAAATTTTGGCGATTATAGACATTAGACTAATATATATTTATGTAAGGACATTCTGCATATTCTGTCTGACCTGCCGCAATAACCTGATAAAGTAAAACATTGAACGGGCCTTTTATAGTAGAGATAATTGCTGGGATAAAAGTAATACATTGAACGGGCCTCTTATAGTAGAGATAATTGCTGGGGAAAAGTATCTTAACCATTATGGACAGTTAAGTATCGCGGCACTTTTTCATACACTGTAAATATAAATGTTTAAATTGATATACTATTCCTCGCCGGATGGATATAAACTTAATTATGATGTTATTATTATCTTTCTTAATTAATGCAGCAGCCCAATCCATGATTACTATAAAAATGAAACTTGTCGCTTCATCCTCACCTTAATATATTGAGCATGCACTCTTATCTGTATACATGTACACGTATGTTACAAGACACTATTTGTAATTCAGAGACTGGGGTTTAATACATTCAAAAACGCATATCTGTGGAACAATTCTTCTTTAATAACAAACTTTACTATTCAGAGGATGCTTGAGAAGTATTTCAAAACTACAAATACATGCATACATCCCAGAGAATCATAGAATAACATTGTCTCCCCATTCTAATCATTTAAAACTAAATAAAAACAAATCTAATTGGCTGTTGGCTGTGATTAATGGTGTATAAACACACACGTTCTGAAACAGAGAACATTAAGGTACAGCTTGGTTAATGTCAGCTGGCAGTCTTAACAACAATATTTTAACAATATTCAAAAAATCATTAGCTCCAATTTCCCATCTCTAACTTTCGCTTTCGCTTTCAGTCACTCACGAAAATCTGATATTATAAATTATTATAGAACAAGGAAAATTCAGTTTATTTTTCCAATGATAATCGAATCGATACATGTAATATATTTTCTGTGAAAACGAAGTATAAATGTTAAGAAGCTCCCTGGTGTTATGATTATTTTTTTCCATAATTTACAAATAAAAACATTTAGGACCTTTATATATTAAGCCTGGTTTCCTTACATGTTCTGTGTAATTATTGAATACTGTAAGAGAAACTAAATGTGTACTAATTAGCCATATCAACACAATCAACAACACAGTTTAATTTCTGTGCAAGTGGGTTAGAAGTGCCGAATGCCTTATCTTTCTGGCTACTAGTATATGTATATAAAGTTTAATATTCAGAACAGTGATCCAACGCGGTGGTTTGATAAGGAGTGTGTTCAAGCTAAAAAGCGGTATAAAGAAGCATTATATACTTTTAATCTAAATAAGTCAGATGTGAACAGAACGTTACTTGATGATTACAAGATTGCTTATAAAAACTTATTGAAAAAAAAAAAGGAATTGGCTTATAAATACAAACAAATGAAAGAATTGGAAAGTATGCGTTTTTCCAGATCACGTGATTTTTTGAGACGTTTTATCAAAAGAAAACAAACTCCCCAGACATTTCTTTAGATGATTTTATACATATTTTGTAAATTGTATATTTGTAGATATACCTGTTACTATTTCTGATGATGCCAAATTTTTTAACCAAACCCATGATTTCAATCAGGACGACCCAGTTTTCGAAGAACTGGATTGACGTATAAGTGTCCGAATAGTTGAGGTCGCGATCCGAGCGTTAAAGAGAAAGAATATCGCTGGAGATAATATGCTTAATGAATATTTTATATCAACTTGCGATATATTATCGTCTCATCTTACAGACATTTTTAATATTATTTTTGATACTGGGTGCTTTCCAGATGAATGGACTAAGTGTTGTATTATTCTACTACACAAAAAGGGTGACAAAGGTGAAGTTAATAATTACCGGGGAATAACTCTAGTTAGTTGTATGGGCAAACTTTTCACTAGTGTTTTAAATGAGCGAGTAAATAAATGATGTGATGAAAATAATATTATATCAGATGCTCAATTTGGTTTTAGACTGAAGGGGAAATCCACCACAGATGCTATATTTATACTCCGATGTATTATCGATAAAGTTCTTAACAATAAAAATCGTCTATATTGCGCTTTTGTTGATCTTAAAAAGCCTTTGATTCAATTTATAGACACGCAAAATGGTTTAAACTATTTAAATTAGGCGTTAAGGGGAAAATGCTTAGGATTATTCGATCAATGTATCATTCCGTTAAATCTTGTGTTAAATTAAGCGGATCTGGTTCAAACTTTTTCAATATTTCAGTAGGCTTAAAGCAAGGAGAAATAATGTCGCCGATCATGTTTGCTCTGTTCATGGAGGACATTGAGCTCTTTTTACAAAATAGAGTAAACTGTGGAATGTCTTTGGACGATATTACTTTAATATTATTGCTTTTTGCTGACGACATGATTCTCATAGAATCAAGCCCGGAGGATCTGCAAAGAAGTATTGATAGATTACATGATTATTGCGATATTTGGGGTCTCCAAGTAAATACCGAAAAGACAAAAGTCGTGGTTTTTTCGCAAAAGAGATAGAATTATCGAATCCCAACGTTTCCACTATAATGGAAAGTTATTGGATATTGTAGATGATTTTAATTATCTAGTTGTTGTTTTAATTATACGGGTACATTTACATTGAATTAACAATATCTTTGTGGTAAAGCGTTAAAACCAATGATTTTTTTAACTTCAAATATAAGAAAATTTGAAATTCGTCCAAAAACATCTTTGCAATTATTTGATGCTTTTGTTACATCTATCCTTAGTTATTGGAGTGAGGTATGGGGTTCACCAAGTCCAAGGATGTCGAGAGAATACATTTAAAGTTCTGTAAGAATATTTTAGGGGTTAAGTTAACAACGAGCAATGCAGGTGTCTAAGGAGACCTTGGCCGCTATCCGCTTTTTATATCAAGATTTATAAGGATAATCAAATACTGGTCTTTCTCTGAGATTTTTTTCCTGTTGAAAAGTGCATGGATTGAAATTGTGACACTCTGATACGCGGGAATAACACAAATCTCCACTCTTTCAATCGCTTAAACAATACATTTCAATTTATCAGTGATCACGCGAGGTCATTGAAATGTCCGGATTAACGCAGGAATAACAATAATCTTCCCATTTTTAATCGCAAAAACAATATATATTAATACATGTATTTTTCAAGGACCGGTTGTTTATATTCGCATAGCATAGCAGTCCGCGCAGTAATATTATGCATGACACCATAGGTTACATTTAAAAATAGCGTCCAAACGCAAATACCCATGTTAGTGATCACGCGAGGTCATCGAAGTTTCCAGAAAGATCTAGGTCAACTCTATTTTCCGAAAATGTACAGCGGTTTATTTTTATATTTTTTGGTTTAAACATATTTATTCATAAATTATGTACAGCATGTTCCACAACATATTTAGTAAAAGGATTGAAACGAAAGAAAATATTTCTTATATAGTTTCTCTCCTCAGTAACTTATACAAACATTTGTGTAAGGTGGCGAAGATTCATTAGATTAGTTTTGATATATTAACAAAATAGAGTTCTATAAAAGATATATGATTTTTACATCGATAGTTGTATGTCTTGTTAAGTTTTGAAAGAAAACAAAATTTTATAATTAATCATATAAATTAGAATTAAAAACAAAATAAACAGAAAAAAAGGTGGACGAGTTCAGGACTAAAGCGAGCGAGCCAAGGGAAACAGACAGCAACATATAAATTATTATTATTATAATTATAATAATTATTATTATAATTATTATTGTTATTATTATTATTATGATTATCGTTATTTACAAGTCTACAGCTTTACAGCGTTGTTAGATAAGTTTTTAGTTTTCGTTATTAAAACGCTTACTCGAGAGTATATATTTGTGGACAGCTTTAAAAATTTCGACGTTTGTATTGTGGAGGAGATGAGGTTCTCCAAAGAGAAGTGTGTTGAGGGTAACAGTGCATATATGAGAGATTGATGCAAGAAGTGTAGCGCGTTCGACATGATAAATAGGACAGACGAGGAGGTAATGATTTGTACTTTCAATTGCTCCACATGTACATAGTGGAGAATTTTCAATATTTTTTTGGAATAAGTGTTGTTTCAGCGTGCTACAATTTGTACGAAGACGCGTATGCAAGACCTGACATTTTTTTGTGCCTGTGTAAAAGTGTTTTGATGTTTTGGTAAGATTTTTATTTAGCTGGTGCTTAAAGGCATTGATAGAAACGGCTTGTCTTGTTTCAATAGGTAGATTGTTCCAATCACGGACAACAGATGGCATGAAAGAATTATAGTAGAGCGCTGTTCTCGAACTTGGAATTTGTAGGTCATAACTATTTCTGAGATTATACGGGGAATTTTCACCTATTTGGGATGGTACTAGTGTAGATAAGTAGGGAGGAGTCATATGGTTTACCATTTTATAGAAAATAATTAATTTGTGTTTCGTCCTTCGAGTTTCTAGACTTTCCCACCCAACTTCTGTGTTTAAGTTATTAATTGATACAAGTTTTGTTGTTCCAGTTGCAATACGTGCTGCTTCGTGTTGAATTTTTTCTAACTCGTGTTTTTCATAATTAGTGCAGTTATCCCAGATTGTGTTACCATATTCTAACAGTGGTCGGATAAAAGATGTATATATTGTCTCCAGGGATCTTCTGTCAAGCTGATATTTCAGTTTTCTCATGACTTTAATTCTTGACCATGCCTTATCCATAATGTATTGAATATGAGAGTGCCAGGTACAGTTGTTTGATAAAAGTATACCTAAGTGTTTGTGTGATTGTACTTCTGATATTTGTTGGTTATGCATATAAAGTGGTGGATGGACGGGTTGATTACGTTTCCTAGATATAAGAAGCGATTCAGTCTTCGATGGATTAAAAGTTACAAGCCATTGTTTTGACCATTCAGTGATTTTGTTGATGTCGGAATTCAAAATTTGTGCAGCATTGTTTATATTGTTATTATGATCGATTATAAAGTACAGGCTTGTATCGTCTGCAAAAAGACGAATGTTAGATGCGATATCAGATACTATGTCATTAATATAGACTAAAAATAGAAGCGGACCTAAAATGGACCCCTGAGGCACTCCGGCCTTGATTAATGTCCAATCAGATTTGGTACCAGGCAAAACAACACATTGTTGCCTATCTTGTAGGTAGTCATTTAGCAAATTTATAAGTTGATTTGACATTACTGCTGCTTTTAACTTGACTATTAGACCTTTGTGCCAAACTCTGTCAAAAGCTTTGCTTATGTCAAAAAATATAACGCGAACTTCTTTACCGTCATCAATAGCTTTACTGAACATATTGTACAGATAAGTTAACTGGTTAATTGTTGAATCACCAGGAACAAAACCAGATTGAAATGACGAAATAAAATTAGTATCACGAAAGAAATTATACATGTGTTTAAAAATAAGTCTTTCAAACACTTTGCCAATTACGCTTAACAGTGATAAAGGTCTATAGTTATTAACCAAAGAAGGGTCTCCTTTTTTTATAAACAGCGCATACAAATGCTTCTTTCCAGACTTTTAGGAAAACACTTTTGGTCAGACAAACGTTAAATAAGTTGCATAAAGGCGTCGATAATTCATAAGCTATTTCACGCAAGACGTAACTGTTGATATCATCGGGACCTGAGGCTTTGCCTGTTGGCAGTGTTTTTAGGATACTACTTACATCGTTAGGCGATAGTCTAATAAATGAAATGATATCATTGTTATCACTTGGTAATATGATTGGTGGTAAAATATTGTCATCATTAAGAATTGTCTGTTCCTGGAAAAAAATATTTAATATGTTTGCTTTGGTATTGTTATCAGAGACAATGTTTCCATTATCGTTTAGTGGTGGGACACTGGTTTATCATTTGAATTGATAAATGATTTTAATGTTTTCCACCAGTCCTTTGGCAAAAGAGACGGTGAATTTAATTTAGAAGCTAAATTTTCGTAGTATAACATTTTAGTTTGGCGTATAAGCTTGACAACGTCATTTCTATATTTTTTAAACCTGTTCCAACTATAAATTGAATTGAATCTCTTGGCTTTTTTGTATAATCTTTTTCTAACCCTAATATTGCGCTTTATTTCACTGGTAATCCATTTCGGCTCATGTGGTTTAATTACAACAGTTTTATTTGGAATATATTTGTAAGAAATTTCCTTTAATTTTGCAGATAAGTTGCTAGCATACACATTTATGTCGTCAGTGATAACATTATTCCAGTTTGTTTCGTTAATTTCATTCTTGAATGAAGCATAATCACCACGTTCATATTTCCAGACTTGTCTTTTAAAAGTAAATTGTTTCGACTTATTAAATTTAAAAACACCAAATATTGGACAGTGAAATCTAATATCTTGGTTTAAAAAAGGTTCTGCCACCCCACATGTTATCAAACTGTTTTTGTTGCTTAAAAGTAAAATATCAATCAAAGATTTGGAGTTCTCAGTATAATGAGTTGGTTCAGTAACAGTCTGGTATAGACCTAGCTGTTGACATAAATTATCTATTTTTGTAGATGAAGTACTACTTAGCATATTATAGTTTAAGTCACCAGTGATTATAATATCATTAATACCAGTATCGACTGCAAGGTTAATAGAATCTTCAATTATATTGGTGTAAACAGAGCTAGAGCTAGGAGGTCTGTAGAATAATCCTAATAGTAAACGTTTGTTATTGAGTAATATATCGACCCATATACATTCAAGTAGGTTGATTTCAAGATCGTGTCTACGTTTGTAGTGTATTGTGTCTTTAATGAATAACATGACCCCTCCGTGGTTGTCTCCAATGCGATCTTTTCTTTCTGGTTTGTTAAAAGAAGGAAGCATCATATCATCAGTTGAAACAGAATCATCGAGCCATGTTTCAGTAAAAGTAAGTATATCAAAACCATATAATTCGGAGTAGATGATATCCAATTTGTGCTTTATACTCTGAACGTTGTAGTGTACTAACGACAAATTATTCGAAAGATCTAGAGCTTCGAAATTACAATGAGATGAGGTGGATTGAGTACTACTGACAGAGCTTGTATCAGATGTAAGTAGTTCAATGGGGCCTGGGTTTGGGTGTACATCTCCTGATAACAACAATATGACCGATAGCCAAGTTAGGAAAGTGATCGCAAATATCATAGATGCAATGCATTTAGTCAAGTCTATATTTTCTGTGTATGTTTTACCTTTAAGTGTTTGTATGGGTGTACAATCGCAGAATGACATTGTGAATTCCAGTGTATATTAATGAGCAACGATAAAAGACACAATGGACATTGGTACAGTGACATTAACATTAATAGTTGCAACAACGCTGCAAACTTATATTTAATGCAGATCGACAGAGTGTTGGCGTCAGAGTACGTTTTCAAACTGGTCATGAAATTGTTGAAAGATAAATTAAAAACAAATCCGACACCAACACAAATGCGATCTTCAAGCACAAAATTGCATGACATTTATATGGCTCCATTTGTTCCCCCCATCTCTCTCGCGGTAGTCCAGAACGTCCTAATCGAAGTGTATTTAAGAAAAAAATAAAAAGCGCTTTAAGAAGCATGTTTTGGTAAAAAAGAGGCAATAAATATTTTATATTAACTCATAATTACTGATCACGAGTGAGAAATAACTTATTATGTAACTTGAATGAAGGATAATCAACTGTAATATTGATTCCCATCATCACTATAAGAAGTATCATTATCATCCCAACAATATGCATAATTATTGTAGTTAACATAGTGCTCAACAGTTTATATCTTCCTTCGATCGATATACATAATCTCCTACATCAACATAATAACCAATAGTATCATTATCATCCCAACAATACGCATAATTATTGTAGTTAACATAGTACTCAACAGTTTATATCTTCCTTCCACCGATATACATAATCACCTACATCATCATAATAACCAATAGTATCATTATCATCTGAATGTATTGTATGAGTACCTGATTTAACATACTAATCAAAAGCAGTATCCCTACATTATGCACAAAGACTTCATCATTACAATACTTATAAGCAACGTTAGTACTGTATAATTAAACACACCCAGCTTCATCAACAAAATAATGGTAAACATCATCAAAACATTTCGCTTAAATTCATACTCTTCATTATAATACTGATAAGAAACATCATCATCCCAACGTTATACTTCACCCAGCAATATAAGTAAGCAGCTTCATAAACGTATCTATGTTCACTTCTGTCCCAAAATATTACATACTTATTTTCATCAACGTATTGCTCATGAGCTTCATCACCATTCCAACGTTGGACATGTTCATCTTTATCAGAAAAGATACTCATAGTGTATCACCATCATCCCGACAGTATACACCGTCGTCTATATCAATATATTATTTATGTGTATCATCATCATCATCGTCATCATCATCATCATCATCATCATCATCATCATCATCATCATCATCATCATAATAACCATTATCATCACCATCGTCAAAATATAATACTTTAGCATCTACATCACTATAATACACATATGTATCATCGTCATCCCAAACGTTATACAGTGTCACCTACATCGACATAATACTCGTATATATCACCATCATTATCATCTTATTATCGTCATTTTACATATTATCCCTTTATCAACACAATACCCATATGAATCATCAATATCATCATCATCATCATCATCATCCCAAACAATATACATTATCGCCTATATCAACATTATACTCATAAGTATATATCTCATCATCGTCCTCATCTACTTCACCATTAGCAATAATCATCATCATCATCATCATCATCATCCCAAATAATTTATATCACCTACATCAAAATAATACTCATCAATACATATCTCATCGTCAGCATCATAATCATCATTATTTTCATTGTCAACAGCATCAACACCATCATCATCCCAAACAGTTCACATTATCACATACATCAACACAATATTCCTAAATATTATCATGATCATCGTATTCCAATATTTTACATTATCCCTATATCAACATAATACTCATTTATATCATCATTATTAACATCATCATCAACAACAACAACATCATCATCATCATCATCTCAGCATCATTATCATCAATTCAAACATTATACATTATCACCTACATCATCATAATACTAACACATATCGCCATCATCATCATCATCATCATCATCATCGTCATTTCAAACAGTTTACATAATCACCTTTATCATCATAATAATCATATGTAGTATCATCGACCCAATACACTACATTGACACGATATTGTCATCACATTGCTATAATAAAAATCACACACATTGACTCATAATTATGTATCATTTTTGTAAGTCATTTCCCACCGCCATAATAATCATTACCAAAATCATCGTTCCAAAATTATACACATCATGAAAATAGTAATAATTAATGTCAACATTCATCTTAGTAACTGCAGCCGAGCCGACAATGTTCATAATAATAAGCATTGTATACTCTGTATAAACACCATGAACAAGTAATTTATAGAACAATTCCATCAGTTCAATGTTATATTCATAATCATCTTGTTGACATCAATTTGCTAATTACAATTAATTTATCCATGCGTTGGGAAAGAGTTAATATAACACTGCCAGTATAACAAGCACGTATCACATGCCGGTCTTCAGTGCGCAGTATGTACATCCAGTCGCGGTTTAATTGTCTATCCATATATGGTAGTGTTTTCTTAAGCATACTGGACTTGGTTGGTCAAACGGTTTATGTATAATGCTTTAAAAAGATTAGCAATGTAAAATGTCAGTAGTACACAGTTGACTTTGTCTATGCTATATTCATAGATATTAGAAATATACATATCACTGAGTACATCATTTTGACTGTGAGAAAGGCAATAGGTCAGTTTCAGTCATAATCCGATGCACATTGTTGCGAAGATCCTTTATAAGAACTGTACCATCTGATGACCAGCAGCCCTGTATAACTTTGGACTTCACCAGACAGCGGGCCTGATAAAGTAACGACCCTCGATAACGGGTTAAGTCCTCGTTGATATAGACTTTTGCATAGCCATGGTCTTTAGCGAGCTTCCTTTGATTGAAGAGCTTTTGTCGCGCTCGATATGTGGCCATCTTAACGATAATGTCACGTGGTCTTGATGCTTTTGTGCTTCCGACCCTGTGACTCCTGTCAATCTCATCAAGAGATATGTTGGCATTTACAGCCTTTGCCAGTTCAAGAACAATAGAGTCGGTAGATTCACTTGCGGATTCCTTGATGCCTGAAACTCGAATACAGTTTCTGCGACTGTATTGTTCTGCTGCATCTGCAGCGGACTCAAGCTTAGTTATTTTGGACACGAGCTCCTTATTAGTTTGTTTAAGCTCTGTGTTTTCGTCCTGAAGCGCAGACAGCTTTTCACTGAGGCCCTTTACCACACCGTCGACGATAAAGGTGATCATTTCAGTGATCTGGTGTTGGAAGGTATTTCTTAAGACATCCGCAATACCTTTAATGTCGCCCTCACTCAATGATATTTTTGTTTCTGTTTCCATCGCAGAGATTTCAGAAACTTCGGATGCGTCGAACGAGGCTGACGATACTCTGTTCTTCTTAAGTTCAGTATCGAATTCGGGGGAGGAGAGTTCTCTCTTTTTCTCGTTGGGTTTGTTCGGCGTAGACGAGTCACTCATTATCTGAAGGGGACTATATCTTTTTTGAACAGTATACTATTTAAAAAATATAGCGTGACCTTGTATAGTTCATTCATATATCGATTCCCATTCACACAGAGACAAAGTCAATGTAAACAAGCATTGCACTAAAGGTGATACTGCAATAAAAGTACAGGTAGCTTCAGAGAATCGGCAAAAATGGCTCTCATGGAAGAAGTTGTGCGATCACATTTATAACCGGGTCGTCATCATTACTAGCTCAATCATTGCACGAAAGCTGCCGCCTCAAAAAGTTCGAAAACGTTACCAAATTACATTATTTCCTTCACCTTGTTTAAACTTTAAACACTCGCCGCCATTGATACCTTATATTTTTTGAAAAATCATGCGTTCTGACTGCTACCGTGACTTACCGTTATGACTTCGGGCGGTTAGAAGTAGAAGAGGGGGTGTTGTCAATTATGTCAGTTTACAGTTTGGTAATTTACCAAAGCCGTGATATATTCCCTGGGGTATATGGACTAATCAAATGCACGCGCAAATATGCGACAATACTGATCTGTTTTCACAGCTGACACCTGTGACCGGATTTTTTTATACCATCAAGGGGGCAATACAACCATATGGCGTTGCAGATCAGCATGATGTCTGCTGGTCATTATAATAAAGTAATTATTTTTTTAATTATCTGTTCGTCTGTGAAAGATCTCGTTCTAATTAATTTATAAATATTATACGCATTACCGATTTAGATAAATTTTGAATTTATGTCCGATTCTAACTTTGACTTTTCTGATCTGATCTGATGACAGAAGCAATTTATTTACATACATGTAGATCTACATGTAAAAATAATAGCATGGGGATTCTTTTTAGAAATGCGCAAGAAGGGAAAGTAATAAAACGAGTTTGTTTTGTTTTGCATGGTAATGGAACACATAATAGAATAATAATAAGTCATTTCTATTTTTACTTTCATATTAACTGATAAATTGTTACTAGACCTACCATTATTATAATTAAAACTACCATTGTCCATTATTGTTATTGATTATTCATAATAATAGATCTGATAACAAATATGTAGTAATTGTATTAATTATAATTAAGGTAGAAATAATTAATTATTAGTGGTAAAGGTAGTCCTTAATTATTATTGTATATAATCTGTTTCTCCATCGAGTACCACCGGTTCAAACTGGTATGATTGGATGCCATAATCTAGGGTTTCGTGTTCTTAATCACTGCTTGAGCCTGAGAAGTCCGATAAAATGTCACTTACGTCGGAATCCCCATTAAAATAACTCTCTCGTGAAATGTTTTCGTCCATTGCAGCCATCGTGAATTAGATCACGTTATGGGTATGACGTCATCGGTTACCTCGTCCGGGTAACTCCGTTAATTCTTTCGTGTATTTCCGTGAGAGGTGTAATGTGCGTTACTGTTTCCCTGATTAACCGATGAACAAGCACGAATTTCATAAAACAAAACCAATTTTATAAACCTCTAATTGATTCTATTCAAATAATATAAAAAATAATTTGCATTTTGGTTACCCTTTAAAATAGTTGTTCCACGAAGTTAAAATGATATATTTTAAATCGAATTTTGATATTTAGAAAATATAAAAAAGAACACAAGTATTACTTACTAATACAATATTTAATAAGGAGGGATTTGGTCCTACTTTAGATTTGCGATATACGTGTGTAAAGTGTAAAGTGTTTGTTTATTATAGTGTCACCCCTATTGGAAGGACAAGCCACAGTGGGCTTATTAGACACCTTTATGCCATACACAGTTACTCCTCGAAAGCTATCATTGCCAGGCGTTAGGCTGTCACACATTTGGTACCCCTCATTTTAACTAGCTACTGGGTAAGCAACCGGCCGCATCGGAAAAATCCAAGTGCTTTTACCGGGATTCGAACCTTCGACCTCCCGCTTCCAATGCAGACGCATTAACCACTAGGCCACGGAAGACGGAAAGCATGTCATATGTACATGTATATTAAAAAGTCAATAAGCAATCGATTTACCTTTAGGGAGCCTCCACTCAGTCCCCTTATTCAATCCCTTTTTTATGCACTCTTTCATTCTTGTTTTACTTTATTCTTGCCATACTATCCCTCCTCCTACGTTTCTTAAATTCTCTCCTCTCTGCCTCCCTGCCTGTCTGTCTCTCTCTCTCTCTCTCTCTCTCTCTCTCTCTCTCTCTCTCTCTCTATATATATATATATATATATATATATATATATATATATATATGGTTTTAATTTCTTTTCTTTACTTTTTGTACCTGTATCAAGGAGTTTGTGGGAAGGGGAAGGCCCTCCAGCAAGTGAGGGAACGGATGCAACCCCCCCCCCCCCCCACACACACACACACACCGCACACCCCGGGGATATTTCAAACGTCAATCAGATGCTGCATTCTAAAATGTTTGTGCGAAAATAGAATTCTCTGATGTTAATCCTTATGATGATAAATTGTCTTATATCATTTTGTATTAGCATTTACCTCCGTGGCAGGTTTGGTGAAAAAAAGCAAGCTATAGATCTACATAGCTGAGTTTAATTTTGAGAAAATGCACAGTGATATATTATACCAACGTCTTCATTAAAACTTGCTTAGATTTATGTTTATGTACTACACTAAAGAGGTTATGTACACCACACAGGTAACATTGTACAAAGAATGACAGCTAGTATTACGCATATTATTATAAAACTCTGACAATATCTTTTGAACAAATGTAATAGATATGCACACGAACTGCACAAATTAAACAGGAAGCGTATCTTTATAGTATATATTTATGCAGACGTTAATATATTTTTGTATTTGGTTTTAAATTCAAAACACAAAATATCTAAATGTCTCGTACTTATTTGATTTTAAATATCTTTTATAACCATTTTGTTGTTGAGTATTCTCTTACTAGAATTAGACTTCATTCATTCCAAAATTAAATATAAATGAAAAATGTATATATGAGACATGAGCATCTCATTCCGTGTCTGTCTGTCTGTCTGTTTCATTCTCTCTCTCTCTCTCTCTCTCCCTCCCTCCCTCCCTGCCTCCCTCTCTCTCTCTCTCTCTCTCTCTCTCTCTCTCTCTCTCTCTCTCTCTCTCTCATTAAGTGCTCTAATATTCTTCCATACCATAACTTTATCATGTTGTTGAAGATATTTCCATTTATCGTCGCCACCGTTGCAGAGATTTTCAGAGTTAAAGAGGATAGTGTAGAGATACAGAATACCTTTTTGTAGTGTCCCCGAGTCTTTTACATGCCCAGTGAAAGCACCGATATATGGAATCTCGATTTTATTTAAAGTCTCATCCGAAAGACTGATAAGTATTTTTAGATGTAGGAGCGGGGGATCGTATCTACAACTCCTGGGTTCGAAGTCACTTAATCCTCACTTTCACTTGCTCCTTTTATGTTCGTTCCCTATACACCTTTGTGTTCAAAACCTTACTACACAAACACACCAGTACAAGTGTCTATGACTTAATCAGCACCGTTGAAAAACACACGTTTGTTAACTTCATTACATCGAGAAAAAAATTATCTAAACTTATCTAAACATATGCGGATAAAAGGTCTTGCTCAAGGACATTATACATAGCCGTGGCGGGGTATCGAACCCGCGTCTCCCCAATGGGTCCGATGCTCTATGGACCAAGCATTCCACGAATCAGGCGCTTCAGGAAAATGTTGGTAACTTATTTACAAAAGGCAAACTTAAATTTTGTGTTAACCAAAACTTCGATAATTAATTTATATCAAGTTACACATTCTTCTTGTGTAGTTAACGCGTTTGACACTTAAAATACAAAAAAACAACAACAACGCTACACGCAAGATAATCACAAAAATCGACACATACAGGGTAACCACACGTTTGGTACCTTAATTACACAAGACAAAGTATCACGTGCTTGATAATTACACGTTTGGTATTTAAGTTACAGAAGACAATTGCGACATGTACCTGCATGATAACCATCCGTTTGAGATTTATTACACAAGACAAGTGCTACCTGTAATATAGACACATGTTTTGAACATAAGTTGCACAAGACAAGCACAAATTGAAATATGACCACCCATTCGATACTTTTATTACACAAAACAATCACTAACGGCATGATAACTACGCGTTTGATACTTGAATTACGCAAGACAAGAACCAATTGTATGATTAGCACAGGTGTGGTACATAAAGAATACAAGACAAGTGTTACCTACATGATAAGCACGTGGCATGTGTCTGGTACCTAAATTACATAATTAAAGCATAAACGGCACGTTTTTTAACTTAATTACACACGAATAGCACCAACGGCATGGGAACCACGCGTTTGGTACCTAAATTACACAAGACAATCACTAACTGCATGATAAGCCCACGTTTGGTACCTTAACTACATAGGTCAATCACCAACAGCACGATATCCACACGTTTGGTATTACACCATTATATCATCAGCGCCATAAAAATCACGCATTTTGTATCTGTATTACATAAGACAAGCTACCTGCATGATAAGCACGTGTTTGGTACCTTAAATACACAAGACTTGCACCAACGACATAATAACCACATGTTAAGTACGTAAATTACAAACGACAAGCATCAACGGCATGAGAACCACGCGTTTGGTACCTAAATTACACTAGACAAGCACCAACTGCATGATAAGCACACGTTTGGTATCGAAAATACACAAGACAGGCACCAACGACAAGAGGAACCTAAATTACTCACGACAAGCACTAGCTGCATGATAACCACATGTTTGGTACTTTTATTAAACAATTAAAGCACCAACAACATGAGAACAACGTGTTTGGTACTTGGATTACACAAGACAAGGACCAACTGCATGATAACCACACGTTCGGTACCTACATTACATAGGACAAGCATAAACCACACGATAAGCACACAATTAGGTACCTAAATGACAATTTACGCGTGGTTCTCACGCCGTTAGTGCCTGTTTTTTTGTATATTAGGTATCAAACGTGTGGTACCTCTGGGGTTGGTGCTTGTCTTGTGTAATTTAAGTACCAAACACGTCTCGAGTGCTTATCATGCAGGTACTTTTTCTCGTATATTTCAGGTACCAAACGTTTGCTTATCATGCAATTGGTGTTTGTCTTGTGTAATATAGATACCAATCGCGTGACCCCGATGCCGTTGGTGCGTGTCTTGTGTAATTTAGGTACCAAACGTGTGGTTCTAATGTCGTTAGTGCCTGTCTTGAGTATTTTATGCATCAAACGTGTGGTTATCCTACGGTTGGTGCTTGTCATTGTTATTCAAGAATACACGTGCTTATTATGCCAGTAGCGCTTGTCTTGTGTAAATTAATATGTAACAAACGTGTGTATATTGATGCCGTTGGTGCCTGTCTTGTATAGTTTAGGTATCAAACATGTGGTTCTTTTATGCGGTTGTTGCTTGTCTTGTCTATTTTAAGTACCATACACTTTCTTATCATGCAGGTAGAGCTTGTCGTGTGCAAACGTATGGTTCTCGTGCAGTTGTTACGTATATTGTGTATATTATGTAAATAAGTATGGAATAGGTGGTTATCATGCACTTCGTGCTTTCTCGTGTAACTAATGTTCAAAACATGCTTGTTTGGTACTTAAATTATACAAGAAAAAAATATCAACTGCATGCGAACCACACGTTTGGTACCTAAAATACACAAGACAGGTATCAAAGGCATGAGAACCACACGTATGATACCAAATTACACAAGACAAGCACTTTATGCATGATAAGCACACGTTTGGTACCGAAATTCCACAATTAAAGCACCAACAGCATGATAACCACACGTTTGATGCCTAAATTGCACACGACAAGCCTTACCTGCATGCTAAGCACGTGTATGGTACTTAAAATACATAAGACAGTCAATATCCGCCTAAAGGAACCACACGTATGATACCTAAAATACCCAAGACAGGCATCAACGGCATGATGTGCACACACTTGGGACCTATATTACACAAGACAAGCACCAACTCTATGATATGCACACGATTGGTACCTAAATTACACAATTAAAGAACCAACAACATTAGAACCACACGTTTGGTACCTAAATTACAAAATACATGCGCTACCTGTATGATAAGCACGTGTTTGGAACTTAAATTACAAAAG
The DNA here is from genome assembly GCA_029582155.1 of Panopea generosa. Lineage (NCBI taxonomy): Eukaryota > Metazoa > Mollusca > Bivalvia > Adapedonta > Hiatellidae > Panopea > Panopea generosa. The sequence continues at coordinate 2,682,836 of CM055908.1, read as the reverse complement.
ACAATCATTATTTGTAGGAGAACCACACGATTTATGTATAATATGCACAAGACCGGCACTAACGCCATGAGAACCACAAATTTGAATGACGTCATAGTTTAGTTAGCGTTAAATTGCTATGAATTGTGGGATATGCATAGAATTCTCTGCTTTTTTCATTGGGGGTTGGGGTGCGCGCGTGTGTGTGTGTGTGTGTGTGTGGGGGGGGGGGGGGGGGGTGAACCTGATTCGGGAGATATACGGTTCTGGAATATTCTAGTTTTTGCTGCCGATATTAAAACCAACACCGCTGTCACATATTGCTTGCATACGATCGTGTATGTAAATGCGATAAATAAAAGCGACCAATAGGCTTTTAGGCTTGTTTTGCATTAAGGAAACAGCTTTACAGTTTACTGCCTTTTGCTGGACAGTATAAAATACACTCTGTAACAAAAATGAGATCGTTCATTATGCATCCCATATTCGTATAAAACCACCGCTCAAACCATGAATTGGTCTTATTATGCTATGCTGTTTTGTAAGCATTTTAATAGCATGCGCTCTAATAATTTGAGACAAGATTACAGCAGCGAGATTTGTTAAGCTCGGTCTTCCTCTTACGTCCTCCTTTATGTGAGGTTATTATCAGACCTTGTATCAAGGACGTTGGGACATATGCATTGGTAAACATTCAATTAAAGAATCAATTTTGTTGTTAACATCACCCGACCATGCATTTGATATCCATTGTAAATTCCATTCATTTCACACATTTTTTTTAATTTTAAGCATTTGATGCCACATTTTATGTCATCCAAATTCATATCATTAGATATTTACATTTATTTATAATAGGGAGCATTTTTTAGCATCAGACACAACTAATAGTACGTTATTATGAAATTCATTCAGATGGTACGAGATGGGTACCACCAAATATATAACCCACGACTGTGGGAAAATTTGATATCTACTAATACTAATATATTAACAAGTGTTTTTATGGGATTACGCAAGATGTAAAATAATTGGATGGCCACACGGCGTTAAAATATTTTTTAAGAAATTCATTGTGTTGCCAATCATTCACTGCACGTTTTTTGTCTTGCACATTGTATTAACTCTTTACTTCATATAGACACCTTTTGACACCTCTAATATAGACACCTTTGGACACTAAATATAGAAGGCTTTTGAATTATTTGGTGAATTATGTTTATATTATCTGACAGAGTGGAAAACAGTGCAGGAAGTGTTCAGATTGCTCGTTACGAGCAATCTGAACTCTTCCTGCACTGTTTTCAAAGGCCTTCTGTGATTGGTGCGGGAAAATGCGTATCTATGGAGTAAAGGGTTAATAAAGAAAAATGGTTAAATGATGTACGTTCTCAAAGTAGGCTTAGTAAGTATATGCTATCTAAAACCAACTTTTAGTATAAAAACTATGCCAAATTGAACTTTAAAAAATATGATAGCCGTTCAGTTATAGATCAATTATGGGCAGGCCCATTGCAATATAGTTGGGAAGGTATCGACGAATTCTAAGAGATGAATTAATGTGTCGGCATTGTCAGTTGCAATGTGTCGAAACCGAAATACACTTCCTACTCTACTGCAATACAAAGTTTTGACATGTTTCAAACATTAACAACACTGTCCAGTTTATGCTAGTGAAACAGATACAAATAAAAATATAACCAAAACATTATTTCTAAACAGGACACTTTATTATAAAAATCGTATAATTTGGTTGATACTATACACAAATTGTTTAATACTGATAAAATACTAAAACTATATTATGATATAAATAAAGCAGCTGGTATAATGAGCTGTATTTTCACTTTAAAATACCATTCTTCTTTTCATAAAAATGAATATACATATTGTGATATTCAAAACATTTAAGTGACAAGCCTGGTAAAACTTGGTACAACATATCGTTATAAAATTATGTTTGGGTGTCTATGTTTGAAACATATTTAAGTATGTCACGTAAATCAATAAAGCAATAAATAAATAAATGATAAAAATCATTTTCAGATTTTTCTCGTATATTTATCAAATGTGAATAGCTCTGTGATGTCTTTCGGATCGGTGTAAATATAATGGACAACTATCAATTCGCCGCTCGAGATCGATTACTTTTCTTTTGAATTCACTAGTTTCCGGTAAAGAGCACCGCTCATTGCTGCAACCTTATCTATTTTCTACACACAGATCTATGCATAAACTGATTTCCATAACTGTAATGTGTCATGACCTTGGTTTTCTCGTTTCGATAGTTAGTATCACAGAAATGACCATCATCGTCACTGTATATGCCTTTATGACTTTGATATTTGACATGTTCATTAAGGTAGGACTATAGCGAATAAAGTTTCTGATTGTCATGGTTACTCCTTTGGTAATTGTATTTGATACCATCGCTATATACATCGTATGGACAATCAGGCAAGTGGTACAAAATATGTAAGCACAGTCTGCTGCAGAGAAGTAGGCTATGCAGACAATTCCTTGATGAGTAGCAATTTCTAAACCAATTATGTAAATTAAAATGCCTCACCCAACCGCCATATCGTGTATTTAATCATTGTCTTAGTGTGTGTTTATGTACTCGTCTTGCTCTTATATCTGGTCTAAAGTCAATTTTGGAAATATGAAACCTTGCCATATGTTTCATTATTTTAATTGGATTATCTGTGAGGTGTTTTTCTTTGCCATATTTAACAATATGTTAAGTTGAGTATTGGAGAAATGAAATAAAACGGGAGCGAAAGCTAACAAAATATTCAAACTATGATAGTATTATATGTAACTGTTAAAGTATACATGGTTGTCTGGGCATGTTGATAACCAACTTCCGTATTTAGGGACATTACAGAATTAATGTTGATTGATAAATACATATGGACACTAAGGATTGGTTTCAATAAATTAATACTATAAATACAGAAACTAAAGTAGACCTATGTGGAAATAACATGACACAAACAATAGCTATCATCTCCTTCTATTTCTCTAAATAATGTCGGCCGAATCTACGATGTTCATATGATTATACCAATAGACCCATTTTATGTGATATATGGTTCATTTGTAATGAACAGTTAATTTAAATGGCATTGGATTAATTACCTTAGATTGAATCTACTAGTATCCCTAAAAGGCTCAATTTACTTATGTTGCGGATCTGAATGATTTTTGTATATATGCACATTCTTTATAGCCTGCAGTATGAAGAATAAATTAATAAAACTCCATGAAATATTATCTCCATTAGTTTATCAGTATATCAATTAACATTAAGCTTAAAACAGCTGGCTGCAAAGCGATATGTTTACTTACTAGTGGTCATGTGATACGGTCTATACTTCTAACTGGTTTTGAAACCTGGATAATCATTATCAGCAGTTGATTTATCTCTCACATGGTGGACTCGATTTGCGTGACAATATAAATCACCCAAACTGTGACCTTTAACGTCGGACACATTACTAGTCGACATTTGAACTGTATTTTATACCTGTTTATATCTTTAAATCCATGACCCACAACTAACATTTTAGGCCAAAACCCTGGTTTCCACATTTACCTGAATCGCTACAGTTTAGCTATCATGGATTCGGCAATGTAATATAAAAAGGCTGTGTGCATGCGAGCGATCCATGTCTCTAATAGTTTTAATGTAATATGATTTACAGTGCTGTGTACATGCAAGCGATCCATGTCACTGATAGTTTTAATGTAATATGATTTACAGTGCTGTGTACATGCGAGCGATCCATGACTCTGATAGTTTTAATGTAATATGATTGACAGTGCTGTGTACATGCGAGCGATCCATGTCTCTGATAGTTTTATTGTAATATGATTTACAGTGCCGTGTACATGCGAGCGAACCATGTCTCTGATAGTTTTAATGTAATATGATTGACAGTGCCGTGTACATGCGAGCGATCCATGTCTCTGATAGTTTTAATGTAATATGATTGACAGTGCTGTGTACATGCGAGCGATCCATGTCTCTGATAGATTTAATGTAATATGATTGACAGTGCCGTGTACATGCGAGCGATCCATGTCTCTGATAGTTTTAATGTAATATGATTGGCAGTGCCGTGTACATGCGAGCGATCCATGTCTCTTATAGTTTTAATGTAATATGATTGACAGTGCTGTGTACATGCGAGCGATCCATGTCTCTGATAGTTTTAATGTAATATGATTGACAGTGCTGTGTACATGCGAGCGATCCATGTCTCTGATAGTTTTAATGTAATATGATTGACAGTGCTGTGTACATGCGAGCGATCCATGTCTCTGATAGTTTAATGTAATATGATTGACAGAGCTCTGTACATGCGAGCGATCCATGTCTCTGATAGTTTTAATGTAATATGATTGACAGTGCTGTGTACATGCGAGCGATCCATGTCTCTAATAGTTTTAATGAAATATGATTGACAGTGCTGTGTACATGCGAGCGATCCATGTCTCTGATAGTTTTAATGCAATGTGATTAACAGTGCTGTGTACATGCGAGCGATCCATGTCTCTGATAGTTATAATGTAATGTGATTTACAGTGCTGTGTACATGCAAGCGATCCATGTCTCTAATAGTTTTAATGAAATGTGATTTACAGTGCTGTGTACATGCGAGCGATCCATGTTTCTAATAGTTTTAATGAAATATGATTTACAGTGCTATGTACATGCGAGCGATACATGTCTCTAACGGTATAAATGAAATGTAATTTACAGTGCTATACATGCGAGCGATCCATGTTTCAAATAGTTTGAATGTAATGTGATTTACAGTTCTATGTACGCGCAAGCGAGCCATGTCTCAAACAGTTTTAATGTTATGTAATTTACAGTGCTATGTACACGCGAGCGAGCCATGTCTCTAATAGTTTTAATGTAATGCGATTTACAGAGCTATGTGCATGCGAGCGATCCATGTCTCTCATTGTTTTAATGTAATGGGATTTACAGTGATATGTACATGAGAGCGATCCATGTCTCTGATAGTTTTAATGAAATAAGATTTACAGTGCTATGTACACGTGAGCGAGCAATGTCTCTGATAGTTTCAATGTTATGTGATTGACAGTGATATGTACATGCAAGCGAGCCATGTCTCTAATTGTTTTAAGATTTACAGAGCTATGTACACAGGGGCGATCCATTTCTCTTAATTGTTTTCATGTTATGTGATTTACAGTGATATTTACACGCGAGCGAGCCATGTCTCGAATAGTTTTAATGTAATATGATTGACAGTGCTGTGTACATGCGAGCGATCCATGTCTCTGATAGTTTAATGTAATATGATTGACAGAGCTCTGTACATGCGAGCGATCCATGACTCTGATAGTTTTAATGTAATATGATTGACAGTGCTGTGTACATGCGAGCGATCCATGTCTCTGATAGTTTTATTGCAATATGATTTACAGTGCCGTGTACATGCGAGCGAACCATGTCTCTGATAGTTTTAATGTAATATGATTGACAGTGCCGTGTACATGCGAGCGATCCATGTCTCTGATAGTTTTAATGTAATATGATTGACAGTGCCGTGTACATGCGAGCGATCCATGTCTCTGATAGTTTTAATGTAATATGATTGACAGTGCCGTGTACATGCGAGCGATCCATGTATCTGATAGTTTTAATGTAATATGATTGACAGTGCCGTGTACATGCGAGCGATCCATGTCTCTTATAGTTTTAATGTAATATGATTGACAGTGCTGTGTACATGCGAGCGATCCATGTCTCTGATAGTTTTAATGTAATATGATTGACAGTGCTGTGTACATGCGAGCGATCCATGTCTCTAATAGTTTTAATGTAATATGATTGACAGTGCTGTGTACATGCGAGCGATCCATGTCTCTGATAGTTTAATGTAATATGATTGACAGAGCTCTGTACATGCGAGCGATCCATGTCTCTGATAGTTTTAATGTAATATGATTGACAGTGCTGTGTACATGCGAGCGATCCATGTCTCTAATAGTTTTAATGAAATATGATTGACAGTGCTGTGTACATGCGAGCGATCCATGTCTCTGATAGTTTTAATGCATGTGATTAACAGTGCTGTGTACATGCGAGCGATCCATGTCTCTGATAGTTTTAATGTAATGTGATTTACAGTGCTGTGTACATGCAAGCGATCCATGTCTCTAATAGTTTTAATGAAATGTGATTTACAGTGCTGTGTACATGCGAGCGATCTATGTCTCTAATAGTTTTAATGAAATATGATTTACAGTGCTATGTACATGCGAGCGATACATGTCTCTAACGGTATAAATGAAATGTAATTTACAGTGCTATACATGCGAGCGATCCATGTTTCAAATAGTTTGAATGTAATGTGATTTACAGTTCTATGTACGCGCAAGCGAGCCATGTCTCAAACAGTTTTAATGTTATGTAATTTACAGTGCTATGTACACGCGAGCGAGCCATGTCTCTAATAGTTTTAATGTAATGGGATTTACAGTGATATGTACATGAGAGCGATCCATGTCTCTGATAGTTTTAATGAAATGAGATTTACAGTGCTATGTACATGCGAGCGATACATGTCTCTCATTGTTTTAATGTAATGGGATTTACAGTGATATGTACATGAGAGCGATCCATGTCTCTGATAGTTTTAATGAAATGAGATTTACAGTGCTATGTACACGTGAGCGAGCAATGGCTCTGATAGTTTCAATGTTATGTGATTGACAGTGATATGTACATGCAAGCGAGCCATGTCTCTAATTGTTTTAAGATTAACAGAGCTATGTACACAGGGGCGATCCATTTCTCTTAATTGTTTTCATGTTATGTGATTTACAGTGATATTTACACGCGAGCGAGCCATGTCTCGAATAGTTTTAATGTAATGAGATTTACAGTGCTATGTCAACGCGAGAAAGCCATGTCTCTAATAGTTTTAATGTAATGAGATTAACAGAGCTATGTACAAGCGAGCGAGCCATGTCTTTAATAGTTTTAATGTAATGAAATTTACAGAGCTATGTACACGCGAGAGAGCCATGTCTCTAATAGTTTTAATGGAATGTGATTTACTGTGATATGTACAAGCGAGCGAGCCATATCTGTAATAGTTTTAATGCAATGTGATTTAGAGTGACAGGTACATGGGAGCGATCGATGTCTCTAATAGTTTTAATGAAATGTGATTTACAGTGCTATGTACACGTGAGCGAGCCATGTCTCTAATATATTTAATGTTATGTGATTTACAGTGATATGTACATGAAGCAAGCCATGTATCTTATAGTTTTAATGTTATGTGATTTACAGTGATAAGTACACGTGAGCGAGCCATGTCTCTAATAGTATTAATGTAATGTGATTTACAGTGATATCTACATGAAGCGAGCCATGTCTGTAATAGTTTTAATGTTATGTGATTAACAGTGCTATGTACACGTGAGCGAGCCATGTCTCTAATAGTTTTAATGTTATGTGATTTACAGTGATATGTACATGAAGCGAGCCATGTCTCTAATTGTGATAATGTAATGTGATTAACAGTGATATGTACACGTGAGCGAGCCATGTCTCTAATAGTTTTAATGTTATGTGATTCACAGTGATATGTACATGAAGCGAGCCATGTCTCTAATTGTTTTAATGTAATGTGATTTACAGTGCTATGTACACGTGAGCGAGCCATGTCTCTAATAGTTTTAATGTTATGTGATTTACAGTGATATGTACATGAAGCAAGCCATGTCTCTAATAGTTTAAATGTAATGTGATTTACAGTGCTATGTACACATGAGCGAGCCATGTCTCTAATAGTTTTAATGTTGTGTGATTTACAAGAAGCGAGCCATGTCTCTTATAGTTTTAATGTTATGTGATTTACAGTGATATATACATGAAGTAAGCCATGTATCTAATCGTTTTAATGTTATGTAATTTACAGTGATATGTACAAGCGAGCGATCCATGTCTCTTAACTGTTTTAATGTTATGTGATTTACAGTGATATGTACACGTGAGCGAGCTACGTCTCTAATAGTTTTAATGTTATGTGATTTACAGTGATATGTACACTTGAGCGAGCCATGTCTCTAATAGTTTTAATGTAATGTGATTTACAGTGATATGTACACGTGAGCGAGCCATGTCTCTAATTGTTTTAATGTAATGTGATTTAAAGTGCTATGTACACGTGAGCGAGCCATGTCTCTAATAGTTTTAATGTTATGTGATTTAAAGTGATATGTACACATGAGCGAGCCATGTCTTTAATAGTTTTAATGTTATGTGATTTACAGTGATATGTACATGAAGCGAGCCATGTCTCTAATTGTTTTAATGTTATGTGATTTACAGTGATATGTACACGCGAGCGAGCCATGTATCTAATTGTTTTAATGAAATGTGATTTACAGTGATATGTACATGAAGCAAGCCATGAATCTTATAGTTTTAATGTAAGGTGATTTACAGTGATATGTACACGTGAGCGAGCCATGTCTCTAATAGTTTTAATGTTATGTGATTTATAGTGATATGTATATGAAGCGAGCCATGTCTCTAATAGTTTAATGTTATGTGATTTACAGTGATATGTACAGGAAGCGAGACATGTATCTTATAGTTTTAATGTAAGGTGATTTACAGTGATATGTACACGTGAGCGAGCTATGTCTCTAATAGTTTTAATGTTATGTGATTTACAGTGATATGTACATGAAGCGAGCCATGTCTCTAATAGTTTTAATGTTATGTGATTGACAGTGATATGTACATGAAGCGAGCCATGTCTCTTATAGTTTTAATGTTATGTGATTTACAGTGATATATACATGAAGTGAGCCATGTATCTAATCGTTTTAATGTTATGTGATTTACAGTGATATGTACAAGCGAGCGATCCATGTCTCTTAATTGTTTTAATGTTATGTGATTTACAGTGATATGTACACGTGAGCGAGCTATGTCTCTAATAGTTTTAATGTTATGTGATTTACAGTGATATGTACACGTGAGCGAGCCATGTCTCTAATAGTTTTAATGTAATGTGATTTACAGTGATATGTACACGTGAGCGAGCCATGTCTCTAATAGTTTTAATGAAATGTGATTTAAAGTGCTATGTACACGTGAGCGAGCCATATCTCTAATAGTTTTAATGTTATGTGATTTACAGTGATATGTACACGTGAGCGAGCCATGTCTTTAATAGTTTTAATGTTATGTGATTTACAGTGATATGTACATAAAGCGAGCCATGTCTCTAATAGTTTTAATGTTATGTGATTTACAGTGATATGTACATGAAGCAAGCCATGTCTCTAATAGTTTAAATGCTATGTGCTTTACAGTGCTATGTACACGTGAGCGAGCCATGTCTCTAAAAGTTTTAATGTAATGTGATTTACAGTGCTATGTACACATGAGCGAGCCATGTCTCTAATAGTTTTAATGTAATGTGATTTACAGTGCTATGTACACGTGAGCGAGCCATGTCTCTAATAGTTTTAATGTTATGTGATTTACAGTGCTATGTACACGTGAGAGATTCATGTCTCTAATAGATTTAATTTAATGTGATTTACAGTGCTATGTACATGCGAGCGGGCCATGTCTCTAATAGTTTTAATGTTATGTGATTTACAGTGATATGTACACGTGAGCGAGCCATGTCTTTAATAGTTTTAATGTTATGTGATTTACAGTGATATGTACATAAAGCGAGCCATGTCTCTAATAGTTTTAATGTTATGTGATTTACAGTGATATGTACATGAAGCAAGCCATGTCTCTGATTGTTTTAATGTTATGTGAATTACAGTGATATGTACAGGAGAGCGAGCCATGTCTCTCATTGTTTTAATGTTATGTGATTTACAGTGATATGTACACCTGAGCGAGCCATGTCTCTAATAGTGTTAATGTAATGTGATTTACAGTGATATGTACATGAAGGGAGCCATGTGTCTGATTGTTTTAATGTTATGTGATTTACAGTGATATGTACACGTGAGAGAGCCATGTCTCTAATAGTTTTAATGTAATGTGATTTACAGTGATATGTACATGAAGCGAGCCATGATTCTAATAGTTTTAATTGAATGTGATTTACAGTGCAATGTACATGTGAGCGAGCCATTTCTCTAATAGTTTTAATGTTATGTGACTTACAGTGATATGTACACGTGAGCAAGGCATGTCTCTAATAGTTTTAATATTATGTGATTTACAGTGATATGTACATGAAGCGAGCCATGTCTCTAATTATTTTAATGTAATGTGATTTACAGTGCTATGTACACGTGAGCGAGCCATGTCTCTAATAGTTTTAATGTAATGTGATTTACAGTGATATGTACATGAAGCGAGCCATGTCTCTAATTGTGATAATGTAATGTGATTTACAGTGCTATGTACACGTGAGCAAGCCATGTCTCTAATAGTTTTAATGTTATGTGATTTACAGTGATAGGTACACGTGAGCGAGCCATGTCTCTAATAGTTTTAATTTAATGTGATTTACAGTGCTATGTACATGCGAGTGAGCCATGTCTCTAATAGTTTTAATGTTATGTAATTTACAGTGATATGTACACCTGAGCGAGCCATGTCTCTAATAGTTTAAATGTTATGTGATTTACAGTGATATGTACATGAAGCGAGCCATGTCTCTAATTGTTTTAATGTTATGTGGTTTACAGTGATATGTACACGCGAGCGAGCCATGTATCTAATTGTTTTAATGAAATGTGATTTACAGTGATATGTACATGAAGCGAGCCATGTATCTTATAGTTTTAATGTAAGTTGATTTACAGTGATATGTACACGTGAGCGAGCCATGTCTCTAATAGTTTTAATGTTATGTGATTTACAGTGATATGTACATGAAGCGAGCCATGTCTCTAATAGTTTTAATGTTATGTGATTTACAGTGATATGTACATGAAGCGAGCCATGTCTCTTATAGTTTTAATGTTATGTGAATTACAGTGCTATGTACACGTGAGCGAGCCATGTCTCTAATAGTTTTAATGTTGTGTGATTTTCAGTGATATGTACAAGAAGCGAGCCATGTCTTTAATAGTTTTAATGTTATGTGATTTACAGTGATATGTACATGAAGTGAGCCATGTATCTAATCGTTTTAATGTTATGTGATTTACAGTGATATGTACAAGCGAGCGATCCATGTTTCTTAATTGTTTTAATGTTATGTGATTTACAGTGATATGTACACGTGAGCGAGCTATGTCTCTAATAGTTTTAATGTTATGTGATATACAGTTATATGTACACGTGGGCGAGCCATGTCTCTAATAGTTTTAAAATAATGTGATTTACAGTGATATGTACACGTGAGCGAGCCATGTCTCTAATAGTTTTAATGTAATGTGATTTACAGTGATATGTACACGTGAGCGAGCCATGTCTCTAATAGTTTTAATGTAATGTGATTTAAAGTGATATGTACACGTGAGCGAGCCATGTCTCTACTAGTTTTAATGTTATGTGCTTTACAGTGATATGTACACGTGAGCGAGCCATGTCTCTAATAGTTTTAATGTTATGTGATTTACAGTGATATGTAAATGAATCGAGCCATGTCTCTTAAAGTTTTAATGTTATGTGATTTACAGTGATATGTAAATGAAGCGAGCCATGTCTCTTAAAGTTTTAATGTTTTGTAATTTACAGTGATATGTACACGTGAGCGAGCCATGTCTCTAATAGTTTTAATGTTATGTGATTTACAGTGATATGTAAATAAAGCGAGCCATGTCTCTAATAGTTTTAATGTAATGTGATTTACAGTGATATGTAAATGAAGCGAGCCATGTCTCTTAAAGTTTTAATGTTATGTGATTTACAGTGATATGTACACGTGAGCGAGCGATCTATGTCTCTAATAGTTTTAATGTAATGTGATTTACAGTGATATGTACACGTCAGCGATCCATGTCTCTTAATTGTTTTAATGTTATGTGATTTACAGTGATATGTACACGTGAGCGAGCTATGTCTCTAATAGTTTTAATGTTATGTGATTTACAGTTATATGTACACGTGGGCGAACCATGTCTCTAATAGTTTTAAAATAATGTGATTTACAGTGATATGTACACGTGAGCGAGCCATGTCTCTAATAGTTTTAATGTTATGTGATTTACAGTGATATGTACACGTGAGCGAGCCATGTCTCTAATAGTTTTAATGTAATGTGATTTAAAGTGATATGTACACGTGAGCGAGCCATGTCTCTAATAGTTTTAATGTTATGTGATTTACAGTTATATGTACACGTGGGCGAGCCATGTCTCTAATAGTTTTAAAATAATGTGATTTACAGTGATATGTACACGTGAGCGAGCCATGTCTCTAATAGTTTTAATGTAATGTGATTTACAGTGATATGTACACGTGAGCGAGCCATGTCTCTAATAGTTTTAATGTAATGTGATTTAAAGTGATATGTACACGTGAGCGAGCCATGTCTCTAATAGTTTTAATGTAATGTGATTTACAGTGATATGTACACGTGAGCGAGCCATGTCTCTAATAGTTTTAATGTTATGTGATTTACAGTGCTATGTACACGCAAGCGAGCCATGTCTCTAATAGTTTTAATGTAATGTGATTTACAGTGATATGTACATGAAGCGAGCCATGTCTCTAATTGTTTTAATGTAATGGGATTTACAGTGATATGTACACGCGAGCGATCCATGTCTCTTAATTGTTTTAATGTTATGTGATTTACAGTGATGTGTACACGCGAACGATCCATGTCTCTAATAGTTTTAATGTAAATTGATTTACAGTGATATGTACACGCGAGCGATCCATGTCTCTAATAGTTTTAATGCAAGGTGATTTACATTGCTATGTACATGCGAGCGATCCATGTCTCAAACAGTTTTAATGAAATGCAATTCACAATGCTGTATACATGCGAGCGATCCATGTCTCTAATAGTTTTAATGAAATATGATTTACAGTGCTATGTACACGCGAGCGAGCCTATCTCTAATTGTTTTAATGTAATGGGTTTTACAGATATATGTACACGCGAGCGGGCCATGTCTAAAAAGTTTCAATGTAATGGGATTTACAGTGCTATGTACACGCGAGCGGACCATGTCTAAAAAGTTTTAATGTAATGGGATTAACAGTGATATGTACACGCGAGCGAGCCATATCTCCGATAGTTTTAATGTTATGTGATTGACAGTGCTATGTACACGTGAGCGAGCCATGTCTCTAATAGTTTTAATGTTATGTGATTTTTAGTGATATGTACAAGAAGTGAGCCATGTCTCTTATAGTTTTAATGTTATGTGATTTACAGTGATATGTACATGAAGTGAGACATGTATCTAATAGTTTTAATGCAAGGTGATTTACATTGCTATGTACATGCGAGCGATCCATGTCTCAAACAGTTTTAATGAAATGCAATTCACAATGCTGTGTACATGCGAGCGATCCATGTCTCTAATAGTTTTAATGAAATATGATTTACAGTGCTATGTACACGCGAGCGAGCCATGTCTCTAATTGTTTTAATGTAATGGGTTTTACAGATATATGTACACGAGAGCGGGCCATGTCTAAAAAGTTTCAATGTAATGGGATTTACAGTGCTATGTACACGCGAGCGGACCATGTCTAAAAAAGTTTTAATGTAATGGGATTAACAGTGATATGTACACGCGAGCGAGCCATGTCTCCGATAGTTTTAATGTTATGTGATTGACAGTGATATGTACACGCGAGCGAGCCATGACTCTGACAGTTTTAATGTAATGGGATTTACAGAGAGATGTACACGCGAGCGGGCCATGTCTAAAAAAGTTTCAATGTAATGGGATTTACAGTGATATGTACACGCGAGCAACCCATTTCTCTGATAGTTTTAATGTTATAGGATTTACAGTGATATGTACACGCGGTTGAGCCATGTTTCTGATAATTTTAATGGAATGGGATTTACAAAGCTATGTACATGCGAGCTAGTCATGTCTCTGATAGTTTTAATGTAATGTGATTTACAGAGCTATGTACACACGAGCGAGCCATGTCTCTAATAGTTTTGATGTAGCTAGATTTACAGTTATATGTACACGCGAGCAAGCCATGTCTCTGATAGTTTTAATGTAATGGGATTTACAGTGCTATGTACACGCGAGCGAGCCATGTCTCTGATAATTTTAATGTAATGTGATTTACAGGGCTATGTACACGCTAGCGATTCATGTCTCTGATAGTTTTAATGTAATGTGATATACAGTGCTATGTACACGCGAGCGATCCATGTCTCTGATAGTTTTAATGTAATGTGATTTACAGTGCTATGTACACGCGAGCGATCCATGTTTTTGATAGTTTTAATGTAATGTGATTTACAGTTCTATGTACAGGCAAGTGGACCATGTCTTTGATAGTTTTAATGTAATGTGATGTAAATAGCTATATACACGCGAACAATCCATGTCTCTAATAGTTTCAGTGTAATATGATTTACAGAGCTATGTACACGCGAGCGAGCCATGTCTCTGATAGTTTTAATGTAATGTGATTTACAGTGCTATGTACAAGCGAGTGCTCCATGTCTCAGATAGTTTTAATGTTATGTGATTTACAACGATATGTACACGCCAGCGAGCCATGTCTCTGATAGTTTTAATCTAATGGGATTTACAGTGATGTTTACACGCGAGCGAGCCATGTCTCTAATAGTTTTATTATAATGGGATTTACAGTTTTATGTACACACGAGCGAGCCATGCATCTAATAGTTTTAATGTAATGGGATTTACAGTGCTATTTATACGCGAGCGAGCCATGTCTCTAAAAGCTTTAATGTAATGAAATTTTCAGTGATATGTACACGCGAGCGAGCCATGTCTCTGATAGTTTTAATGTAATGGGATTTACAGAGGTAAGTACATGCGAGCGGGCCATGTCTCTGATAGTTTTAATGTAATGGGATTTACAGTGCTATGTACACGCGAGCGAGCCATGTCTCTGATAGTTTTAATGTAAAGGGGTTTACAGTTCTATGTACACGCCAGCGAACCATTTCTCCGATAGCTTTAATGTAATGTGATTTACAGGGCTATGTACACGCGAACGAGCCATGTCTCTGATAGTTTTAATGTAATGTGATTTACAGTGATAGGTACACGCCAGCGAGCAATGTCTCTAATAGTTTTAAAGTGGTTTACGAATCCGCACAGGATCTTGTTGCAATGTAAACTTTGAATTTAAGCAATTATAAAGTTGGTATTAATATAGTTTCTTTTCGCAACAATAAATATTTATATGAACGGATGTTGTTTTTATTTTTCTAAACAAATAAAACAACGATGCCCTTCAATTGTTTAACAATGCAATAAATTGTTTATTACGTCCTCTAATGCACGACAATATTCATGAACATCGATAATATTTAACGTTTTCTTTGAGGCAAGGTTACAAATCGATATTTTTATTTTCCAATAGACTGCTCAAAATTTCGAAGAGCTGTTGCCAATTATAGACTGTCTGCACATGATAGAGAGGGGACGACATTTAGGTATACCATATGAACAAAGATTGTGCCCATACTGTGTCAATACGATAGAGTCAGAATATCACTTTGTTCGTATTTTCACCGAATTATCTGTCTCTGCGACAGACATTCATACAAAATAAGTATTATAATCTACCAACATGGAATAAATTTATTATACTGATGTCCTCAAAAAGCATAAACGATATTAGTTTCATTCACCATTTGCTTATATCTCTTTAAATGTAACTACATGTATTCAACGATTGGTGTTTAAATATTCTATACCATCAATTATGTTTCAACTCTATTTTCATGTATATTGTGTATAACTGTCATTGTAAACACTGTAATCACTATGCACTTGAATGTAACCGTGTATGGGCTGGGGGCGTCTATCACAAAATAAACTACTACTACTGCTATCTTGTCACTGCTATCTTGTCCCTGATATCCTCCAACAACGATAAATAAACTACTACTACTGCTATCTTGTCTCTGATAGCCTCCAACAACGATAAATAAACTACTACTTCTGCTATCTTGTCCCTGATAACCTCCAACAACAATAAATAAACTACTACTACTGCTATCTTGTCACTGCTATCCTCCAACAACGATAAATAAACTACTACTACTGCTATCTTGTCCCTGATAGCATCCAACAACAATAAATAAACTACTACTACTGCTATCTTGTCACTGCTATCTTGTCCCTGATATCCTCCAACAACGATAAATAAACTACTACTACTGCTATCTTGTCCCTGATAGCCTCCAACAACGATAAATAAACTACTACTTCTGCTATCTTGTCACTGCTATCTTGTCACTGATAGCCTCCAACAACGATAAATAAACTACTACTACTGCTATCTTGTCCCTGATAGCCTCCAACAGCAATAAATAAACTACTACTACTGCTATCTTGTCACTGATATCCTCCAACAACGATAAATAAACTACTACTACTGCTATCTTGTCCCTGATAGCCTCCAACAACGATAAATAAACTACAACTACTGCTATCTTGTCCCTGACAGCCTCTAACAACAATAAATAAACTACTACTACTGTTATCTTGTCCCTGATAGCCTCCAACAACAATAAATAAACTACAACTACTGCTATCTTGTCACTGCTATCTTGTCCCTAATATCCTCCAACAACGATCAATAAACTACTACTTCTGTTATCTTGTCACTGCTATCTTGTCCCTGATAGCCTCCAACAACGATAAATAAACTACTACTACTGTTATCTTGTAACTGCTATCTTGTCTCTGATAGCCTCCAACAACGATAAATAAACTACTACTACTGCTATCTTGTCACTGATAACCTCCAACAACGATAAATAAACTACTACTACTGCTATCTTGTCCTTGATAGCCTCCAACAACGATAAATAAACTACTACTACTGCTATCTTGTCCCTGATAGCCTTCAACAACAATAAATAAACTACTACTACTGCTATCTTGTCCCTGATAGCCTCCAACAACAATAAATAAACTACTACTACTGCTATCTTGTCCCTGATAGCCTCCAACAACAATAAATAAACTACTACTACTGCTATCTTGTCACTGCTATCTTGTCCCTAATATCCTCCTACAACGATCAATAAACTACTACTTCTGTTATCTTGTCACTGCTATCTTGTCCCTGATAGCCTCCAACAACGATAAATAAATTACTACTACTGCTATCTTGTCACTGATAACCTTCAACAACGATAAATAAACTACTACTACTGCTATCTTGTCCCTGATAGCCTCCAACAACGATAAATAAACTACTACTACTGCTATCTTGTCCCTAATAGCCTTCAACAACAATAAATAAACTACTACTACTGCTATCTTGTCCCTGATAGACTCCAACAACAATAAATAAACTACTACTACTGCTATCTTGTCCCTGATAGCCTTCAACAACAATAAATAAACTACTACTACTGCTATCTTGTCACTGATAGCCTCCAACAACGATAAATAAACTACTACTACTGCTATCTTGTCACTGATAGCCTCCAACAACGATAAATAAACTACTACTACTGCTATCTTGTCCCTAATAACCTCTAACAACAATAAATAAACTACTACTACTGCTATCTTGTCACTGCTATCTTGTCCCTAATATCCTCCAACAACGATAAATAAACTACTACTTCTGTTATCTTGTCACTGCTATCTTGTCCCTGATAGCCTCCAACAACGATAAATAAACTACTACTACTGCTATCTTGTCCCTGATAGCCTCCAACAACAATAAATAAACTACTACTACGACTATCTTGTCACTGCTATCTTGTCCCTGATATCCTCCAACAATGATAAATAAACTACTACTACTGCTATCTTGTCCCTGATAGCCTCCAACAACGATAAATAAACTACTACTTCTGCTATCTTGTCACTGCTATCTTGTCACTGATAGCCTCCAACAACGATAAATAAACTACTACTACCGCTATCTTGTCCCTGATAGCCTCCAACAACGATAAATAAACTACTACTATTGCTATCTTGTCCCTGATATCCTCGAACAACAATAAATAAACTACTACTACTGCTATCTTGTCCCTGATATCCTCCAACAACGATAAATAAACTACTACTACTGCTATCTTGTCCCTGATAGCCTCCAACAACAATAAATAAACTACTACTACTGCTATCTTGTCCCTGATATACTCCAACAACGATAAATAAACTACTACTACTGCTATCTTGTCACTGATAGCATCCAACAACGATAAATAAACTACTTCTTCTGCTATCGTGTCACTGCTATCTTGTCCCTGATATCCTCCAACAACGATAAATAAACTACTACTACTGCTATCTTGTCCCTGATAGCCTCCAACAACGATAAATAAATTACTACTACTGCTATCTTGTCCCTTATAGCCCTAACAACGATAAATAAACTACTACTACTGTTATCTTGTCCCTGATATCCTCCAATAACGATAAATAAACTACTACTACTGCTATCTTGTCCCTGATAGCATCCAACAACAATAAATAAACTACTACTACTGCTATCTTGTCACTGCTATCTTGTCCCTGATAGCCTCCAACAACGATAAATAAACTACTACTACTGCTATCTTGTCCCTGATAGCCTCCAACAACGATAAATAAACTACTTCTACTGCTATCTTGTCCCTGATAGCCTCCAACAACGATAAATAAACTACTACTACTGCTATCTTGTCCCTGATAGCCTCCAACAACGATAAATAAACTACTACTACTGCTATCTTGTCCCTGATAGCCTCCAACAACAATAAATAAACTACTACTACTGCTATCTTGTCACTGCTATCCTCCAACAACAATAAATAAACTGCTACTACTGCTATCTTGTCCCTGATAGTCTCCAACAACAATAAATAAACTACTACTACTGCTATCTTGTCACTGATAGCCTCCAACAAAGATAAATAAACTACTACTACTGCTATCTTGTCCCTGATAGCCTCCAACAACGATAAATAAACTACTACTACTGATATCTTGTCACTGATAGCCTCCAACAACGATAAATAAACTACTACTACTGCTATCTTGTCCCTGATAGCCTCCAACAACGATAAATAAACTACTACTACTGCTATCTTGTCCCTGATAGCCTCCAACAACAATAAATAAACTACTACTACTGCTATCTTGTCCTTGATAGCCTCCAACAACAATAAATAAACTACTACTACTGCTATCTTGTCCCTGATATCCTCAAACAACGATAAATAAACTACTTCTACTGCTATCTTGTCACTGCTATCTTGTCCCTGATATCCTCCAACAACGATAAATAAACTACTACTATTGCTATCTTGTCACTGCTATCGTGTCCCTGATAGCCTCCAACAACGATAAATAAACTACTACTACTGCTATCTTGTCACTGCTATCCTCCAACAACAATAAATAAACTGCTACTACTGCTATCTTGTCCGTGATAGCCTCCAACAACAATAAATAAAATACTTTTACTGCTATCTTGTCCCTGATATCCTCCAACAACGATAAATAAACTACTACTACTGCTATCTTGTCACTGCTATCTTGTCCATGATAGTCTCCAACAACGATAAATAAACTGCTACTACTGCTCTCTTGTCCCTGATAGCCTCCAACAAGGATAAATAAACTACTACTTCTGTTATCTTGTCGATGCTATCTTGTCCCTTATCCTCCAACAACGATAAATAAACTACTACTACTGCTATCTTGTCACTGCTATTTTGTCCCTGATATCCTCCAACAACGATAAATAAACTACTACTACTTCTGCTATCTTGTCACTGCTATCTTGTCCATGATAGCCTCCAACAACGATAAATAAACTACTACTACTGCTCTCTTGTCCCTGATAGCCTCCAACAAGGATAAATAAACTACTACTTCTGTTATCTTGTCGCTGCTATCTTGTCCCTTATCCTCCAACAACGATAAATAAACTACTACTACTGCTATCTTGTCAGTGCTATCTTGTCCCTGATATCCTCCAACAACGATATATAAACTACTACTACTTCTGCTATCTTGTCACTGCTATCTTGTCACTGATAGCCTCCAACAACGATAAATAAACTACTACTACTGCTATCTTGTCCCTGATAGCCTCCAACAACGATAAATAAACTACTACTACTGCTATCTTGTCACTGTTATCTTGTCCCTGATATCCTCCAACAACGATAAATAAATTACTACTACTACTATCTTGTCCCTGATAGCCCTAACAACGATAAATAAACTACTACTACTGCTATCTTGTCACTGTTATCTTGTCCCTGATATCCTCCAACAACGATAAATAAATTACTACTACTACTATCTTGTCCCTGATATCCTCCAACAACGATAAATAAACTACTACTACTGCTTTTTTGTCACTGCTATCTTGTCCCTGATAGCCTCCAACAACGATAAATAAACTACTACTACTGCTATATTGTCCCTGATAGCCTCCACCAACGATAAATAACCTACTACTCCTGTTATCTTGTCCCTGATAGCCTCCAACAACGATAAATAAACTACTACTACTGCTATCTTGTCCCTGATAGCCTCCAACAACAATAAATAAACTATTACTTCTGCTATCTTGTCACTGCTATCTTGTCCTTTATAGCCTCCAACAACGATAAATAAACTACTACTACTACTGCTATCTTGTCCCTGATAGCCTCCAACAACAATAAATGTCAAATTGCTAATGACAATCATTGCACATCACTTTCGTCATCTTGAAACTAAAAAAAGTGTTAAAACAACCATTTGTGTAATCATTTTCGGCATTCGAATCCCCAGCCCCTGTGGCATGTGTCGCTCCTCTCCGTGAGTCATATAAAGTAGGTATAATATTGACGCCGTTGGGGCTGTGGGTTCGAATCCCGAAATTTACAGAAAAATACTTCCGAAATTGTCCGTGGTCAGGTTGTGTCACTCCTCCCCATTGAGTCATATAAAGTAGGAATAACACAAAATATAGCATTTGATTAATGCTTCGTGCTTCTACCTTTATATTTTTATTGGGCATGTAAGCTAGATTTATGACTGATAAAACGCTGAAGTGATCTTTTCGCCTGGTAAGACAATTTGGTGAATAATGTTGATAAGTTCATGTTAAATGATCCACTTGAAATCAGGTTACGTTATGCCCTAGTCTCTGTAAGCTATAACAAAGATATGAAGTGAGGAATACATCACCATAGTTCGGAACACCTCGCCGATTATGCTGACTGAGTAATGTGCCTTGGATCGCCGAAACTAGCACTGTTTGAACCTGTACATAAACTTCCCTCGCATTTCACTGGATACAATCACACCTACACGGTAGTATTAAACTCATAATTGCATTAACTTGTCAAATCGGACAATTTATGATTGAGTTTACCATTAACTTTAAAAATGTATCATTTGGCATTATGTGTATCCTAGCGCACATATTTTCTTAGAAAGTTCACCAAACTTCCACAGTAGAAGTTACATATCCATATTATATCGAACGTGTTCTCGAACTTGCCGAACTGAATGGTTATTTTGATTAATATTTATTACAGTATACAGTTTACTGTGAATTGAAATTTGCGACCGTATAGGAGGATCTTAATGATCGCAAATTTTCTAACGGCAACACCGCAAGTGGGTTCGATTAAACGAATTTGCGATCATTTAAAACCTCATATACGTTCGCAAATTTTAAAATTACAGTATACTTAACCCTATTCTAACGAACTTGTCGTTTTATCATTAAACTTCGCTCGCTGAACCAAGCTACTCAAGCGACTTGGGTTAAAATTGAACTGATCGTTCAGCCGAATGACGCAAATCAACAAATGATGCGTTATAAATGTAGATTCTGGTAAAAATCAAACTGAAGCGCCAAACTGTTCAAAAAAATTTAATACATCTTTATAATTATTTTTAATATTTTACTATAAATAAATAGCAATTTAGATTGACAAACATATTCTTATACTACTGCTTGCACTGTTTTCTGTGACGTTGTAAACACATATTACATAGAAGGCGAAAACATGGTGAATTTACCGACGGTATATGCAGTTTTTAATACCTGCAAATCTAAGAGCATCAAACGATGAAATCACAGGAAACGGAACAGAGTTAGAATTCACAATTTGACGTTGTGTTCACTCTTGCACCTTCATTTAATTGTTGGATGCCGACCAGATGTTCACAGTAGGTATATAACTATAATAACGTAGGCACGTTCTCGAACTCATCGATGTCATATACTAGTAAATTGTTTAAAGTATGGTACTTGTGAGCACTATCAAATATCGCCTTAGTTTATACTCTCTTTCTCCAGAGGTGAACACTTTACAGGCATTTGTGACATTTGTGTTATAAACTTAATTCGTTTTTTTTTCTTTATTTCCAGATTCTTCCTTTAGCAATATAAGGAGGCTGTCGTTCATAACCCTCTCTCCCATAATATATCCCCAAAGCGGAGACCATATTGCAATGGCGACATTGAAAGGTCGCAGGACACCACGTAATCGCTCAAAAGAAACCGATCTATTCGTTGTGATGACCAATCATTTATCCTGCAGAGATGAGATAATTATAGACTTGAATAACAGGATAGAGAAGTCTGTACCGTTAAACTTCGAAGCAGTGACATTCATTCAACACAACGATTTCAATACCGAGGATAGCTTGCAGATAGTACTAATTCGTCTACCGAGCTACAAGAAAGCTTCTACGGTCAGGGACTTGTTAAATAAGAGTAATAAAAGGAGAGAAAATAAAGTCAAATGCTACTTCACCGAGGCCGAAGCAAGAGGAACCAATGCTGTAAATGTAAAAGAGTTAGATAAACAACAGGAAAGAAAACTACAACAAGCAATTGTGGAATTGTTAGAGGTGACACAGGGAATTATGAACAAACATGATGACAAAATCAGAGATATGCAGATTGTTCTTAGAGAAACGGACAGTAAACTGAAATCTAGACACGGACTTTCGTTCGACGAATTTGAAACGATAAAAGACGAACAACTAGCGCGAGAAGATAAATTAATGGAGCTGGAGCGCCAGAGAAATGAATATATCGGGTTCATCCAGTCAATGCAGGGAAAGTTAAAACAACTGCAACAAAGCGATAAGTTTGATAATGAATTGAGAAATATCAGAATAGCATTTGGGATAGAGTGCCATCGTCTTGAGATTGCGTTGCCAATGTATGCTCGTCGAAGCGATATTGTGTCCACCGTAAGGGACAACCAAGTATCAGTGGTTCTTGGCGAGACAGGCTCGGGTAAATCGACACAGATGGTTCAGTACCTTTACCAAGCAGGTTTTGCTGGTATGTATTTTTATCTATCGCTTTTATAGTTATTTTTTCTGTATCATTCACGTGAACTAATTCTGTGTCTGTGATTTTAAACTCGACTCTCAAAGAAAAGCAATTGTACTCGCCCAATTGTCGGTGTCGAAATTGATTTATTTTGTTAAAATGTTATAAGATTGCTCATATCGCTGTAACTGCGTTTCATACATTAGTGAAATCTCACATCTATGTTCACTATGAAACAAGAAGCTTCACTTCACTTTCCTGAATTTTACTCAAATGGACAATGGCTACTAGAATACACATGTGAAACTTCACATATGTTTTCACTTCCATTAAAGGGACACAGAGTGACAAGTTACTCATATGTTGCAATTTTAAGTGGGGAAATTATTTAAGTCTAACCGAGATGCGTAGCCCAAGATAAGAAAATCCCATTTAAATATATCATCATTTTGGCATGTTTAGATAGATATCCTTTGGCAATATGGATCAGCGAGTACATATCGGCATGAAATATTGGGGGGAAAATATTTTCAGCCAATTTAGTTTTTTTAATAATCCTGTTGTATTCCCTCTAACGCCATTGATTAACATACATGTATTTTAGGTTATATATATAGTTTCATTGGTAGAAGAAGACCTCAGAATGAATCTGCGTAGAACCAGCACCCTTCCGCAAGTAACTGGCAAGCTTTCTCACAAAACGATTTTGGAGTCAGCAGTTCTCGAACCTATTACCTTAGCGGCGAGCAGTGAGTTATCTTGAATGGGCGCCTTAGACCACTCGGCCAAAAATGACCCAAATTCAGACATTTTTTATATTGATACTTGAAAAAAAAGTATTTATGTACATTACTATTTTGTAGCGTGTTGAGCATTTGCTTTCTTTTTCAGCTGCAGGGCTGATTGCTTGTACACAGCCACGTAAAATCGCAGCGATAAGTCTGGCTACCCATGTTTCATCAGAACTTGCATCCAGAGTTGGACAGATTGTCGGGTATCAGGTCGGTATGCAGTCTAAAAAGACTGCTGTCACAAAGGTTCTTTTCATGACCGATCATATCCTGTTGAATGAGTGTCTTCGGGATGGTGATTTATCAACCTATTCGTGCATAATTATTGACGAAGCCCACGAGAGAAGCATTTATACAGATTTATTGTTAGGTATGTTAAAGAAATGCCTTGCTAAAAGACCAGAGCTTAGAGTGATTATTACATCAGCAACAATTGATCCGGACGTATTTGTTTCATATTTTGGTGGTCATGAAAAATGTCCAGTCCTGAGAGTTTCTGGCAGAACGTTTCCTGTTGATGTGTACTGGGATGCAGATACTACCAATTCAGATTCGGATGCACCTTTTCCTGAAGACTTCGAAAATAAAGCTGTGAAAAAGACCCTTGAGATTCACAGCAATAAACCTATATCAGATGGCGATATACTTGTATTTCTTACCACACCGTTGGAGACTGAAAGATGCTGCGATAGAGTTAGCAAAACATTAAAAGGAAACGATTATCAATGTCACCAGCTGCATGGGAAATTAAAGCCAGAAGAACAACAGCTAGTGTTTGCTCCAAATTCTAAAGGGAAACGAAAGATTGTATTTGCAACAAACAGTGCTGAGACCTCCATCACAATACCTGGTATAAAGTTTGTGATCGACACGGGTGTGGTCAAAGAAATGCGATATGACCCAAAGAAAAATATGAACTCTTTAGATGTGGTACCTGTAAGTCAGAGTTCAGCAAACCAACGAAAAGGTCGGGCCGGAAGAACTGCTTCAGGAACTTGTTTCAGGTTGTATTCTGAAAATGACTTCATGGGAATGGATAAAAGTGGTACACCAGAAATTCTTCGAATTCACCTCGGACAAGGGATTCTTAAACTAATGGAACTCGGCGTGAATCCGTTGTCCTTCGATTTTGTTCAAGCCCCATCTTCTGTTGCTATGGATTCAGCAATGGAAACACTGGTTGACATTGGTGCTGTCGAAGGAACATTTATAACAGATATGGGTAAATGGATAGCTAAATTACCGGTTGAACCACGCCTCGGAGCACTCATTAAGAAAGGAATCGATGTGAGTGTTCCAACAGAAGCAATAATGATTGCTGCCGGATGTACACAGAGTGGAATCTTCTTTCGAACAGGATCAATAGAAGAAAAAAAGAAGGCAGATATGAAGAAAGTGCGTTTCTGTCACAAAGAAGGTGATTTGCTGACTGCATTGAGCGTTTTCCGAGAATGGGACAAGGTCGACGAAAAAGGAAAGGGAAAATGGTGTCAGGAAAACTGTATCAATGGCAAAGCTATGAAAGGTATCCGAAACACAATGAACGAAACATCAAATGCATTAAAAAAAGAGGCAAACCTTAAATTGAAACATCAATTTAGAAATCCAGAGGAGGCAGATGCTATTATCCGAAATATAATATTCCAGTGCCTCAAATCTAATTTGTGTTTTTACCTTGGACATGAGAAGGCGGGATATGTCACTTTAGAGCGTTTACAGCATGTTCAATTACACCCATCATCCTCCTTACATTTTCTTGGCCAGAACCCAAAGTGGGTAGTGTACGGCCAGTTACTGAAGACGTCGGCTAATTTTATTACCAACGTTACGCCTGTTCCTGAGGAACTCGTGGACAACGCAAAACAAGAAAAAATAAGCATTGACAAGGTAGCGCTGGAAGAGAGAAAGGTGGTCCAAGTATTGAAGCTACCTCTTTCAAAACAGATGTACTGGAAATGTGTAGGTCCAATGCATAAAACAAGACGCGAAATAGAAGAAAATATACAGTCGACATGCAACAATACAGTTGTGATTCTCGAAGCTGACAAACCTCGAAGTGAATTAACGTTATATTGCGTTCCAATGTATAAAGCAGTAGCTGTTGAGATGTTAGAAGAGACGGTTAGACAGTTGTCTGATCATTTACTGTACGAATCTAGAGAAGAACCAATAGGGAACATGTCCAGTGGTGTTCGAGCCTTGCTGCGGGAGGGATGTAGCGTAAATGTCATACTTCTACCGGACCAGTTTCGTTCTGTAAATATTAAACGAAAAACAGGAAGACACGAGCCAACAGAGGAAGGTATATTGCAAGTTTTATCGAATTTTGGAAGGATAGAAAAGGTCCAAAAGTATCGTGGAAGGAAACAGTTCTGGGGAATAGCAACTTTTGTTAATGAACATGAAGCCGCGACCACCATTCAGAAAATCAATGATGACGCAGAATGCGACTTTGAAATAACCCCAATAATATACAGCTTACAAAGCGCAATGGTCGATGACACACTAGCTACCAAAGGTTCATCTTTACCGCAATACACGATGAAGTTAAAGTGGTGCCGGCGACTTTCTAAAGGAATATGTTACGTGACTCTCACAAATCCCGATGACACGCCAAATAGGTTTACCTCGACGGCAATCAGAATAAATGGAAATCCAGTCAGCGTTTCTTTAGCAAATAAAAGGAAAGGAGATTCTGATTTATTTATTAAAGGTCTTGATGGGAACGTGACAGAAGAAGACATTAAAGAAGCACTTTTTGGAGTATTGGAATTGTCACCAGGAGTGGACAGTGGTCGTTTTAAAATAGTAGTTCCACGACACACAGTACTTTTTCATCACGATGAAATGAACCATACTCGTGAAAAAGTTACACGTTCACTAACGCAACATTTACAACATAGTCTGTTCGATGTTGTCGTTAAGGAATACAAACCACAAACGGTACTTTGCATTGCATATGTAACATTCAACGACATGGAAAATTTTTCGAAAGCAGCAAAACAATTACCAAGTGTTCGAATCGATGGCAGTCCCATAAATGTGAACGAATTCAAGACATCTGTATTTCTACCCAAGAGGGTTTACAACGTTATAAAGATTGACTTTGATGCCTACTTACAAATGAGAGAGAAGAAAAAGTCGACGACAGTTGTACAAAAGCGCGAACTGAAATTTGGGAATGTTTCTATAAGTGTAAGCGCTTCCAGTCCAGAAAGGTTGGCAAAAATCAAATTAGCACTGAACACGATTATGGACGGTGATACTAGAGATGCTACATCTGTTTTGTTGACAAGAGAAGGCAAACAAAAAATGCACGAAATAGAGAAATTAACAGGTGTACTTATCTTTGTTAATGGCAGAAATATGAAAGTCATAGTACAAGGATCTTCAAAAAATCGAAAAGAAGCTGTAACTTTGATTGACGCCTATCTGGATTTGGTAGCTACATCGCATCAGAGAGAAATTTCATTGAAAGGAGAAAACAATCCACCAGGTTTAATGAAAGCTATGTTAATAAAGCACGGCGTTGGTCTGGAGTCGCTACGTAAAGAAACGGGCCTGATATTCATTAGCTTGAATTTGCGCAACCATGACATTATTGCGACAGGGTGTGATGATGCGATACAAAAGACAGTTGATGCTATTGAAAGCATAAGAAAAGAAGTTACTGGAAGGGTAGTGGCAGAAGATGACGAAACAGCTGAATGTCCGATATGTCTTTGTCCGATAGAACAATCGGATAGCTGTCAATTAGAATATTGTGGTCATGCCTATTGCAATGTTTGCCTCACTAGCCTGTTCCAAAGCGGAGTGCGAGACAAGCAGTTTCCTATAGTATGCGCTGCTGATGCCTGTGATAAAAGTATAGTAATCAGAGATGTCAATACTCAAATCAAACAGGGTAATGTCAATATGAAAGAGTTGACAAAAGCTGCAGTTGATTGCTTTGTTGCGAGAAATATTACCGAATACAAGTATTGCATCACGCCAGACTGTGAAATGATATACCACGTTACGCCTGATGGGAAACCTTTCACATGTAACGTTTGTCATATCACGATTTGCACAACGTGCCGTGTTCCATACCACGGCGGATTTACTTGCGACGTGTACAAAGGAGCTGAAGCCGCCGGTGTGACATGTTCCTTTTACAAATCTGCGTTAGATGCAGGTATGACATGCGATATGTACAAACGCAACATTGAAAGCGATAACGGTATTGAGAAGTGGGTACTTGAAAATCCAGCGAACCGCAAACTGTGCCCGAAATGTAATGTGGGGATCGAAAAAAATGGGGGCTGTAACCACATGTCGTGCACTTGTGGGGCACATATTTGCTGGTTTTGTTTGAAATATTTTTCAACGTCGCGTGAATGCTATGACCACATGCAAAGTGAACACCAATTAGTCAATTAGGCACCACTATACATAATTGCATTCACTGTATTATAATCAAACGTTTGGTAAATTGTATGAGTAAAAAGATTATCTTAGAACATGGTTTGAAAATGAACTATCTTCATTTTCAGTTGGATACCATTCATTAAGCAATTGTAGTCAGCAATGCGTTCTCTTCTTACGAAGACAACAATGGTTCGAATACCCATTGACGGCGTTTTAAATGTTAGGAATTTGATGTGGTCACTCAATACGAAAGACCAATTTTCTTCGAATTTTATTATTTCCTTCCACATCAAGACGACGTCAATACGTTCAGGGCGCCATCTTGAGTGACGAGTATCAGATGTGTTGCTTGTCTTGTGATCACCGAAACATTTACTAGTGTCAGTGGAATTGAATTATTATTTCAATATATATATATATATATATATATATATACGAAACATGACCATATTCGATTTAATACACGTTTGTTACACTTTTTTGAATTATACAACTAATGTACGTTCACGATTAAACTCTTTTAGTTGCTGTGCCCTATGAATGCTACTTTTCCTGTTGGATATATACTTTATTACCGTTCGTTTCTTTCTTGACGTATTGATAAATTTGGTTTTCATGATAAACGCTCTACCACTGATGCAGTATTTATTTTACATTTTGTTATAAAAAAGGTATCATCCGCTCCAAATGATGGTGTGTATTCATTGATTATAAAAAAAGCGTTTGATACTGTTATTAAAGATGCCCTTGGGTAAAATTACTCCAATCTGGTATTAGCTGCAAAATGATACATATGATTAAATCTATATATAACAATGTTAAATCATGTATTAAACTTTCATGGAATATGATTTTTTCGGAGTTCTTCAACGTCACGTTGGGCTTGAAGCAAGGAGAGCCACTGTCGCCCATTTTGTTCATTTTGTTTATTAATGATATTGTCGCTTATATCAATTTTGAGGCACTTACTGATAATGACCTAAATATGTTGACAAGATATCTAATCCTTTTCGTCGATGATAGTGTGTTATTTACAACGCACACAGGCAGCCTACATGCTCAGATTAACAGTACTTACTAATAATCGCATAATCGGGGTTTGAAAATGTAAATAAAACTTACGTATTTTCGAAAAAAGGAAAACAAATCATAATGTGGATTTTTTTATAAATTGCGAAAAAAAAATGAAATTGTATGTAACTTTACATATTAAGGCATTAACTTTACTCACATCATAAACCTGTCAAACGCTGTTAAAATTGTATCTAATCAAGCCCTAAGGGCATATAATAATTTAATGTCGGTGTTTGAAAGAGAACTGTTGGATGTAAAAACAAAACTGTCATTATTCGATTCCATGGTTGTACCAAATTTATTGTATGGAGCTGAAGTCTGGGGCGTGTATAATGTATTTGATTATGTATTTATATATGTTATTTATGGTGAAAAGCTTTTGTAATGCTTAAGCCAAAATAAAAGAATGTTATATAATTATGAAAAAGTGGATTAACTGCATATCAAGATTTGCAAGTATGTTTTGGGAGTAAGTCAACAAACGTCAAATTGTGCTGTTCATGGGGAATTAGGGCGTTTTCCATTAACTGTTATAAGTAGGGAAAGGTCGTTAATTTTTTTTTAAAGTTAATGAGTGATGTTAACTCACCTATATACAGTATTTATATTGACCAAGGTAATCACATAAATGGGAGTTGTTGGGCAAATCAAATCAGAACTATTAATGACAATCTTTGTTATTCGAATTTAACAAATGACTTTGGGACCAACTCCAATTATGTACCTTTACTTCAAAGGCGATTACGAGACCAGTTTATCCAGGAATGGAGTATAAGTATACAAAACTCACCTAAACTTGATTATTGTGTAAAATTTAAAAACATATTTTGCTATGAAGACTATTTTGACAAATTTAAAAATGATTCTCTACGAAAGCAATATACGTGCTTAAAAATAAGTTCACACTCTCTTGAAATTGAGACCGGACGATATAATGGTATTGATCGTGCTAATAGATTATGTAAACTTTGCAACCAGAATGTTATTGAATCAGAATATCACTTCTTGCTGTGTTGTACTTAATACAACGACGTTCATACTAAATACTTAGGCGGTATGGCTTAGTCTACACTCAATAAATTTACAGATATCATGTCATCTAAGAATGAAAAAATGTTATTTCAAAATTTATTCAAGAAGCTCTTGTAATAAGAAAAAGTACCCTTAAAAAGATTATTGTTTCGCAAGATTAATGTGATGTGTTGCTATTTGTGTAATTTTGTTTTATATGTTTATTACAATATGTATTGTCTTTGCCACATTTCTTTGTCAAACTTTGTAAATGGCCAAAGGCAAAATTGGTCGATTGCTGAATAAACTTGAACTTGAATTTGGTAAAAAAAAAATAAGTGCACAAATTATAAACAATAATAGAATACTTGATGTATCGCTTTGTTTGTATAACATGATAATAATTAAAGACATTATTAACTAAAATTGGAAATTTGATTTGTCGCTTTGTTTGTATCCTTCACAATCCTAGTAGAAAATCTCAAATCAAAGTTAAGAACGGTTTCAGTGCGTTTAGATTTTTTCCTCTTTACTGACAATATATAGTTTACATTTGTATAAGAATCGACTTAATTAATAATTGACTAATTAGTGATCTTTGTTAAAACTATTAATAGGAGTGCAATAAATGTCTTGTTCCCGCCTTCCTGCCTTCTCTCTCCCCATCTTTCCGCGTCGCTGTCTGTCTGTCTGTCTATATGTCTCTCTGTCTGTCTGTCTTTCTCCATCTATGTATGTCTGTCTGTATTTCTGTCCCCGTCTGCCCCCCCCCCCACCATCTCTCTCTCTCTCTCTCTCTCTCTCTCTCTCTCTCTGTATGTATCTCTCTTTCTCTCTCTCTCTCTCTCTCTCTCTCTCTCTCTCTCTCTCTCGTTATTCTTACTTTATATGTATCTTACATCAAAGGCAAACAATTTCAAGGCAAACTGAAACATTATTAAAAATATTTTTAGTGACTTTACTTTTTTTTATTTAGGTATGGAACAGCAGATTTATCCATAATTATCACTACACATGTGTTAACATTTCACTAATTATTTTTTATTTCGACCGGTACTTTTCTTTCATTGTTTTCAAGAAATTCCTATCATGTGTTTCTCCCTTTTATTACATATATTTGCTAAATGTTTTGTTATTTGCGTACATAAGTGTACATTCGGAAATCAATAATATCAACAACAACAAAAAAAACACAAAAAAAAACAAGGAGCATCGTTTATAAATCAAAATAAATAACACATGTGTTGTTATGAACTCCGAGCTGTCAGTTTTGAGTTCTTTCAACTAAAATATAAAGTTTTAAAATTATTTAATGATTTTTTATTAAAAATAAGATAAATTCATTTTTACCACAAATCTATTAAAAATCCTAATAATTCACGACTGGTCGGGGCGCATATACATTTAGGTTAGAATAGGAGTATGGCGTCTAACAAATACCCCCTCAACACCATCCTGCAAATAAACAAAAAAAAAAACAATAACAAAAAAAACTCTCTATATGCCCAACATTGAAAAACAAATGATAAACATGTTTTCTATGTTATTATTTTTCAATTGTTGGGCATACAGAGTGTTTTTTTGTGGTTTTTTTTTTTGTTTAGGTTTATTTTTTGGAGGGATGCATTTGCTTTGTAAAGTGATATATGTATATCAATTGTTGGGCATACAGAGTGTTTTTTTGTGTTTTTTTTTTGTTTAGGTTTATTTTTTGGAGGGATGCATTTGCTTTGTAAAGTGATATATGTATATCAATTGTTGGGCATACAGAGTGTTTTTTTTGTGTTTTTTTTTTGTTTAGGTTTTATTTTTTGGAGGGATGCATTTGCTTTGTAAAGTGATATATATATATCAATTGTTGGGCATACAGAGTGTTTTTTGTGTTGTTTTTTTTGTTTAGGTTTATTTTTTGGAGGGATGCATTTGCTTTGTAAAGTGATATATGTATATCAATTGTTGGGCATACAGAGTGTTTTTTTTGTGTGTTTTTTTTGTTTAGGTTTTATTTTTTGGAGGGATGCATTTGCTTTGTAAAGTGATATATGTATATCAATTGTTGGGCATACAGAGTGTTTTTTGTGTGTTTTTTTTGTTTAGGTTTTATTTTTTGGAGGGATGCATTTGCTTTGTAAAGTGATATATGTATATCAATTGTTGGGCATACAGAGTGTTTTTTGTGTTGTTTTTTTTGTTTAGGTTTATTTTTTGGAGGGATGCATTTGCTTTGTAAAGTGATATATGTATATCAATTGTTGGGCATACAGAGAGTTTTTTAATGGTTTTGTTTGTGGGTGTGATATGGTTAAAAGTTCTTAAATACTTTTAAAGAATCAGCCTTGATTGTATTTTCAGGATACGACGAAGTATAAATAATTAAAACATTGCACCAGGTAAAATGGCCCTAAAAGGACATATTTAATGATTAAGTGTAACTGAGAAGTTCATATAATTACTCCTGAAGAAAATACTTTGTCAGAGTTTATTATCTTTCTGTGCCAGTCGACCGTCCCTAGGATAGTGTTTATATGTGGTGTATGCCCTCTAGCAACCCATGATCGGAGGGTCGTGGGTTCGATCCTCCACCACGGCTATGTGTTGTGTCCCAGCAAGACACCTTTCCCCATATGCTTAGTACTGGTTCTACTCAGGAAGACTTTGATCGTGGTTTGTCGTGAGTTGTAAGAACTTGTTTCACAATCGAAGTAAAATAAATATGTTTAAACTATTTACCCGTAAAGTTTTTAGAGTTTCTCAATTCACAGGTTAACACCATATTATATAACAGTTCAAGTTATAAAAAAGAAACATTGGAAATTAGGGGTGGGGGAGTTTTAATGTTTAACCATAAGGTTCATCGTGAGTGTAAAGTTAGTAGGCAGTTGTCAGTTGGTAGATGGAGATTAGAATCGTCAACTACCGACCAATTGCCAGTTGCGGATTCGATTTTATTTTTCAGATCGTTATTTATTTTAAAAACAAATTAATTCTATAGAAAAACTTTTTTATAACAATATATAAACACCATTCCAATGTTGTTCCTTCTATAACATGAGTATATTCATCAGGAGTCGATTCAAACTTTCCAATTCGGGATTCTGATATTATTTTAAAATCGCTGTTTTATTATTTAAACAAAAGTAAAGTAAAGTTAGTAGGCAGTTGGTAGTTGGGGATTCGAATAACCAACTACCGACCAGTTGCCAGTTGGGGATTCGGATTCGTTACTATAACCACTATTTAATTTACATACTTGTATTTTACTCGTGTACTATGTATCAATAGAAAACAGATGTATATCAATATAAAATCTGAGTCCCCAACTGGCATCTGGTTGGCAGTTGGCGATTCGCGGCTAATCCCCAACTGGAAATTCTGAATCGCCTCCTGATGAATATACTCATTTTATTGAAGGAACAACACGGGAATGGTGTTTATATATTGTTATTAACTGTTTTTTTTATAAAATTGATTTGTTTTTTTAAAACAAACATCGATTTAAAAAAATCCGAATCCCCAACTGGTTGGTAGTTGGCGATTCGCTGCGAATCCCCAACTGGACGTTTTGAATCGCCATTTGGTGCGTATACTCGGTATATTGAATGCGGTTTTGGTGTGTCATTTATTATTTTAAAAATATTTTTTTTGTTACATTGATTTGTTTAAATAATATTGATTGATTGATTGATTAATTGAATATTTAGCGTAATTTTTATGCCATCGAGGGTTAACCTAATCACTGTTTCCTGGGATTAACCAGTACTCGAGCACACACCATCTCCGCAAGTAACTGATAACTTTCTCACTTTAATCAGTGGTGAGAGACGAATGATAATGAGACACAATGTCGTATATCAATAATCACGGAGACTGTTGACGGGCGGGGGATTCGAACTCACGGCCCCTAGATTGATAGTCAGACGCGTAACCGGCTGAGCTAGTCAGGCCCGGCAGTTTGAATAATAAAACAGCGATTTAAAAATAATATCCGAATCCCCAACTGGCAGCTGGTTGGCAGTTGACGATTCGCGGCTAATCCCTAACTGGAAATTTTGAATCGCCTCCTGATGAATATACTTATGATATTGAAGGAACAACGCGGGAATGAATGGTGTTTATATATTGTTATAAACTGTTTTTCTATAGAATTGATTTGTTTTTAAAAAAACAAATATCGATTTGAAAACAAATATTCGAATTATATAGTGGTAATAATAACGAATCCGAAGTCTCCAACTGGCAACTGGTCGGTAGTTGGTTATTCGAATATCCAACTACCAACTACCAACTAACTTTACACTCATAGGTTCATCATACATTTATTAAATATTTGATTGTATAAGCTGAACTATCAGTTATACAACGTCATAGTGATCTTACTGTTATAAAGCATTAAGCTATAGCTGTTTTGACACTCTACGTTGTTTTATTTTATTTAAACATATTGTACTGCCGTATATATGTACATGTACATACAATTGCGTCGGGTCACAAGTTCTATCAAATCAGTTACGACCCTTCCCTAAATACGATATTACAAAGAATGAGGCTTAAAAGGGTATTAGAAAGTTATGCTTTTATAAACAAATTCAATGATTTTAAGCGAAAACAAACATATTCTCTGAATAGTATATATTGTATATGTAAACACTGAGAAGAATAAGTAAAGTGCGAAATGCTTAGTACATTGATCAAACAGAAGATAGGAAGTATTCGGAAAGATAAGAGTGGATAGAAAAGAAGGAGATATATGCATGTACATGACAGCCAAACACCATTGCTCTGTGAATTAATCATTAATCATTAGGTGATATGTACGGTCGAAAGCGTCCACTCTCTTTAATAAAACTATGAACAGATCTGATTGAATGTTCATTATGTTCTTGCTTTAATCCGGTGTTTCCATACAAGATAAAGTTGGTATTAATTATGCGGGTGAAAGTTTCTTGTAGAATGAAATGAGTTTAATGTTGAGTGCTATAGTGTGTAATGTATGATGAAGTATACTATGTACAAATCTTAATCAAATCTGTTCTATTCTGACCATAAATATCGGATTTGGGTTTTAACTTATCTGATTGGATAATTATTGTTCATGGTTCTGAACACTCCACCTTTGCCCTGTCTGTCATTTGCTGTTGCTTTAACTGTTCAATCTTTGCGGAGAGCTGATAAGTGGGCCAGTTATTAAGGCCTTGGACTGCGAACCCAGCGATTGCAGGTTCGATCACCCGCTCCTCCAACTAAAAAAACTTATCAGTCTTTCGGATGATACTTTAAGCAAAATTCGAGGTCCAGTGTAAACGGTGCTACACACCCATACTCCTCTACTCCAAAAATGACTTATACTCTTCTTGAGGCGTCGCCCATATGGGAAATCAATGGCGACGGTAAATGATGATGATGATGATGATGATGTATGGTATGATGTTGAACAATACTTAACTCGAACAACCCTAAAGCCGATCTATTTTGTCCAGTCCCGCCGGGTTCGAGCCATCGAAGTTCTACTCTACATAATACTCATCTGCATAGTCATTGAACTTTAGTATAGTTGATGTTCATTTGTTATCAAATTAATGTTTAATTTTGTTGTTGCTCAGGAAAGATTGAGTTTTTTTTCCAGAAAAATAAAGTTGTTATTACTACTACTACTATGATTCCATATTGACCAGCTATGATTCCGTATTGACAAGTTATGCTTCTGCATTAATCTGAAATGATTCTGTATTGACAAGTTATGAATTTGTATTGATCAGCTATGATTCTGTATTGATCAGCTATTATTGTGTATTGACAATCTATGTTTTTGTACTGACCAGGTATTATTCCGTATTGACAAGCTATTATTCTGTATTGACCAGCTATGATTCTGTATTGACCAGCTATGACTAGGTATTGATTATCTATGATTTCATATTGACAAGCTACTATTCCGTATAATCAAGCTATTATTCTGTATTGACCAGCTATGATTCTGTATTGACCAGCTATGATACTGTATTGAACAGCTATTATTATGTACTGGCAAACTATGATTATGTATTGATTAGCTATGATTAGGTATTGACAATGCTATGATTCAGTATTGACTAGCTATGATACTGTATTGACAAGTTATGATACTGTATTGAATAGCTATGATTCTGTACTGACAAGCTATGATTATGTATTGGTTAGCTATGATTCAGTATTGACTAGCTATGATTCGGTATTGACATGCTATGATACTGTATAGATTAGCTATGATTCTATATTGACAAGCTATGATACTGTATTGATTAGCTATGATTCTGTACTGACAAGCTATGATTCTGTTTTGACAATATATGATACTGTATTGACCAGCTTTGATTCTGTATTGACAATATATGATACTACATTGACCAGCTATGATTCTGTATTGACAAGCTATGATTCCATATTGACCAGCTATGATTCCGTATTGACAAGTTATGCTTCTGCATTAACCTGATATGATTCTGTATTGACAAGTTATGAATTTGTATTGATCAGCTATGATTCTGTATTGATCAGCTATTATTGTGTATTGACAATCTATGTTTTTGTACTGACCAGGTATAATTCCGTATTGACAAGCTATTATTCTGTATTGACCAGCTATGATTCTGTATTGACCAGCTATGACTAGGTATTGATTATCTATGATTTCATATTGACAATCTACTATTCCGTATAATCAAGCTATTATTCTGTATTGACCAGCTATGATTCTGTATTGACCAGCTATGCTACTGTATTGAAAAAGCTATTATTCGGTACCGACAAACTATGATTATGTATTGATTAGCTATGATTAGGTATTGACAAGCTATGATTCAGTATTGACTAGCTATGATACTGTATTGACAAGCTATGATACTGTATTGAATAGCTATGATTCTGTACTGACAAGCTATGATTATGTATTGGTTAGCTATGATTCAGTATTGACTAGCTATGATTCGGTATTGACATGCTATGATACTGTATAGATTAGCTATGATTCTATATTGACAAGCTATGATACTGTATTGATTAGCTATGATTCTGTACTGACAAGCTATGATTCTGTTTTGACAATATATGATACTGTATTGACCAGCTTTGATTCTGTATTGACAATATATGATACTACATTGACCAGCTATGATTCTGTATTGACAAGCTATGATTCCATATTGACCAGCTATGATTCCGTATTGACAAGTTATGCTTCTGCATTAACCTGATATGATTCTGTATTGACAAGTTATGAATTTGTATTGATCAGCTATGATTCTGTATTGATCAGCTATTATTGTGTATTGACAATCTATGTTTTTGTACTGACCAGGTATAATTCCGTATTGACAAGCTATTATTCTGTATTGACCAGCTATGATTCTGTATTGACCAGCTATGACTAGGTATTGATTATCTATGATTTCATATTGACAATCTACTATTCCGTATAATCAAGCTATTATTCTGTATTGACCAGCTATGATTCTGTATTGACCAGCTATGCTACTGTATTGAAAAAGCTATTATTCGGTACCGACAAACTATGATTATGTACTGACAAGCTATGATTATGTATTGATAAGCTATGATTCAGTATTGACTAGCTATGATTCGGTATTGACAAGCTATGATACTGTATAGATTATCTATGATTCTGTATTGACAAGTTATGATACTGTATTGATTAGCTATGATTCTGTACTGACAAGCTATGATTCTGTTTTAACAATATATGATACTGTATTGACCAGCTTTGATTCTGTATTGACAATATATGATACTGCATTGACCAGCTATGATTCTGTATTGACAAGCTATTGTTATGTATTGACAAGCTATGATAAGGTATTGATTAGCTATTATTATGTATTGATAATGTATGATTCTGTATTGACCAGCTATGATTCTGTATTGACAAGCTATGATTATGTTTTAATTAGATATTTTTCTGTATTGACAAGCTGATTCCGTATTGACAAGCTATGAATTGGTATTGACCAGATATGATTCTGTATTGACAAGCTATGGTACTGTTTTGATTAGTTATGATTCTGTATGGCCAAGCTATGATTATGTATTGATAAGCTATGATTCTGTATTGACAAGCTATGATCATGTTTTGATTAGCTATTTTTCGGTATAATTCTGTGATCCAAATAAGCCTGTTATAATATTGTTACATTTTTTTCCATTTAAAAGAAATCCAGAAACATAGTGGTCTTAGATGGCGTGATGTTACTCACACTTTGTTCGCCAGCAGAGTTCCCTTATGGGAACATGAAAGAAGCTGTATGTTTGACTATGACAAACATATGAATACGGTGTCCCGTTAGTGTGTTTAAAGTAAGTGAAGTCGAAACAATGAAACAAAATTGGTGAAAATTCGACTTTTCACCATCGTCGTTTCGACTTTTACCATCGTAGTTTCGACTTTTCATCATCGTAGTTAAGACATTCTTACCATCGTTGTTTCCACTTTTCACCATCGTTGTTTCGATTTTTTACCATCGTAGTTTCGACTTTTCACCATCGTAGTTTCGATTCTTCACCATCGTTGTTTCGATTTTTTACCGTCGTAGTTTCGACTTTTCACCATCGTAGTTTCGACTTCTTCACCATCGTAGTTTCGACTTTTCACCATCGTAGTTTCGACTTTTCACCATCGTAGTTTCGATTCTTCACCATCGTAGTTTCGAAAGGCCGACGTCACAAAACTTCACTGACTAAAACGTCGATTTATGAGGTTGGGTCCAATACACGTGTTTAATAACGCTAATATAGCTTATGCAGTGAGTTCTGCTTCGCAAATCGCTTATGAACAACACGAAATTACATGTACGGATGCTATTCATTGCAAAATATACACACTTTCCATCCCGGCTTTCCATGTTGACAATCGGCTTGATGCCAGATGTAATTCTCAACATTTGTCTCTAAAATTTAAGGAAAATGTTTTTAAGGTAATTTTAAACATTTAGTAGATCTAAACAACATATAACATATAGGCAGGAGCGTAGCATGACAACTTTGCAAGTTACTCAAGGCAGGTTGTGCGAAGGTGGTTCCACTTCTCCGGCGGAAATGTTTAGAAATAGAAGTAGAAAAAGTGACTTCTTCTGTTCAAATGTTATGCTTTATTTGGCAAGAACATATTCCTTAAAAAAATATTTACCTACATCGGGACTGCACTCTAACTTAGGCAGATGTTTTACATGAAGGACACAGTGAATACTGTTGCTATATGCATGGAACAGTTCATGCCGAAACTTTCATGTAGCTGTGTTTCTCGCTCCTGTTATATTTATAATTGCTTCTATCGACTTTTTAGCCTTTTCAATATCGAGGTTTTGGTATCCAATATTACTCAGCGGACGCGAGAGTGGTTCATTTAAGCTTTGGGCTTTCATCGCAAATCGAGCTAAAATAATAAAAACTAATTTAGAAAGAACATGACAGAAATGTAGATTTGTTGGAGAGTATTATTACTGAGTTTACAGCACGATGTTTGACTTTAAGAATTGATGCAATCAACCCACGAATTTTTTGCAGGTTTACACAGTCAGTTAGTCATTTCGTTCTATCTGACGTAAATGGCAGGATATAGCGCTCGCTTATCGCCGGCAATATCAGTATTCAGTGATGTTTACGACTATACCGAGGATTGCTATCAAATCCTTCTAAAACAAGGAAAGAACTGCCGCCACAGGAGAGAGAGAGAGAGAGACAGACTTTTAATTTCGATTGCGCATGAACAACAGGAATGCGAAACTACGGTGGTGAAAAGTCAAAACTACGTTGATGAAAAGTCGAAACGACGATGGTGAAAAGTCGAAACAACGATGGTGAAAAGTCGGAACAACGACGATGAAATGTCGAAACTACGGTGGTGAAAAAGTCACCATCTTTGTTTCGACTTTTCACCGTCGTAGTTTCGTCGTTTCGAATTTACTTCATTTAATGAATATACCACGATGGTCCTAATAACTGACCATATTTGCCCATATTATTATTGATAAATGTGTAATGTTTCATAGATTAAAGTTAGATGTTGACAATGTTTGAATGTATATATATAACATAGATACACGTTTACAATGTGTGCATAAACTAGATACTCGTTTACAACGTTTGCATATATATAACATAGTTAAATGTGTATACTGTTTGTCTATATTATAGATACATAAATATGATGTTCGTCTAAATGCGAGATTGAATAGCTGGACCAAATCATAATGTTCAAAACATTCAAGAATACATATACACCGGTGTAGATGCCGAAGATGAATAAAACAACTAAATAGAGACTCGGTTTATGTATTTTTTATTCATTCTTATTCGACTACTTGTTTACAATTTAAATATCATAGTTAATCAGTTATGACTATTTACAAACACGCTATTAATGAAATGTAAACATTGATGGATCATTAAGAAAGTTTATCGTGCATATACCACATAAGTGTAAGTTATGGAGTCACTACAAACTTATTTTACTTTCCCGTTCTCTTATATGTACAACATATGCTTAGTTTATCTCTCGGCGTCAGCATCGACCCCTTACTCTACTCTACGTTAGATTCGCATAATTATGTAGAGAATTAAACTGTTTGAACGACCCTTCCGGAGAGTATTGTTTGGTTATAAGGTGTTGATATGATATAGATAATACGTAATAAAAATAGTAGGTGACTAGTTTATAATACAATATAATCTCTTTTACGTATACTCGTCAATGAGTATTTGTTGATGTGTTTTTTTCACCCGCTTTAAGGTTAAAGGTGGAATTGATGATATTATTTCCTTTCTTGGTCAGCATGTTTCTCAGTCGGGCAATAGTGTGAACTTTGCTGTGTAAGGCTAATGTTTCTTTACTAGAATACGACTTCTGGCAGGTGTCGCACCGGAACTGTTTATTTTTGGACGGGTTATGACAGCGCATGTGTTTCAATAGTTCAGCAGGTTCGCGAGTTTTGAAATCACATGATTTACACGCGTAAGGAAAATCACATAAGTCACTGAAGTCCGTTTTCTGTTTTTCACTGCTATTACTCGTCATTGAGAATATATTTGAAGTCGCGATCATTCCACTTTCACCCTTGTCGTTTGCTTCTACACGTGTCAAAAATGTTGAGTTTGTAGATTTCTCTCCCGAGTTATTTTGTATCCTACCTTCTCCGTAATGAACGAACGAATGAGCTTTCATGCTCGTGGCGTATTTAAACTTCTTGTCACACGTAACGCACGTGTAGGGTCTGTCGATCTCGTGTGTTTTCATGTGAGATATCAAATATCGCTCCTTGTCGTACGTTCTACTACATTTCGTGCACGAGTAAATTTGTTGGTCAATAGTGCTTGGTGACTGATATACCTCCGTTTCTATTTTAAACTGAAAGACAAAATACAGAAAATGTAATAATACGTAACCAAAGGTTAATGAATATGAATAAAATGTTTGTGATTATTTTCCTTTCAAATATTTATTTTGTCAAAAAAACAACACACAGTATTGAATACAGCGATTGATTGGTTGTATTTGATTGATCAGTCGATATCGATTGATCGATTGATTGATGAGTGTTGGTTGAGCGGTAAACGTTAGACTGACAAAACTATAGATGATGATGATAATTTTATTCATCGTTGCCACAAGTTTCCTAAACGGACCTCCAGAAGAGTATTAGTAATTTAAGATTTTTGGAGGCTAATGCAGAGATAGAGAAGACTCTTTTGTAGCGTCCCTGGTTTTTTATATGTCCGCCACTGTAAAGCAACGATACATCGGACCTCGATTTTTGTTAAAGTCTAATCCGCAAGATTGGTAAATATTTTTAGTAGGAGGAGCGGGGGATCGAACCTACGACCCGACAAAACTATATTAATGATAACCTGTTTATAAATCATACAAGCAACTATGTACCTACCTGTAAGCGTCTAGTGTTTTTCTTCTTTAGACAAGATGGTGTTGTCGGCTTTTTCGGCGTCTCCCTGGTATGTATGGTGTAGTGAATGTCAAGCTGAGTCTTGTCAATGAATGTCTTCCCGCATTTCTTACACCGGTGTATCTTTCCCTTGGGAGTATCTCGTTTGCCACTATGTGGAGTTTGTTTTTTACTTAATGGCGTCCTATTTCTACTTCCTGGTGTGTGTTTCATTGGTGTCCGACTTCTGCTGCGCGGTGTATATGTTTTTATTTTACTTCCGGTTTTGTCACATGGTGTTCCACTCTTGTTGCGTATGCGCGACAAAATGTTATTTTCGCTTGGCGATAATCTTGAGTACTTGAATTTAGACAGAGCAACGGGAATTCCGCTTCGACGTTTTCTGCACACATCCGTTTTTTTACATTTTGTTTCACCAATTGGACTTTCAGAACTCTTCGATGTTATGGTGTATGTGGTGTCGAGGTCAGGTTCCTTTTGGTCGTCATTGGTTTTAACTTCGTTTGTTTCAGGCATATCTAACAGCGTAATTGAGTTACCGCCATTAAAGTTTCTTTCCTGTTTGTTCCACAGTGAGTATTGCGCTTACATTGACACTCGTTTCAGCAAACCCGGGTGTTGATATTAGACTGGCGTTATCGATTGCAAAGTAATCTATATGTGTTCGAAGGTGATTTCGTAAACCAGTCTGGAAAATAAATAATAAATGCATTACGGTTTTATTAAATATATCGTAAAATAAATAACTAATGAATGTTTCTCAATTTTTACTGGAAATTAGTGTATTTTATCAAGCAAAGACAATGATAGGGACATGTTTCGTTTTAAGTGACTCGTATCAAGTCCTACTCTTCCTTTTCCATTTAAGCTCGTGTTAACTTTTTAAAACTTAAGACTTAAGATACTGTAACAGCTTCATTTATAAAACAGACCCTAAATGTCTATTTAGGATGTTTTATGGTCATTTTACGTGATACATTCTATTTCATGTTAACGAGAAACAAATTTATCAGTTCTACAGTGTTATTATATCTTAGTGATGTGAGACTTCATATAAATCTGAGTAGAGCCATTGTCATTCCGTTAGTAGCTTATCTTTCTACAAAGCCTGACTCGAACCTACGACCACTGCAGTGAGAGGTAAGTGATTTTATACTACTCGGCTTCGGAGG
Organism: Panopea generosa; assembly: GCA_029582155.1. Classification (NCBI taxonomy): domain Eukaryota; kingdom Metazoa; phylum Mollusca; class Bivalvia; order Adapedonta; family Hiatellidae; genus Panopea; species Panopea generosa. Next base: position 2,639,029 of record CM055908.1, on the reverse strand, counting down.
AACCAACACTTCTGACAGTTCCACCAGTAGAAAGTGTCCGTCACTATTTTATATTCATATATATATACTATTACAAATTAATCGCAGCGGTGGTCTAGTGGTAGGGCGGTCGCCTCGCATGATAAAGGTCGTAGATGCGATTTATGGCCGGGATACCAAATACTACCAAAAATGATCATAGAAGCTTCCTTGCCTGGCGCTCACATTTTAGTTTAGAGGATAGTTCTAGGTCTTGTCGACCCGGTGTCAGTATAATGTGACTGGATGGGGTGTCATTCCATGTGTCTACTCCAGTGTGGCAGCGCTAAAAATAATCAGGCTCTCAGAATTTAGAGGATAGTTCTAGGTCTTGTCGACCCGGAGTCAGTATAATGTGACTGGGTGGGGTGTCATTCCATGTTTCTACTCCAGTGTGGCAGCGCTAAAAATAATCAGGCTCTCAGAATTTAGAGGATAGTTCTAGGTCTTGTCGACCCGGTATCAGTATAATGTGACTGGGTTGGGTGTCATTCCATGTGTCTACTCCAGTGTAGCAGCGCTAAAAATAATCAGGCTCTCAGAATTTAGAGGATAGTTCTAGGTCTTGTCGACCCGGTGTCAGTATAATGTGACTGGGTGGGGTGTCATTCCATGTGTCTACTCCAGAGTGGCAGCGCTAAAAATAATCAGGCTCTCACAATTTAGAGGATAGTTATAGGTCTTGTCGACCCGGAGTCAGTATAATGTGATTGGGTTGGGTGTCATTCCATGTGTCTACTCCAGTGTAGCAGCGCTAAAAATAATCAGGCTCTCACAATTTAGAGGATAGTTCTAGGTCTTGTCGACCCGGTGTCAGTATAATGTGAGTGGGTGGGGTATGATACCATGTGTATGATTCATGATATTCCAGTGTTGCAGCGCTTAGAATAAATAGGCTCTCAAGTAGACACCGTCGCGATGTAACTGAATTTTTTTAAACCGACGCTAAACGCCACACGATAACAACAACAATCTAGTATAAATTGAGATATCTTAAAGTTAATGATCGTTAGAAGTTAAACATGTTTTACGTACCATTGATCGAAAGGATCGACTGCACTGGTCACATATGTATTGCTTCGTCTTGGGGTCCTCTCGTCGATTCTCACAAACTTGTCTGTGCTGCAGCAACATTTTCATGCAGCTGAAAGTTTTGTTACACGCAAAACACGTCACCTTCAAGAGATGTATCTCCGCTTCTAACAAAGCTTGACTTCTGTCCAGATTGGCTGTGTCCGATTGGTCACTTTCACCGCATCTAACTCCATCCGGTGCGGTAATTGCGGCAACCGTCATGTTGATGGCCGGTTAGATAGCTAGGTAGATTCCAGTACTACGTTCTGTAATTGTTCTCTGATCGTTCAATTGGAAGTCTGCATCTGTGAATTAAACATGGCATACATGAAGTAACCAGTATTTCCTCAATAATTCTACTACCATTACCCCTCATAAGAAATACAGTAGAGAGAGCAAGAGACAGTAAATATAATAAAGTCACTTTAAACTAGATTTTTAAAACATAGATCAATAGAATTTTAGTTTAAGAAAAACCATAACACGCTTCATTGTGGAGGTTGTATTAACACGGAAAATCCGTTCTTTATGTGTACCAGAGACATGTTAACAATTAGATAGCTGAGTAAAACATATGCCATAAATAATATATGTTATATAAAACGAAATTCAAATGTTTAGATAAGTCATGTACAATAATATTGCCAATTGTATTTATGAGAAACTGCAATTAAAGTCAATTTTATATGTCTATCAGTACAGATTAGTTCTGCAAAGTTTGTGAATTGTTTTTCAACTTTAAGTATTTCAGTTAAAATGAAAATAAACACAAACACTGTTTATTGAAAACATAAAAGAAATGTATAGTTTAGTTTTAGCAACGTGGGTCATCCATCCTCCATCCTGGCTGGCTTAATTATTCCTTATACTACATAAATAATTTAAAAGTGACTTATACATATCTTTTTAAAAATGTATGTATTTACCATTCTATCAACACGTGTTACTGTGATTAAGCACTTATACCAAAATAGTTTAAGTCTTTGCAATAATAAACTTTTTATTTACATAATTATGTAAATGTACAATTCAGAGCTGTGTTAAGGAGGAATTATTCAGCAATTTAATGTAACAAACATTTAAAGAAAAATCAACATAGGTTTGTATGTAATAAAAAGTAGGTCTCAGTTTGAAAGAAAATAATGGAATTAATCAAGGACTTGCCTATCTCTCCTCTTATATGTCATTACATTAATCAAAGACTATCTATATAAGTATTCATGTATTCATAAAGAATTGATTTTCAAATATATAAATAAAACGCGTTACATTATCTTTTATATGCATTTAATCAAACACACACACATAGAAATATACACATTATCTTTAATATGCATTTAATCAAACACCCACACATAGAAATATACACATTATATTTTATATGCATTTAAACAAACACCCGCACACAGAAATATACACATTATCTTTTATATGCATTTAAACAAACATTTATATGCATTTAATCAAACACCCACACATAGAAATATACACATTATCTTTTATATGCATTTAAACAAACACCCACACACAAAATACACATTATCTTTTATATGCATTTAAACAAACACCCACACACAGAAATATACACATTATCTTTTATATGCATTTAAACAAACACCCACACACAGAAATATACACATTATCTTTTATATGCATTTAGACAAACACCCACACACAGAAATATACACGTTATCTTTTATATGCATTTAGACAAACACCCACACAGAGAAATATACACGTTATCTTTTATATACATTTAGACAAACACCCACACAGAGAAATATACACGTTATCTATTATATGCATTTAGACAAACACCCACACACAGAAATATACACATTATCTTTTATATGCATTTAGACAAACACCTACACAGAGAAATATACACGCTATCTTTTATATGCATTTAGACAAACACCAACACACAGAAATATACAAACCTTTCAGGTAAAAAACGTGCACTTTCTCAAACACTTATGTATTTGATTTAATATTAGAATCTTCCTTATATCCTTTATCACTATGTGTTCCTATATCGCTATGTGTTCCTATATGTCCTATATCGCTATGTGTCTCTTATAAATACATGCACTCTCACGTCGGTATCAAGAATGGCTACAATGTACAAAGACAGACCTTTTTATATAAAGGTCTCATAAATCTTAAAACCTAGCGCCAAATATGAAGTTATTGCATATTTGAATAAAATCTGTGACATATGTGCTATTACTAACTTGTCAACATTTTGTATACACAGGAAATCAGAAAGTGTGAAGTGTGACACACTCCGATAATGTCAAAATCGGTGTTTGCCACGTGCCCATGATCGAGTGTCCGCTGCACCCCCAGGGGAGAGTATTGCTGTATACAGATTCTTAACTTTCTTTCCATTGACATGGTCAAAATGCCACGTTTAACAAGCTTTTGATAAGTAAGACTTTTAGTGATCCCGAGAATATCATTTGATCTTACACCAAAACAAATTTATTTTTTATTCTATGCATTTACATAAATTCTTGTTTCTTTAGCTTCTTAAACATCACGTGCTGATTTAAACTCGCAATTATACAATGGATGATTAAACTGAAAGTTTTTATCTGAAATAATAAATTCATTTTTTAAATAAATATTCAAAGACAAAAATATATAATAATGTGTTTTTTTTTTCTTAATTTCGCTATTAGAAACAGTAGATTATCATCAATAATCTACTAGGAAATCTCTATTAATCATCAAAAAGCATAAAATAAAAATAAGTTATCCTTTTTAAGAAAAAAAATTTATTCAAAATTTGCCACAGTACTTACATGGTAAAATATTACACGTGACATATATGTGTATTATAGTATTACCAGCGACTTAGTCACAGAGACCCACAAGCAAATATACACGGCTGAAATTTCAGCATTTCTTCAAACAACTTTAGTAACCATTGTCTGAATATAATTATATTTGGTACCAAAATTAAAGCCAATAGAATTGTTGGCAAATTTAAAATAGATTGAATTAAAAAATGGGCAATTTTTCTTTTGCCAAAATACTAAAAACAAATAGAATCATAATTGGGTGAAAAATGCGCGCGTGTGAACACAAAAGCTTACCATACGCACTGTTATATCAATAACATGAAGATAGGTCACTGGTTATAATAAGAAAGTATGACAGTTCAAGTCGATAACATAATATTCTCATGCTGTAGTAATAAATACACACACACGAATAAACAAAATTTACCTAATGTTTAAACATCCAGTCAGAAAAGTACAATTTGCACTAGATCCACGTGAAAGCTCCTGTATTTTTATGTCAGATCAATATTTATGAAATATTTAAAACTAGTAAATATTCAATGACTTTCAATCCGCGTCAACAAGTATATATGCCCGGGCATATGACGGTTTTACTCAAACCAAGTAGCTCTACTCTCGTTATTTGCCTGCCAGATGGCGTCATAGAAGGGATCTCCACACCATAATAATGTAGCCATTAAAGATAATTACGTAATTAATAGGTGCACAATGTGGGGTTAATTGCTGGACTGACTGTTTGATCCCCGTTGATTTATCGTGAGACAGGCGGTCTATGTTGATACACGTGTTTGCAATTTCCGTCTACCAGACTGAATTTTTTAACAAACAACTTAGAGAGAACTGAAAAAGCGTGAATATGAATAATCTTTGCCTGATATATTTCGTAAAGATAAGATAAGTTTATTTATGATACATGAACGCCGTTATGGTTATTGTTAAAACGTGTGTATTGTTTTGTCACGTTAATGTATAATTGTATACAGGTTGTATATATGATGAGAAACTGTTACAGATTAAACCAACAGAATGGCTTCTTCTTCTCATGGTATATAACCAGAGACATTAGTCACTGATATAACACAATACATTTACAACCATATGAACCTTTCCAAATACAAATACAAATACTATATTGAGAGGAAAATAAACAGTATGCATATGCAGTAGGAACGTCACGGCCTCATATCACGGGCCCAATCTGATCACCTCGGCCTTTATGCTACGTGTATTATACGGAGGATACGGAAATACCCGATGTTTCACGATTGATCACGGGCCATAAAGCAGAAGTTTCAATACAGAAACGCACATTCCCATTTAACGTTTCAAATCGATGTTCATATTAAGCAGGAGCAGGACTAAAATTTAGAGTCACGCTATTTTAAGAATTCATACCTTTATAAATTTGGTATAAGTACGCTTCAAAAAGTAATGTTTTATTGTTTAGTTAGTCAAACTTTAAAAAAAATAAAGCAAGTTATTTTTTTACCATGTCAAAACATAACAAAACAGTAATATTATTTCTAATAAAGCAGGGCCTAATTAGCTCAGTCGGTTACGCGTCTGACTATCATTCCAGGGGTTGTGAGTTCGAATCCGCACCAGGCAACAGTCTCCGTGATAAATGATATACGACATTGTGTCTCATTATCATTCGTCTCTCACCGCTGATTCAAGTGGAGAAGTTATCTGTTTATTGCGGAGATAGGGATGTGCTCGAGTACTGGTCAATCCCAGGAAACAGTGGTTAGGTTAACTGTTCGTCTGTTAGCCATCGGTGGCATAAAAATTACGCTAAATATTCAATCAATCAATCAATCAATCAATCAATCAATCAATCAATCAATCATAACGCAGGTATTTTTCTTCCGAGGCCGGTGTAGCGTGATTTCCTTCAGACCGTGAGATTCGTCAGACATCCGGTTTTGCCATACGATTTTCACAGCGCTGGTCGTAAATACGGCCAGGCATGAGAATTGTAAGACAATTTCGTCTTATATTAATCTAAATAAATCTATAATAAATATAGTATCTAGAAATTACTTCTTTTATACTTTTCGTATATACAAATTTTATATTGAATCTGAAGACATTGTTCCGCAGTTACCCTGATTAAATAAAACGATGGGCTGTGTCTTTTTTTACGAAGGTCAGGTATTGGTTGGCGCCATCTTCATTTTCGTTTTTGTAAACAAACATCGAACGTGCGTTTATGATGCGACTTGAAAAACTTTTTGTTTCCACACATGGAATAAAAGTAAGTGCTATCCTTTTGGGGAATCAATGCATATGATCGTGTTCTTTCGATCTTATGCAACACATAGTACAATTTAGCTTCTCGCATTTATGAAAGCTGATTTTCTTATTTTTTATCACCCCAAAGATCGAATTTCATTAAAACCATAGCTGACGATGTATGCGTCTTCTCCAAGTCCATGTTTTCTTCATTTGTTCTTGTTTGCCAAAATACAAAGATGGACGGTTGCTTTTTTTCTGCGGACCCCCACCCCACACACAAACCCACATCCACCCACATATATCCCCCCCCCCCCCCCCACACACACACACATCATAGAAATTGTTGCTGGGTGGAAATTTGAACTCATGACCTCAGGATTGATAAATGCGATACCAACTGAGCTAACTGGGCCCTGCCCATTAAGAAAAGTAGTAGAGCAGTGTCCAGAGTATCGACCATTCACGCCAGGAAGTTGTGGGGTTATCAAACTAGTTGGCAAACAGTCTAAAGAGTGATCCATGTAAGCTCTGAACTTAAGCTAAAATAAACTTTTAAAGTATTATGAACAAATAAAAGGTCATGTTAGCTCAGTTCTTAAAAATTTCATAAATGAGCCAAATATATTAAGTTTATTTATACATATAAAGCATTGGAAATGTGCAGACTACTCTACACAGTGGTTGATAATACAATATAGAGACATCTCTTGGAAGCCCAACACAAATTATAAACATTTAAAAAAACTATTATATTTTTGGATCTTTCTTATGAAGATTATTCAAGAATTGTTTTATTTCGAAGTCTGATATCATAAATCTCAATCAAAACAGTTTCGAAAATAAACACTTGCTGAGATATAACTGATATTATGTTGGGCTTAAATAAATAGTAACTGTCCGTCTATCTATATAACAACATTACAATTCTACATTAATTTACCTTATAACCAGATACCAGTGTGAAATACATAAAAAAACACACAAAAAAGTGATTGAGAAATGGCCAATGGCAAGCAAGTTCAAGGCATATACATGTAATATTGCAATTTCATGGAGGTCTCCTAAAAGATTTGTTGATGTTGGGTCCCAGGGGTCAGATTTGGGGCCAGCACAGGGGTGACTGTTTTACATAGAGTTACATAGGAAAATGTTGTAGACGCGATATTGGCTTCATTTTTCATTGAATCTTAATCAAACTTGTCATCCCTAATGCGACAGGTTCGATCTCAAAATAGAATACAATAGTTTTATAACGACATTCATTGTAAAAGCGATTAAAGCGTGCTTACATGCGAACTCTCGTTTCAAAAACAACACACGTGAAAACGTTCTACGGTAGAACAAGAAGACACACCGAAGAAGACAAAAAAAAGCAAATAGTAAGTTACATTTTCAATGTCATTGTTGCATTTATAAAGATATACAAATTGTAAGCAACAGACAATAACCATCAACGTATTTTATTCACGTTTGTTTCAAAATTACTTATCAAGGACCAACACCTCTCTTTTTCTGATGGTACATATTACCAAAAACATATACAGAAGGATTGGAAACGTGCATCTTTCTACTAAATGTTGATAAAATTGCATACGAAGAATTTATAATTAGGCAAGTTAATTATTCAGATTTCGCATGCAACTGTTACTTTTTATATAAGCTCTATGTATCCTTACGACCTTAGTTGATTTACTATGTTAAGAATGTTATTGAATAAAACAACATTGCAGTTCATAATTTCAAGTACTTTTTACGTCTTTAGCTCGACTATTCGAAGAATAAGAAGACTATTCTACTCACCATAGCGTCGGCGTCAGCGTCACATCTTGGTTAAAGTTTTGCGTCGTAACCATTGCATGTATTGCATTGAAACTTCAAAAGTGACTTTCCCAGTCATCACACATCACATATTGTTATAACTAAGTTGAATTACTCTTGCCTGAATAAAATGTAAATTACGACCTCTATTTGACTTAAAAATTCTAGACTACTGGTAAGTTTAAGTTTTGCAAGTAAGTACCATAATCTCACCAAACTTAACACACGGCTTCCCAGTCATAAAACCTAATACAATAACTAATTTAATTATCTCTTGCTCGAATATAATTCAATTATGGCCCTTGTTTAACTTCCAAGTCATCACACGTACATCAGTAGCTAAGTTAGATAACTCTTGCTCGAATATAATGCAATTATGGAGTGCAGGATTCATGAGGGAAGCCTCAATGCACTTCACGAATATTTGGCAACTTGGGGTTTGAAAATTATCACTGAACATTTTCTTGCATTTCTGAAAAGTGGTAGAGTAAAAGAATTTAAGAAATAGAAGTACAATTGTAATGTTTACAGCTGACGATTTTAATTTTTATGTGTTGTTTTTAGTTTTACAGAATCATTTTGTCTAAACCAATATGCCTTATGTGGTAAAGTATTAAAAGCGATGAATATGTTAATAAATCAATAATATATAAAGTAAGAATTAAGTCCAAAAACATTTCTACAATTTTTATGCACCTATAGCGTTTTTTTTTAAATTTTAGTAACGAAATATGGCGTATCGAACAAAATAGGAAATATGTTGAAAGAATTCACGTAGAAGTCTGTAAATATATATTCAGTTAAAAAACACCAACCAGTAACGCATGTGTGTATGAAGAAATAGGCTTCTACCCATTGTATATCAAACTTATTGAACAATCACGACCCAACTGTTGCAGATGGTATGTGTTTGATTTATCTTTTGAAATCTGGACTCGGTCAAATAATGAGCATTTGCAACCAATATGCCTGTTGCAGACTTTATGAATACAATACAAAACAATACGTAGTAGTTGTTTTTAACGAAGACTCGCGATTTAGAAATATTTAACGTATATGGCCATTTTGTCTTTTAAACCTCCTTTAATTATTTCATTAAACATCATTTTATCTTCCCTTAATACAATCTATATCTCCTATAAATTATTTCGTTAAACATCCTTTTATTTTCCCTAAATACAATCTATATCTCCTATAAATTATTTCTTTAAACATTCTTTTATCTTTTCTAAATACAATCTATATCTCCTATAAATTATTTCTTTAAACATCCTTTTATCTTCCCTAAATACAACCTATATCTCCTATAAATTATTTCTTTAAACATCATTTTATCTTCCCTAAATACAACCTATATCTCCTATAAATTATTTCTTTAAACATCCTTTTATCTTCCCTAAATACAATCTATATCTCCTATAAATTATTTCTTTAAACATCATTTTATCTTTCCTAGATATAAACTTTTGAACCAGAAAATATTAAGTGCATGTACATATATAATTGCAACACACACAAAGGTTGGTACACAGAGATATAATAAAATTGGGGCCATAAAATTGGTCTACATGTAGACAATGTAAAGTTCTATATGACATGTATCAGCTTTAACGGATTATTATACAGTTGTTACATGCTTCTATTAAATGACTGTAAGTAAAGCGGTGAAACCACCCGGTATGATATTGTAGTGGTACGAAACCTCCAACAACTCTCTCTCTCTCTGTTTACCGGCTTTTAGCCTCATAAAACATTGCTTGGATAGACAGCTTTAATTACATAATTATTATTTGGACATATGACGTGCTTTTCATCTCGGTGGATATACAATAAAATACGCCAAAGGCACTTGCAATTAGATATCGCACTAGCTTCGAACGCAAACAAGAAATAAAAAAACGATCAGTAGACGTCCGAATCTTGTAAAATGGCGAGATCCGGGGATGGAATATTCTGCCTGGCAGGAGTTGAGTGATTCATAACATTCAGAACTTCAGTCGGTACCGAAACTGAGCGAAGTGGATTTCCGTTTACTCATGAGCCTCTTTCACGTCGACTGTATTTAAATCTTCACGTTCGATGGCAGAGATCAGAGTGTGAATGTCACGTCCAAGCTTATCTGCTATAAGATCACCTTTCCGGGTTTTAATACGGTTTTTTTTCATTTCAATATCTTTGTATGGAAAACCTGGTATACGTTTAACCAGTTCGAACAGATCGGCTCGAACGCTATCCAGCTTTACGTCACATTCCCCATAGGCCCGTCTGATCATTCCAATGAACATTGACGTTAGGAACCCGCGATAGAGGGTCTTTAAATGATTCAATTGCTCATCAGTAAGCGCTGACACATGATATTTAAAATCGTTTCCATTAAATTCATTTTGCATGGCCGATTGCAATTGCACAACCGCATTCTCTCGGTGAATAATAGTGCTGTCATCGGCATCTATTGGCTCTTTACTATGTACAAATGGAATTTTGGCCTCAGTATTATCTGAATGTTATCACTGGTGTTAGTTCAGTATATACGGTTCATAATCAGTCGAGGATTCAATATTGTAAATAAATCCAATTAGCAATGTCTGCTGGACATTCCTCTTGACAAGCTGTTATTATCTGGCAATTATCGACTGCACAGTGAAATTTCAGTCGCGTCACATCCGGTTACTCAAGGCTGTGATGAGCACCATAACAGTCCATGCCCTGAGGCGATGTAAAGAACACTCCACACGAGTTTAAACTGTTCAGTGTCATTGTCTGCTAAATTGTTAATTAATGTGATTTACGTTAGATACATATATTATAAGTCTTGAGGTGTCAAACCACCATTGATTTTTTTCAGTTTTTTTCCTGTTTATTCGGTGAAAAGAAATAACCATTATAATATGCCTGTGTTTATTTACTTTATTTTGTATAGTGATTAAACAAATCTTTAAGTTGACGCTTAAACTGTGGATGTATGTATTCATGTTTGTGTTCGTATTCGTGTGTCTGTGAAGGCGTTAGTATATGTGCATGTTTCCTTTTCAGTTTGTATGCGTGTCTGCTTGTACCTCATCACGCTTGATTCATGTATGGCTGTAATTGCGTATATCTGTGAGTGTTAGTACAGGGGTGTAGCGTTCTGCAATTCAAATGTTAAGTGTCCTGTATGCTTTACTCTATTTAATATTGATATACTTTTGTATGTTTTTTTGCTACTGATGTTCATGTTTAATATGTTCTTTATGTAATAACATATATGTCGCTCTCCGTAATGGTGGAAATAAAGAATATATATATATACCCCAATTTCCAAGCATAATTTTTTTCTAAATTCACAATTCAAACATGACAATGCTATCAAAATGTTCAAAATACATCAATAATGCCATTCAAATAAAAAAATGAGCATTAAAATAAGGAAAATGCATTTTTAAAGAAGAAGAAATGAGGATTATTTATAACCGCCATTATGCGACAACCCCACGGAAGCACTTCCTTTTTGCAATGGTGGTACTATGCCTTGAGTCTACTGAGGTATTAGTAATAAAGATCATAACTGTATAACAGAATCATGTATCAAGTAAGAAAGTCAAAAGTCGTGTAAGGATGTTTAGTAACCAGTAAGAAAATCAAAAGTCGTGTAAGGATGTTCAGTATCCAGTAAGAAAATCAAAAGTCGTGTAAGGATGTTCAGTATCCAGTAAGAAAACCAAAAGTCGTGTAAGGATGTTCAGTATCCAATAAGAAAATCAAAAGTCGTGTAAGGATGTTCAGTATCCAGTAAGAAAACCAAAAGTCTTGTAAGGATGTTCAATATACAGTAAGAAAACCAAAAGTCGTGTAAGGATGTTCAGTATCCAGTAAGAAAATCAAAAGTCGTGTAAGGATGTTCAGGATCCAGTAAGAAAACCAAAAGTCGTGTAAGGATGTTCAGTATCCAGTAAGAAAATCAAAAGTCGTGTAAGCATGTTCAGTATCCAGTAAGAAAATCAAAAGTCGTGTAAGGATGTTCAGTATCCAGTAAGAAAACCAAAAGTCATGTAAGGATGTTCAGTATCCAGTAAGAAAACCAAAAGTCGTGTAAGGATGTTCAGTATCCAGTAAATAAACCAAAAGTCTTGTAAGGATGTTCAGGATCCAGTAAGAAAACCAAAAGTCGTGTAAGGATGTTCAGTATCCAGTAAGAAAACCAAAAGTCGTGTAAGGATGTTCAGTATCCAGTAAGAAAACCAAACGTCGTGTAAGGATGTTCAGTATCCAGTAAGAAAATCAAAAGTCGTGTAAGGATGTTCAGTATCCAATAAAAAAAACAAAAGTCGCGTAAGGATGTTCAGTATCTAGTAAGAAAACCAAAAGTCGCGTAAGGATGTTCAGTATCTAGTAAGGAAACCAAAAGTCGTGTAAGGATGTTCAGTATCCAGTAAGAAAATCAAAAATCATGTAAGGATGTTCAGTATCTAGTAAGAAAATCAAAAGTCGCGTAAGGATGTTTAGTATCGAGTAAGAAAACCAAAAGTCCCGTAAGGATTTTCAGTATCTAGTAAGAAAATCAAAAGTCGTGTAAGGATGTTCAGTATCCAGTAAGAAAATCAAAAGTCGTGTAAGGATGCTCAGTATCCAGTAAGAAAACCAAAAGTCGTGTAAGGATGTTCAGTATCCAGTAAGAAAACCAAAAGTCGTGTTAGGATGTTCAGTATCCAGTAAGAAAATCAAAAGTCGTGTAAGGATGTTCAGTATCCAGTTAGAAAACCAAAAGTCGTGTAAGGATGTTCAGTATCCAGTAAGAAAACCAAACGTCGTGTAAGGATGTTCAGTATCCAGTAAGAAAACCAAACGTCGTGTAAGGATGTTCAGTATCCAGTAAGAAAATCAAAAGTCGTGTAAGGATGTTCAGTATCCAGTAAGAAAACCAAACGTCGTGTAAGGATGTTCAGTATCCAGTAAGAAAATCAAAAGTCGTGTAAGGATGTTCAGTATCCAGTAAGAAAACCAAACGTCGTGTAAGGATGTTCAGTATCCAGTAAGATAATCAAAAGTCGTGTAAGGATGTTCAGTATCCAGTAAGAAAATCAAAAGTCGTGTAAGGATGTTCAGTATCCAATAAGAAAACCAAAAGTCGCGTAAGGATGTTCAGTATCTAGTAAGAAAACCAAAAGTCGCGTTAGGATGTTCAGTATCTAGTAAGAAAACCAAAAGTCGTGTAAGGTAGTTTAGTATCCAGTAAGAAAATCAAAAATCATGTAAGGATGTTCAGTATCTAGTAAGAAAACCAAAAGCCTAGTAAGGATGTTTAGTATCTAGTAAGAAAACCAAAAGTCGCGTAAGGATGTTCAGTATCTAGTAAGAAAACCAAAAGTCGCGTAAAGATGTTTAGTATCTAGTAAGAAAGTCAAAAGTCGTGTAAGGATGTTCAGTATCTAGTAAGAAAACCAAACGTCGCGTAAGGATGTTTAGTATCGAGTAAGAAAACCAAAAGTCGTGTAATGATGTTCAGTATCTAGTAATAAAATCAAAAGTCGTGTAAGGATGTTCAGTTATGAGTAAGAAAATAAAATGTCAAGTAAGAAAACCAAGTGTGTAGTTCATAAGAAAATAGGAAAATCAAGAATCGAAAATGACTGTCAAGTAAGGATGTTCAGTATCGAGTAAGAAAATCAAAAGTCAAGTAAGAAAACCACGTGTGTAGTACATAAGAAAATAGGAAAGTCAAGAATCGAAAATGACTGCCGAGTAAGGACGTTCAGTATCTAGTATGAGCATCAAATGTCAAGTAAGAAAACCACGTGTGTAGTACATAAGAAAATAGGAAAATCAAGAATCGAAAATGACTGTTGAGTAAGGATGTTAATCATCTAGTAAGAAAAGTCAAATGTAGCTCAAGGAAATCAAATGCCTAGTAAGGATGTCGAGTAAGGATATCGAGTAAGGATATCGAGTAAGTACCATGTAAAACATCTCAGCATTGAGTGCATAAGGAATTCAACTGTCGCCTAAGAAAATCGAGTATTAAATAAGAAAATATAAGGTCGAGTAAGAACATTGAATGCCGAGTAAGAAAACTGAGTATCTTATATATTTTAACATTAAAACAGAAAGTGCTGTGTAGTTATCTGGCAGTTTACTGTATGTAGAGGTATCGTGAACTGGGGACCCATCCCGCTCTATGTAGTCATGTACACTGATTCCCCCTCTACCACCTCTCTTTGTTACACATGAGGCCGTTTTCTTGATCCGCTTCGTTGGAATAGAAAGTGCTGTGTAGTAAGAAGGCAGTTTGTCAAAATACAGACTACTATCATGGTCAAATTCTGGACTCTCGCCTCTTTTACTGTAGTGTTTGTCATTCTTAGACTTATCGGGAACATTTCTACACTTATCCACAACTTGATCACGTTCCTCTTCATCCACCACCTCTCCTTCTTCTATGTCAACATTAACTTCATTATCACTATTGCTTATATCACAAATTTTGGGATTGGTCACATTTCTTGGGTAGTCATGATCTACAATTAATTCAAAATAATTCTCGTCCACATCCACATCTTTCTTCTTCACCTTTGACCCTTTCTTCAAGTCAGACTCCTTAGCCAATGGCAGACTGTCTATAAGTCCTTGATCCTGTTTTATGACACGTTGAAGTCTCAGTGGGGTACAACTAGCAGGAAGAGCCACTGGATGACCTCTTGTCATTGCACGACCTCTACCACGCTTTGCAGGGACATTAAGGGGTAATAGGACAGCTGATTTCTGTTTTTGTTTCCGAAGTGACCTGATTCTCTGTATCATTCCGGGTGTAAACTGCGCCTCTTTCTTCTCAATGTTTTCTGGATAAAATTTGAATATGATATGTTGTTATGCATGAAGAGAAACAATATGGCTACTTTGCTGGTCAGAAATAAAAACACTGCACATTCATGCACAATAAAGCAATTATATTTTATTTTGTTTTTGGGGTATAAGGCAGATCCTTTAAATGGGGAAAAAGGAAAAAAAATAAAACAATTTGTTGTTTTCTGAAGGGTCAATTCTTAATAATGATAATTATTTCCCCCACCATCAATAGGAGATTTTTTTTATAAAAATGGGACTCTGCGCCAGGGTCCCTTCCTCTCCCAATCACTGCATTAACTATTAGATATTACATTACGGTAATATTTCATATCCAGTTGTTGTTTTTATTCCCTATTTTGTACAAGAAAAATCTTCCTAAAACAAAAGCACCACAAGCAGGTAAAGACTCTCGTCTAGTAAGTAGTGTTCATAAACAGATAAAAAACTTAGTTTAATCTAAACATAAAACTTTAACCGGATAATGCAAGTCCAATTAATAAGTCAAGGTTAGTATTAGTAACGTAAACCTTTTTTTAGTTAATGGTGATTAGCTTACAAAATCAATAGTTTTATACTAAAAAACAAAATAGATTTAAAAAAAAAATAAAAAAAAAAAAATCAAATCCGAGCTAAACGAAAACAAGATAACGGTGGAACCGATGGATGCTCCCTGAACAAGTGATTGATTGAGTAGTAGCTGCATTGTTTGTAAAGGGAAAGGGGGTGTAAAGGGAAGATAAAGTTTGGAAGAGATGTTTGGTTCTTCACTCTGCACCGCCACACATTGAACTCTACTGCATTATTCATGTTCCAAGTCTAATTGCACTTACAAGTTCTTGAAGATCAAAACAATGAAGTGTGGTAATGGACATAATCAAAGAGCCATAACTCTGTGACAAGTCATAGAAATAAAACACAAAGACAATACACACACCGTCCACTTGGTAGTGATGCTTCCTGGCAAGTTTCATAAAATTCCAGCTACTAGAATGAGAAATGGAGAGGCGAAGAATTTGGTAATGGATGCAATCTAAGGGCCACAACTCTGTAAAAAATCATCAAATGTAAATACTAAGTGAGTATGAATATCTCCACTTGTTAATGATACATCATAGCTAGGTTCATAAAATTCCAATCAATGGTTCTAGAGAAATAGCCTAAATAAGAATTTGGGGACGGACGGACGCTGCTATGTATGACAAGCATGTAAAACAAGTTCCATAAAATGCCAACCTGAGGTTGTAGAGAAATAGCGAGGACAAGAATTTTGTCACATACTCAATTAAAGGGACATAGCTCCATGAAAAATCATCGAACCGAAACACAAAGACAATATGCACATCTCCACTTGGTAGTGATGCATCCTAGCAAGTTTCATAGAATTCCAACATGGGGTTGTAGAGATATAGCGCAGACAAGAATTTGGTCACCAACAGAATCAAAGGGCCAAAACTCCGTAAAAATCATCGCACCGGAACACAAAGGCAATATGCGCATCTGCACTTGGTATTGATGCATCCTAGCAAGTTTCATAAAATTCCAACCATATGTTGTAGAGAAATAGCCTGGACACGAACTTGGGAACGCACGAAAGGACGGAGTGGCGACTATATGCTTCCCCGCCTTTTCTCCCTGCAAACAAAATGTAGCTTATGTTGCATTCCCATAATCAGACAGAACAGATGTATATGTCCGGATACCAGAAAGGATTGGTTCGGTTATCTGATCATCTGTTAGCCCAGGGTTTTCCCCTCACACTTTGAAACTGGGCAACATATATTTGTTCCCCATGTAAGGAGACTAAATATAAGCAAATTGGAGACATTTAAGGGACATATTATTTAAAAATTTGGCAAAAGCACAAACTTTGAGTGACATGGAAAACCTTTTGTAGGTTTGTAACGGTATAGATATAATTAAATTGATAGGTTGATATTGTAATTCAGTAAATAATTTACTTATTTGATTACATGTACTTACAATACCATCATCATGTTTACGCGTGCTCAGATGTCCAGCTAAAGAAGCATATATTAAACCATTTCTTGTATATGTACCACGACCGGCCTTTATCTTCTCTTCTTCACAACTAAGGCTTTGACCTTTAAAATAGATGATATAAGTAAACTAAAAAGGACTGCGGTCGTTATCTGGACTTCAAGGCTATCAGAAATTTGATACAATTTGAAATCCATACTGATCTGTATGAAGCAACAAATCCAATGAACCTGAGTACATTTATGGTTACTAGTATATAAAAATATCCAACACATCTGAACTCTTAGAATTTAGTTCAAGCAGAAGATGTAGCCATCAATATCCACTTGTCATTTCAAAAGGTCATGTAGTGCTTATACTATTTGTTTATTGTCTTGTGACTTAAAATAAAATTTACTCACTTACTAAGCCATGGGGTTATTTTATTCAGATCTGTTCTGAAACTTAATAAGCAAAAACTTCACAGCAAAAGGCGCTACTAGACCACTAGGTTAATAAAATGAAGAAACATGAAAATAAATGGAATAAAAACTCATAACTGAACTTTTATTCAAATTGACAGCGCATTAAGCACCTGTATCTCTTTTCATGACTATTCTTGTTTCTTTCCTTCTTCTATCCATGTCCTTTTTCCTTTTCCTTTTTCTTTCCTCATCTTTTCTTATTATAACATTATTTCATAGAATAATAGTTAACTGTATGTATTATATTTAATGTAAATACATTTGCAAAATGTATGTTTTATGAAGAAATAAAAATTTACAAACAAAAGAAATTTCACTTTTATATACATGTATACTTGTTCTACAGGTACGGCTATGGTTCCCATCATCTGGTGCAACATGAAATGTCCAAGGACGTTTGTTGAGGAGTTCAGGAAAGTGGCCAAAGTTCAACCAAATTTTATTGAATATTCTTAATTTTTATTGTATTGTTTCATTCATGTAAATACAATATTGTTATTAAAAGATGAATTGTTTGTTTTCAATACTCTTTTCAATACCGGTCATCCCCTCTGTTATATGGCCCATATCTTATTACCAATCTTCCGAACAAGCTGATAGAAAAGCACTCGAGTTTCATTGCCTGTGATGACATTTGTAAAATTCTTTATACTGTATTTTGGAAATGATTTTAGTAATTTGGGAAATCCAAATCCTTCCTCAGCATATGATGTACAGAGAATCGCGGAACCTCTACCATACGTTTAAGCTGTCGCACAGTATATCTCGCAGATTATTTCTCTTACCCTGTTCTCTACAGATTTACTTGTCACATACTTTGGACACCCTGCCCTGATCTCACAGAATCTATAACAGTTTTTGCACCTGCTAAAAACCACTTCACCCACCAAAAATCTGTCTCGTACCATACCCCCAGTATCTCCAAATGCATGTCGAAGTTCATCATATATCTATACACTTTCCAAGCTTTGAGTGAACCTTTATATATGCAATTATCTTTTTGCAATAACCTACTGGTTTTCATACTATATTTACAACAGTGGTCAACATCTGGTTGTATTGAAATGATTTCCCCCCATACATATCAATTGAGTGGGACAATGGTACGTACATATATAGACAGGTATTGAATAGGACTACCTGTTGATAACCAACTGCAAGTGGTAACTAAGAAAACAATGAAATTCCATTTGTGACATTCTTCCTCTAGATTTTATTTGCCTGCAAAAAATTTTATTATTCATTATTATTAATGTGTTTTATCATGTTTTTTTGAGAAAACTAGTTATTTTAGGTTAATTTTCAATAAATTATTTTTAATGTTTTTATTATAGGCATGCTTAGCCGCTTTGATGAATTTGATATTTCCTTTGAAGCCTTCAAGATCTGTTAAGCTTATCAAATAAACATAATTCCTATGAGTGTTCTTCAGTTAACTTTTTGAACCTATACAATTATCTTTTTTATTTAAAAATTTCTTTTTTTGCTTGGTCAGCTAACGCCATTTTTTGAAACCCCACTTGTAAAAACAAAACCTACCGTATATTCCCTTATAAACGCCCCCACCTATTTTTCTGGAAAATTAAAAACCCATTGTTTATATCTTGGATGACCACTTAACCACTTTTGGTTGAATAAACACTTCCCCATATTTGCTGTTTAAAACTAGTAAATATACTGTCTGCCGATTAAAACATTACAAAATGTCGGAAAATGCGGTTAGTCTGTGTAGGTGTAACCCCACCATTGATTTTTGTTCTTTATTCTATAGTAAATAATAAAAGTTTGAAGGCTTGTCATTCATAGAGGGTCCCAAATGAAAGAAGTGAAACCTACATTTTACTGTTTGTCAACCTCTGCACTATCAAAATATGATGAGAAAAGTAGGGGTCATGTGTCATATAAGAGATTTTTTTTCTGCTCAGTGTGTACACTGGTGACAAAGTGAAAGTAGACTTCCGAAATCATGAATTCATACCCCAATTTCCAAGCATCATTTTTTTTTTCTAAATTCACAATTCAAACATGACAATGCTATCAAAATGTTCAAAATACATCAATAATGCCATTCAAATAAAAAAATGAGCATTAAAAATAGGAAAATGCATTTTTAAAGAAGAAGAATTGAGGATTATTTACAACCGCCATTATGCGACTACCCCACGGAAGCACTTCCTTTTTGCAATGGTGGCACTATGCCTGTACGCTGAAAGCTCATTCTTCCATGTTGATAAGAGCAAGCGTCCAAGTGATTTAAAGTGAAGAGTACACTGACCATAAATTCGGATATTCCAGTACGCAGACTAGTAATTTCATACAGATTTTCATTTTTTTTCATCCTATGTCAATTATTTCTTTCACTGTCAAATAATTCTGAACCACTTTTTCGGGGATTTAAACTGGATTTAATGTTTTTTCCAGGGCTTAATTGGTTTTATTGTATTTTTAACTGTTGTTAAATTTGCTTTTTTTATCTTTTATAAATGCCCCCACCTTGTAAAATGCAACGCCCCCAGGGGCGTTAATTAGGGAATATACGGTATGTGAAATTATTAACTATATAGTAAAACTCGCCCACGAAACCTTGATCAAACCTAAACTGACACAATACAGTCAAACAACTTGATTATAATCTGACGGTTTAATGCCAGAATGTACATTACAGGGCAATGTCATACATGCATGACCTTATAAACCAAATCTACGATCTACTGAGTAAAATAATCAGTTTAGTGGCCTAATGGAGATATCCTTGGGCTGCAAACCAAGGGGTTGCAGTTTCAATCTCCCACTCCTCAAACTAAATCACTTTTCAGTTTTTCAGATGAAACTTTAAAAAGTATCTTGTGTATCTCTGCACTATCTTTCAAAAATTTAAAATAATTGATACTCTTCTGGAGGCTTCATCCATATGGGAAACCGGCGATGACGATAAATAAAATTGTCATTGTTTTCTGCTGAATCTTCAGAATGAGTCGCGAGTTCAACCACCATCCGTCCGACAGTAAGTACATGGCAAACCTTCCCACATGAAATCTTGCCCACCGAGGACCCCTATATTAAAATTAATTTTGAGCAGAAGTATTCTAGTATTGATGTTTTTATACATTATTTTATCATATGAAAGGGGGCCCTTCATGACGCCATCTCGAGAGTGCTAAGGTCGTAGTTATGAGTCCCCCTCGTTCCAAAAACTTTATGTCAAAAGTTTGCCAGTTACTTAAGGATGGACGGTGGTTATACTCAGATTCATGCTGAGGTCTTCCTCCACCACTAAAAACTTGACATAATTATATAACCTGAAATGTGTTGAAAATGGCGTTAAACTCCATTAAAAAAATATGTGGAAATAACAAACAAGACGTTATAACATTTGTTTTCGTTTCTGATTTAATTTATAAACACATGTATGCAATAAGTAAAATTTGTATAGATTATAAAACAATCATTAGTTAATGCTTCCAGTGAACTACAGTATGTATTAATGATGGGCAATTAGAGTACATATCCTTCTAAAGACAAGTGTAGACTATTTCTTAGCCCATAACTATTTAATTGCTTGATTTCATCCCTGCCCACCTCCCATTTTGTTTTATGTCAAAATAAATTTTCTCGTCCAAATTTTTTTCTTTGACAATTAAACTATAATTTCCTTTTGAATTTTATTTCAGGACTAAAACGACAATTTCACTTTAATATCTAAAAAATAAAATTGTACCCATTCCCTTTTTTGGAACAAATATGGATAAAAATCAAGAAATATAGATATCATGGCCTCAAATTTCTTCAAAATCTGTTCAACATGATTAACTATATAAACATTTAAATCCTCACTCACTGTTTACAAAGATAACATTCAGTATGTTACTTCTTTAGTTAAATGCCACTAGAAGATGGAACAATAACAAGTGCCTATTGTTAATACAGAAAAAAAATGTATGATAGCATTGTGTAAAAATGAAGGCTATACAACACAGTTTTTCATTGGTTTTGATAAAGACAGCACACAATAGGAATGTAAATTTTATTCTAATAAAAGTGAAGTGCTAGAAACGTTATGGTGCTTTGTAGAAACAAATGTAACGGCCACAACAAAGCATCATCAAATATTTGATTATAGATAACCAGACTTTTGAAATCAAAATTACAAAGTATTGGTTTTCCTATCTGAATCTGCTTTACAAGGTGTGATTATGATGATCATCGAGACACTTCTCTTATCGCACCTGGTCTTCACCAATCAGGGGTGTGTTTAATAAAAAGTAATGTAAATGTAAACCAACAATTATACTTAATAGTTTTAAAAGACATCCAAATGAACCCAAAGTTGGACCAAATCATTTTAAACATTGATCAAAATTTGGACACACAATGAAGAAATTGTCAAATTGATTTACAGTGATTTTCACCATCAGTCATTCTGTGAAATGCAGTCCAGATGTTTTAAATCAGAAGTGCCTCATTCATTTGATCTTCTGAAGAGCAAGAAAATATATTTTTGTTAAAGATATTTTAAGACAAAAGGACTGTTTTCTCTCATTTCTTTATTTTTATTGTAATATACTGTAGTGCCTTGACATGAACCAAATCACCAAGAATGACCAAGTGGACGAGGGAGGGAGAGTGGTGAGGGAATGGGTTAAACTCCATTTTCAACACATGGTAGTTTCTTTATGGCATTAGTTTTTATTTGTGATTGATGAATCAGAGTTGGTTAAAACCACTGTCGTTCTGCAAGTAAAAAGCAAACTTTCCGACATATAATCTTTTGCCAAAGGTGAACTCAAACCAAAACAGCAGCAAGCAACAATTTATCATGTGATCTTGAAAGAGTGCTTTTAAATACATGGGAAAGAAAGACCTGATAAAGCAGCGACTTGATTTTTTTATATGTCTCAGGATAATGTAAACATTAACAAAAAAGTGATCTGCAGTAAAAACATATTCCAGAGCTGATTTCTGTACTCAATATTTTGATTAATATTTCTTCACAATTGAAGACTGATAAACATTTCTTGGAATGACAGCTTGAAACTGTTCAGATGAACTTGTAGGAATGCAGTTGTATTCGGCTTGTTTTATTATTTCACATACTGTAGTTCACAATTTTCAGTTCCTTTTTTGCAATAAAAAAAACTGTATAAGACATTAAAATACAAACAGACATTTTCAGAGATAAAATACCGGTATTTATGAAATAGGTTATAGAAATTTGAAAATACAATATAATGCTTTTGATTGGCTCTGTAACATAAATAAATAGTATTAAATCCATTTCAATTGTTTATATCCAAGTTGAGTTGCTGCTTAATTCACTTGAATACTCTACCTAATATGTACTTGTATTGTTTAGCATGTCCAGAGTTTTATTTACACCATACAACTGCAGTTCCCAGTATATAGTTTCACATAATAATAATGGATTGGTTAAAAAATTCATTGTTTCGGGAGAATTTTCAGACACCATCATTAAGATATATTTTTTGAAAAACATTTTCCTACAACTATTTATTAAAAGACAGAAAAGTTCTTATTCAAGGTCATATTGTCAAAGATAGAATGTTTCTGAACTCTTAACATATTAGCATATCTTAACAGAATTGTTCCTAATTCTTAACATTTAAAAATCTATAGAATCACCAAAATTAGAATGGTTCCCAACTTGTAATATTTATACTATTATTCAGGCATGCTAAAAAATACAGAACAATTCCCCAACTCTTAGAAACGTTTTTACATCAATTATCACAGATATAGAACAGTCTTTTTAATTGCAATTAATACTTAATAACTTTCAATAATGTGAGGAAATGTTTACAAATGCAGGGCAGTTTGACATTGTCATTATAACAGTCAATTATTATTGCACAGCAATATAATCTTCTAACAATCATTTGTCTAACAAAATAGTAAAACTAACTAAACTAATTAACAGTTATACATAGTTAAACAATCTTTAACAACATGTATCGCTATATAAAATAGCTGTGTCCAAACAATTAAAATACATTAATACCATTAAATCAATTGCTAGTATCGACTCTCAGCTGGTAGTGAAATGTAACAGTTAACTGTACATACTGTTTATTGCTGTGTAAATATAGACTTTTCATCTATCAATTTAGCCCTAAAGTTATAAAATCACCATCTCAAACTTTATACTCGGCTAAGTTTCATTCAAACCAAAAAAGTCCAAGTTGCAGTGAAAGTATTACATTTTGTACTTCCATTGACTGAACTGAAGATAAACTCAGCAGAGCAAAATCTCAAGGGGGATGGGTGGTATAACATTTTTTAAATAAAATAAAGTAAAACTATTTTATATGAATGGTTGAAATTTGTCTTAAAGTAATATATTTTTGTAATAAAAACCATTCATTAAGACATTCAACATACGATATCTTCATTAAATAATGCTCAATGACAAATTTTAAACATGTATGAACATAATCATTTCAAAACAACTACAAAAAAATAACATATGGAAGAAAGTCAAAATAAGCGGTTACATCCTAGGTGTATACTGCCTCCCAAAAACGATGTTTATAGGTACTAGGCACAACAGTCAGACAAATGCCTGGTTTCTTAAGGTGGTTTAGGTACAATACTGGTTACAGTTTTATAACAAATGCACACTTTACACACATATATTTATGTGCCACAAATATTCCTAAGAAATACACTTACCATACTAAAGGTTTGATATTGTAAAAAGGAAATTCAACTTATCAATGGAGAAGCAAATGCGGTTATGAAAAAAGTATGCCACATTTTCATATAAATATTCTCTTGACAGAATACAGTTTAAAGTTAACTATAATTTAAATTCCCCATAATAATCCTGAATAATTAAACAATATACACCTGGCCTCAATTTCTCTAAACATCTCAACTACAGGTTTTTCTCAATTCAATTATTTGAAATGTTATATTTTCATTTATATTGATCATTTTGCATGTTGTAAACCAATGAGTAAAGATTTGTTCCAACTTCAAATTTGTGTAATGAGTTGAGGTGTCATTTAGAGAAAATGAGATTTTTTGAGTTGAGGAAATCTCAACTTGAGATGTTAAATAATTAAACTCAAATACAATAAATATTAAAACAATTAAAACATATTTAGACATACACATATAATTTCCAGATGCATGGAAGCACTTTTCTCTTAGGCATTGTATACAAATGTAGATAATTACAAAATAACAAAAATGTAACAAAAACTATAGAAAATTTGTTTCAGATACAAATACTGTTTACACATAAAATAGTTTCTGTCAATACTTTTAAGTGCTCCTGGTGCAAAACTCTGATGGTTCAATACAACACAGCTGTTGTACAGCAGTTTGCTGTTGGTTACAACAGCTGTTTTTGGGTCGCAGTGTTTGTTTTATATAAAGACATCATTTCACATTGCTTTAATGGTCCGATCAATATCAGTATTCATAAAAACACAACATATTCTGTCCACATCTCCATGTAAAGAAATTGGCAATTTTTTTTTGTTTTATGAAGAAAAGATTTAAAGTAAGCTTTTAACATATCTAATTTCAAATGTTGGAGACATAGTGTTTTTATTTTGTTTTTTATGGGGTTGGCTTTTAATCAATGTAGGGTAAACAATGCTGACTTTTTTGTTAATACTTAAATACCAGTCTTGTCTCATGTGAAAGTTTTAACACAAACATAAAACTGACAATTATATAATACTGATAGTGTTTACAAACCGCTCAATATTTAGGGGGTGCACATCAGTTTATAGCCCCAATTTTATATGTTTTTCACAAATTATTCTGATTAGTTTTGTGTCTTCCCTCCTCTCTTTTAATCTTCTAGAGACATTTTCACAATATTTAATTAAATTCAAAGCTTAAATTTAAAAAGTCAAATATTCAAGAATGTATAAAAAAAAAATCATATTTTCTATTAAAACAAAAAAAGTTTAAAAGCAAACTAATCTCATTAACAAGTCTATGAAACATGAATCATTAATAATGCATTAAAAGTTAACAACCATGATGTTCTAATCATTGCAAGAGGAATCTGATATTGAAGTGATTGTTCTAATTATAAGTCTTTAATTGCAAAGGAAAGGTGAGAAATGAATTTGAACATTCCACTATCTTTTGATTTAAAGAAAACTTTGATAAGTCTATTTCTTTTTTGTCTTCATCTTTGGAGGCCTGAGTGGTTTGATGTCATATCCTTTCTTTTCCAGATCATCCAAATACACAACAGGCAGCAGGAAGTCAGCTTGAAGCTTGTCAAAGGGAGGCAAATTGTCAATGAAATCTTGGAAATCTTTCCTCGCATCAATAAGACAGTTTTCAACATTCAATTTTATCTTCTCAGTCTCTTCTATGATGCCAGTTAATCTGTTTATGTTGCTCTGTTTATCTTCAATTTCTTTTTTGAGGCCTTGTATAACTGCCTCAAACTGTCTTGTGAGGGCTTCATCCAACTCTTTAGCTATCCTGCGTTCCCTGCTCTCGGCCTCCTGCACGGCACGGGTCTTCTCAAGGTCCTTGGCATCACGCAGCTCCTGCAATTATTGGTACATTTGTAATTAAACTGTCTTGACTACCTAAACATTCCGGGGAAAATGTTTTGGATATTGTTCCAACTGTGTTTCTTCTTTATTTTTATCACCGGTATTGTTTTAACAGTAAACGCATGGTTCTGAGTGTACATACAATCAAAACTGCTTGACACATAAATAAATAGTTAATTTGGTTAAGATGTCAATTATTATATTGTCTTTGTTTATTTCACACTTTTTACAAGAGAGTGTCGATAATTAAACAAATCACCGTATATGGAATTAAGTGAGGTTTTAATGTGAGAAGTAAATGTAGGACATGAGGAAACACCAACTGTTCTAATAGATGACCCCAGTATCCTTTCACTTACCAGGGTCGTCGACACACCTTTGATATTGGTGCGGCACTTAATATTTTACAAAACTTCGAATTTTGTAGAAATGGGAAAATATTAGTGGCATTTACAAAATAAATGTAAAAAAGTGAAGATATCTTTTTTAATAATGCGTGCGACATATGTTAATTACTAGTGCATCAATACTGCATGAGTGTCTACGCCTATGCTTGTAATACCAATTCAAAATTGGGATGCATTGGTAAAAGAGATCCTGCTACTGTTTGTGCTAATCTTATGGCCGTTAAGGAATATAATTAGACCAAAACAAAATATGTTGGAAAAGTGTCATATTAAGTCATCTCTCTAACTTCAATAACTTTAATCTATGCACATAAATAATAATAGAGATAAAATTATTTGAAGGCACACATTATTTTGTTGCATTGGACTACTAAAACACATTTTTAACAATTTTCTCAATATGAGATCACTATTCTATCACCGGTTCAATATGCATTCTTTACGGATATATTCCTACCTTTACAGATGTATTCCTACCGTTATGGATGTATTCTTACCTTTAATGCCTGTGTCTTGTCATTCTCTGCTTTTTTCATTGCAGTTTCAAACTTCTCTTTATATACTCTAAAAGTAATGTCAGAATCCTAATATTAAGCAAGTACCATAGCATGGCAACAATCAGGTATTCAGATCTATGTTAACATAGTCAGTGCACAGTTATATACATTCATGAACACTTTAAGGGATGTTTAAGAGACCAACAATGTAATGTAGACCCCGAGCAGACTGTCAGTCACTCACAAGCTGACATTTTCTATATTTTTGCAAACTTTGTCTTATTTACTTTTTTGGATTATGCTTATTCATATAAACTGATTGTGAAACGAGATATTACAATTTAGACAAATCATGCTCGAAATCTTCTCTGTTAGAATCAGTACTTAGCATATGTGGATAAAAATCTTGCTCTGCATTCATTGAACATTTTATCAACGATGTGAACAATTGTTAGTTCAAATATTACACACTGAAGATATTAGGAATATTTTTTACAATGTATCACCTAAAAGAGAAAAAAATTACAACTCAAACATCTGATGACATACATTCTTAAACATATAAAAATAAAGTAATCAAAAATATAGTAGGAGTAAACATCCCACAATAAAGAATAAAATATAAAATTAATCAGTTGGATGTTTTGCTACAAAAAAAAAACAATGCACAATGATTGTACAAATATCACACATGTTTTAAACTATCCAAATGATATTCACATCTAAGACTTTGTGGTTATGATTACTGAAAAAAATAGAAGAAAAAATGGATGTTTATTTACGAAGTAAAACTTCTTTATATATATATGATTTATAATTTCTTGATACTAGCACACCAAACTGTCATATTAAGAAAAATATATTTGAATAGTTAGCATCATTTTTATGCCATCAAGATGTGAGTGAACAGATGATCATTGAAACTAACCACTCTTTCCTGGGGTCCACAAAGGTTAACCAGTACTCAAGCTCACCAGTCTGATAATTTCCTACCTGATTCAGTGTTAAGATGAATGACAATGAGACGCAATGTCATATATCAATCATCATGGACACTGTGGCCAGCAGGGATTCAAATGCTGGATTGATAGTCAATCACGCTACCAACTGAGTGGAGCAGGCCCAGCAATAAAAAAAGAAAGCAAAAGAGCTAACTAAACCTTCACCTATACAGATGTATACTACAAAGATACACAGTGTTCACTCTCACCATAAGATTAGAAAACAATAAACACTGAAGCATATATTCTTTATTTTGCTATTTAAAGCTTCAACGCATATATATGCTGAAAGATTTCACTAGTATATTAGACTGTTTGTATTTCTATAGGCTATTAAGTCATGCATTCGCTGACCAAGCATGAAGCTTGTACCTGCTCGACATCTTGAAATCCCTATAATAAGATGTAAACAGTTTGATCTCCTGCAATAGTAGGTTTTTTTTATGAACATAATTATTTTTTAAAAAAGGGCCAAACAAAAAATCACTACAATGTGCTGCAACTAACGTAAAGGACTATGTATATTTTTATAATTTGATAATACAGATAATTTTATTTTAAAGGCCATCCTTAAAAAAAAAAGTTGTTTGCTTTGCTCCAGTATTATTATATTGGTAGGTAGCTAATTTTTGGTGCAAGATTTTTAGTTTTAAGTACCATTTTAAACAAAGTATGGTCAGAAGTCATAAAAAAAAAATAAATGTTTTCAAAGTCAATTAAAAAGTTTGGGTAGCTGCAATTTAAGTAGGTAGGTAGGAGCATGGCAAACAAAATAATTTTTAAGAGCAGCCAAATATTTCAGAATGATTATTTACAATGCGTGTAATTATATTAACTACATAATATATATATACATGATGACATATTTTACTGTTAAGAGTCGACATATACATCTGTTCTGTCTGATTATGGGATTGCAACATAAGCTACATTTTGTTTGCAGGGAGCAGCTAGTGTTAATCCTCTATATATATATTACTCACCTAGCAACTTCTGCAGCTTTATCTGCAGCTATTTTTTTCTCTTCTTCCCTTGCTTTGGCAACAGCAGCCAGTAGTTCCTTGTGGCAGCTGGCTTCCGTTGCTTTGACAGCATCCTTGAGACGTTTCTCACCTTCTAATCTCTCCTGCTTCACCTGCTCAATGGCCAATTTTTGCATTGCCATCTCTACCTTCAGGGCTTCTTCCTAATATAATATTGATAAGTGAAAGCTACCAAAACCTATTGAAAAATGCAAATATACATGAGACTGTCTTTAAAAGAAATGTAATATTGAGATATATGTTGCCCTAAGTTGCATTTACTGAACATGTTCTATATTACAAAATAGTGCTCTAAAATAGTTTTTTAACAAATGTGTCAAACATTTAGGTTCTGTGTTGCTCTACTGTCCAAATTGATTCAATTTGACCAGTTCAAGAAATAGAATAAGATGTCATGATCATGAACAACTTTGACAAATTTGGTTAGGATTAGACAAAAACTACAGGTCCTTTGGTTTTAACAAGTAAGAAATTAGCTTTTTTCAATTCATTCCAAGGCTAATATCTCTGTCCATTCTGGGCTTTCATGGTTACAAACACTCAGACCAAGTTTAATCTGACAGTATCACTCAGATGAATCAATGTATTAAAAGTACTGGTTGCCAGGGTTTAATTAATATGCATACGCTTTCCTAGTTTGATTGAGGTTATTGAAGTGTTAATGGTTTATTTTACACAAAATTATGAAAAATGACATAATAAAATGTTCACACCATTTCTATATTGCTTGACTGATTGATTGCATACATACATATATATGTATATAAAGTAGATGACCCAAAAAAATCAAATTTAACATATAAAAAGTAGTCGTGTATGATCATTTTGGGGTTGATAAAGACAGCAAAGTTTGATTATGCTGACAAAAGCTGGGCTATACCATACCTTTGGCATAAAGCCAGGATGAAATTGAAGGTGCTACTTTGTTTATGAGAAAAAGCTGACAGATGATCGAAGATGGCTGACAGACTGACCATGGACAAATAACCTTATGGTAATTAACTAATTGAGCTAAAACATTTAAAAACAGATTAAAATATTCATTAAATGTAACATCATACCAGCAACGCCTTGGCATGAGCCTTCTTCATCTTTTTAATAACTTTTTCATGTTCATAAGCCGCTTCATCTTTGGCTTTGTTTATAGCCAACACTTTAATCTTTTCTGCTTCTTCCCACACTGCCTGTTCAGCAGCTCTGATAGCTTGTAACTTTTCAAGTTCAGCTTTCTCTTGTTCCCTCTTATGAAGTTCATTTCCAAGACCTGCAGTAAGAAATGACAAAAACATTAGATAACTAATATTTTAATAAAATAAACCTCTGAAGAAATATGGATTTTTTTATTCTCACATTCATTATGAAGCAGAGCTATTGGAAGAATTAAATGAGTTGTTCATAGAACAGAAAGATAAGATCAATAATAATCTTTTAATTTTGTATTTATTGGCAAAACTTCAGTAGTGATATTACCATATTAGTAAATCCTTTTTAATTAAAGTTTACATAAGTGTGCATTAAGATCCGGCCTCTGTCACCTAGTAGTCTAACCATTTCAATCTTTATCTTCTTTTACCACTGGGACCATGGGTTCGATCCCAGCTCAGTCTAAACAAATATGTGGTAAAGTTCACCACTTGACTTGCAGAAGGATGGTGGTTCAACTCAGATCCATGAATTTGCAGCTAGGGTCTCCCTCCACCAACAGATTGTCATAATCATACATCAAGTATTGGGTTGAAATTGGCATTAAACCCCAACATTAAAACAGAAATGTGTCAGCAAACATAAAAGCACCCACAATTGATCAGAAACTGAAAAGGGGCCATAGTTACTGTAAAATTTGGCCTATGTTAACAAATATCATATTTGTGCACATAAAATATTGATTGAATACAGAAGTTATTGATCAGGTCATCCTTAAAAAATAAATTGTATGCCGTGCTCCTACCTACTCACTCAAAATTGCAGCTACCCAAACATTTTTATTTATTGACTTTCAAATTGTTTTGTTTTTTTCATAATTTCTGTCCATTTTTCGTTATGGATAGATGCAAAATCAAAATTTTGCCCAAAAAAAAAAAAATTAGCTACAAACCCACATGAAAAATACTGAATCAGAGCACAGCAAATGAATATTTTTTTAACCCTTTACTCCATAGATACGCGTTTTCCCGCACCAAGCACAGAAGGCCTTTGAAAACAGTGCAGGAAGAGTTCAGATTGCTCGTAACAAGCAATCTGAACACTTCCTGCACTGTTTTCCACTCTGTCAGTATAAACATAATTCAACCAATATTTCAAAAGCCTTCTATATTAGGTGTCCAAAGGCGTCTATATGACGTAAAGGGTTAAGGATGGCCTCAGTAAACAATTTTTTGGATGAATTTAGAACGAACAAACGGACATAGCCCCTTCACCTTTCTTCGAAGGCATAAAAAACAAAAATACAAATATGTCAAATAAATGGAAATAAACTTCAAACCTGGATAATAACATTTTAAACTTTTTTTTATTGCTGAAAAATTGACAGACTTAATAATCTGACTAAGAGATAATAGGGAATATGGATTAACTAAAATCAAAGGACATTAGAGTGCGTGGTCCAGTGGTAAAGCACCGAACCCATGATCGGAGGGTCGTGGGTTTGATCCTCCGCTACGGCTATGTGTGGTGTTCTTGAGCAAGGCACCTTTTCCGCATATGCTTTGTACTGGTACTACCCAGGAAGACTTCAAGCGTGATTTGTCTTAGTTGTAAGAACTTGTTTCACAATCGAAGTAAAATAAATAAGTTTAAAACAAAGGACATTATGATTTTGTAATATAACAAGACCTATAATTTTTGAATGAGCACATCCTTGAACTGCGACTGGTCTTGTTTCCTCGTATCTTTTAGGAACTGCCCTTGATGTTAGATGGGGAAGACTGACTGTTGCCATATTGTAAAGCCTATAAATTAAAAGTATAAAATATTATACAAAATAATTCTGCTACTGTAATAAATATGTAGAGTGCATGGTCTAGTGGTAGAGCATCAGACCCCAGATCAGTGTATCCTGAGCTCAATCCCATGTCATGTTGTGGACTGAGCAAGACATTTTATCTGCATAATGCTTAATATTGGTTTTACCAAAGAATACTTTGAGAGTATTTGTCTTACTTGTATGACTTTGTTTCACAACTGATGTACTTGTAAAATAAAAATGTCTATATCACTTTACCACATAGCAAGACAATAAAGAAGTCTATCTATAAGTGCATGCCCAAATGTACACAAACTGCAAAATTAATAATGCTTAAACTATTTAGCGAGAAGCCATACCAGAATTAATACACTTTACATTTATTCAGCAGTATGGTTGGGGTCTGCTCAATGAATAAGAAAACAACAAAATCCTGATTTATACATAATTTAGACAGACAATGACATCAGTGTTAAATCCAATATGCAATATTTGACTAAGGTGCCATTCCAAGGAATGTTAATCTTAAAATTCTAACCGGATGATCCACCCCACTTGAGTATCGGTACCACCAGGTGGGGGTGAGAGTAGTGTGGCATAATGCACATCTCTAAGGAAGCTTTTAAAGATTTTCTATTTTGTATATCCCTACAGCAGATTGCTGTCCATTCACACCTTATTTAATCAGGCTAAGGATGGGAGATATTGTACTACAAATTCTGCACTTTCTATCATCAATCTATTTGAGATTTGAATTAGCTGACCATGAGAATTATAATCTCCAAGACCATTCATAGGAACTTCCAAAACGAAACTGACAATGTTCCCTGTCAGACATATGCAAACTTGTAGATCTAATTTAATAACTAGCAAAATTGCCAAAAGCTGAAACCGGAAGTTCCTGGTTTTAAACACAAACAAGTTACAAAAATAAATTATAGAATCTAATTAGATCTACTTTTAATTATAATTATTAATCACTAACGTATACAATTACTTTTATTTTATGATTATCCTAGGGTAACTTATTGCACCTGTCGCAAGCGTTAATACTGGTGATAATACATTTTATTCAAATGAGAGCTGAATTTTAATCCAGCGCGTCCATCTTTAAACAGTTGTCACGGGAGATAACGCTAGCTTGTATGAAATCTCGCGTGGTCTTAATGACGTCACCGGAAATGAAGCATTGACAACTTTGGTAAATGGCCAAAATCTAGTAATGTAATAATTAATATTGTAAAACGCGTTTAAGAAAATTTTACTTAATGATTTATTATAAAGACCAGCCCATACCTTAACGAAGTGTTTAAACTTTATTTCAATTTTTCTAAAGGTAAGTATTAACGATAGAATATATGTGTTTAAGTGTTCACCACATGGTGTTTACTTTTTTCACCACGTGCAGTTAGAACTCAATGGTTCAGCACGGACTTCCTAGTGGCATTTTGGTGGTTTTCGTTTATGTATAGTATATATACTGTTGGCATTACAATTGGCGTCGCACTGTTCCATCTGATTAGAATGCGTATAATGGCATGGCCCGTTGTTTGTCAAAAGCTGAGAGCATGGTGCAGGAACTGGTCACAAACTATTTTCATTAGATTTGTCAAAGTTCTGAAACAGTCGTTTTTTGTCATAGTTGAAGTTTTGTGTTAGTACCTTGTAATTATACACTATAAATATGGATATAGCATTGGCGTAGACACTTTGGCATGGTGCAACTGCACCAATACTTTAAAAATATTCTACATCCTCAGCTTATTTCTGGACTTTTTTGTCCTCTGCTTTGCGAAGTACGGGAGACACTATTTTTGGTCTGTCCTTTACACTTTTTGTTTCCTTGCAATAACTTAAGAATGCCTGAATCAAATCTTTTGAAATTTTAATACAATGTACATAATTACAAAACACAGGCTAAGTTCGATTTTTTTGGTTATGCCTCTTTAATTTGTGAAAAATTGTCACACTTTGCTTTCCATGCAATAACTTTGGCATTGTAGAGTTGTTCCCCTTTCATTTGTGAAAAATCGTATTTTCTATTCGTCAGTCACACTTTTTGAGGTTTTCGTGCAATAACTGAAGAATACCTAAACAAATCTTTTGAAATTTTAGCACAATGTTTATAGTGATATAACACAAGCTAAGTTTGATTTAAGAGGTTGTGGCATTTGTTCTACAGTTATGCCCCATTAATTTGTGAAAATGTATTTTTTAGTGTTTTCCGTGCAATAACTTTAAAGGGTACCGCACGTCAGAATATAAATGGCTATTTATCGTTAAATAGACATGTAAATAACACAAAAATCAACAAATTTTAATTGTACGAAATTTATCAAATGAGAAAAATGACATTAAATATCATGATTTCAAGCGTTTCCTAAATGCTATGGGCGCCGCCATTTTGTAGCTCTTTTGTGATGGAGGTATTCGGTGACGTCATAACTGCACTTCCGTTCTAGTTATCGCGCAAATTGTATTGTGTCGTTAGTGAATGCTCTCTACTGAAACTCTTATGTATATACACTTATATACGTAATCAGTTTATATACAGATATACAGTGCATTAGTGAACATCGAAGGTAGACAATTAAACGCGAAAACGATTCTGAATTGAAGGACTTAACCCATTAAACATTGTTTTCTCCAGCGGAATAAGTGGGTGGAGTAATGCGATATGTTTTGTGGACAGCGTTGTGTTTAGTTTTCCTAATATGTGATTTCACAATGCCTCAGTGTCAAGCTTCTGGTGACATCACGCGCAAAACGCCTTTATACTTTGGGGTAGGACTTAAGATTGCAGAATGAAGCGTACCAATGCCTTGGCGTACTACTATCCAAGCTGCAATTTCTGATGATTTCAGTACGAAGATGACCATATGCGACATACATATAGACTAAGTGTATATTATCCAGCGGGAAGCTCTTAAAAATGTGCTAATAACATATAGCTCAACTGATTTCTGAAATTTAATTTGTAATTTTATATACTCTTCCAAAATATTGCGAAATTGATACAGCAAACTTTCACAATCTTATAATTGCAGGCTGTTTGAACAGGTGTGATAAACCAATTAACAATAAAAACAAGAGGTTAATGCCAAAACATAAGGTGTGAAAACGACATGGTATCTAAAAGTTATTATTAAAATACAAATTAAGGCTAATTAATTGTGACAGGCCCGATTAGCTCAGTCAGTTACGTGTCTAACAATCAATCCAGGTGTCTCGAGTTTGAATCCCCACCCGGCGACAGTCTCTGTGATGATTGACATACAACATTGTGTCTCAATATCATTTGTCTCTCACTGCTGATTCGAGTGGGAAAATTATCAGTTACTTGCGGTTGTTGGGTGTGCTCGAGTACTGGTTAACTTTTCAGAAAACAGTGGTTAGGTTAACTGAACATCTGTACAGTAAGCCCTCGATGGCAAAAAATGATGCTTAATATTCAGTCAACATTTAATTGGTCATAAAATCATTTTATTAATTTTATAATTAATAGGCAATTTAGTTTATTGATATATGGCTTTTTCACAGTCAACAAGGTCATTATTCGTGAATAGACATTTGAACTACCTCTACTTCGTAATGAAAAAAGATAAAGTAAAACCTTTGTTCCTTTATTTATTCAAGAATTCATGAAAAGTTTTTTTTTTACTGTTAAAAAAAGTGTTCTGGTATACAATTTATGAAAAAAATTCATAAAATCATATAACATAATTTTATTACTTGTAAGTTTGCATTGATATTGAAACCCTAATTAACTGAAAATGTTTTATTCGGTTATAAGGCATAATACTATGTGATATAACATCCTGTCATAAACCCTGGGGTCATTAAACCTGGGGTGATTACGCTTATTAGGGTACAATATGCACACTTTGGCAGGGTATTTCTCATTACCACATGGTGTGAATGTGGTGTTGGTGAGTTATGAAAGCTCAGCAGGGTGCCAGTAGCTGGACAGTAACATACACTTTGTGCAATATGCCTGTAGACATTATATTCCATATGACACTCCCTATAAGGAACAACATTCATACATGTTCAGGGAACTGGTAGAATAGATAATCATCAAATATCAAATTGGGTAGTAACACCATTTGAATAACCAAAAGACAGTGCCAGTTATGTAAAACAACACAAAAAAAAACCCCAACTCATTCATGCTTCATATAAATTTACTAAAATGGGTATGAAATCAAAATTTTATCAGCCATTTCTCAGTACGCAACAATGGCCGCACCAGCTAAACACGATAAGAAAAGAGATATAATATTATTTCTTATTCCCTCTTAGACAGGTAAATATATGTAACAAATATTTTCCCTTAAATTCCGTTCCTGGTCTAAATAGTGTTTTTGTTTTTTGATAATGTATTGACTGAGTAGCAAACAGTATATACCCTGATAGTACAGCATGAATGTGCAGGCTCGTCTGGATCTTCATCATCACTGACGCCAATAATATTATTTTTTTATCAAACTAAGGGTAATTTTACTATTTTGAAAAATTCAATCATCAATGTCAGGCTACATGATAAGAGTCAGAGTCGTGATTGATAAGTTTCGGGTTTGATCTCTGGTTCATGATCGGTGTGACTGTTTAACAGTTATCATCTTTTTGGGTGAAAACTTCATAAGACATTTATGTGTTTCTCTGTATTTTTTCTGTGATACATTCTAAATCTTCTAAATTTCCATTAGTATGGTCATTGCATCTGCAGCACGTATTTTCGTCGGACGAAAGCATCCTTACACAGTTTTTGCAGCTGCAAAAATCTTTCACATATGTGAACAACTGTGCCGTCTAACTATTTCTCTCGTTTTCTAATTCATTTAACTCTGCTTCCGAAAATTCTGGTTCAAAGTTGTAGGCCACAAGTACTTCTCCGTTACTAAAATCAATTTTATCATTCTTGCGAATACTTTTGCCGGTGACTATAATTGCACGTTTCTATATCTGCTGTAGCGTATAAATCAATTATGTTTTAAACCGGAAGTGCAGTTATGACGTCACGCAGGTATCCAATATGGCGACTTCCACCACAAAGTCGATGTGCGAAAATGACCGTTACAAAACGAGCTGATTTATCTTTATGGACTCGAATTTATGCATAAAAATACTATTAATAGAAAGCTGAACTCATAGCTATTCATATTATCCTGTTTTATACACAGGGTTGCGTTCCCCTTTAAAATGCCCTAATCAGATCTTTTATAAAATATTTAGCCACACCAATATCAAATTTGTGTCTATGCCCATGTAAAGAATTTATATTGTCACTAGCCTCTCTGATTTGACCATTGTGAATGTATGGAAACAAAAATAGAAATATAATATACATTATTTTAAATAACAGTGAACATATAATTTCAGAAATTAATGGTCGTCTCTTTCTAAAAAGCACCTTTGGCAGAAAATGGGGAGGAACAAAGTTTGTTCGGAATCTCATTTGTCAGTATTTATAAACAGTCACTGGGGGATAATGTAGGAGATGTATAGAAGTTGTCAAGCTGCTTCAAGATTGTTTTTAAACACATCTCTTTCAATAGATCCACTTTGCATATGGAACACATTGCACAAAAGTGATGAATTTATAAAAAGAAAATTGTTCAATAATTGTACTAAACCAAAGAACACAAGGTACCCTCTCATTATTGTCAACAAGAAAGTGATTTGCTATGTAATGGCACAATAGAATCAAATACATGTGTATCAGCTGATGTGTATATGCAATGGTGGAACATGGGCAGATTGAGCATACATTTTGAAATGAAGGAATTGAATGCATAATTATGAGAGATTTTTTCTGCATGATGAAATTTGAAAATGTTGCCATTTTTAACAAATTTAAAGTTATTTCTTACTTATTCAAGTATATTAAACCTTAAGTAAACAAAGGTTATCGTCATCATGAAATGGTTTTTTTTTAATGCCCGTACCTCAAAGGTCAAGGTCACACTTTGAGTTTGTTTGACACACTTTGAATTTGTGTGAGATTTCGTGTCCAGCCTGTAACTTTGTCATGCATAGATGGATTGTATTTATAAATACTATCTACAAATGATCAACATAACATGAGGACATGTTGCGAGTAAGACCCACACCTATACCTCAAAGGTCAAGGTCACAATTTGAGTTTGTTTAACAACACTTTGAGTCTGTGAGATTTTGTGTCCGGCCTGTAACTTTGTCATGCATAGATGGATTTTAATGATACTTGCTACAATTGATCACCATAACATGACAACATGTCACGAATAAGACCCACACCCGTACCTCAAAGGTCTAGGTCACAATTTGAGTTTGACAACACTTCGAGTCTGTGTGAGATTTCGTGCCTGGCAAGCAACTTTGTTATGCATAGATGGATTTTTATAAATACTTGTTATAAAATTTAATGATCAACATAACATGACATGACGACGTGTTGCACTTAATATCCAAACTCCCACTTCAAAGGTCAAGGTCACAATTTAACTTCGTTTGACAACACTTTCAGTCATTTTGACATTTCTTGTCCGGTCTGTCATCTTTGGATAAATTTTTAAAACACTTGGCTCTGTTGATCAACATGACATAATTAAGTGTCGCATGTAAGACCCAGAACCTTTCCTCAAAGATCAAGGTCACACTTTTGATATTGTGTGTCTGGTCTGTGACTTTGCCTTTAACTTAGCTCAATTAATCAAGATGACAATTGTCATGACGACGTGTCATAAGTAAGACCTAGACCCATACCTCAAAGGTCAAGGCCACAATTTCAGTATGTATGACAAAACTTTGAATCTGTTTGAGATTTCAAGTCCGTCCTTTAACAATATCGTACATGGATGGATTTTAAAAACACTTGGCTCAATTTATCAACAATTGATCTTTAACTTTGTCTTACATTTAGAGATTTTAAAATAGCTTGACACAAGTGATCAGCATGTCATGATGATGTTTTAGCAGCATTTAGCTGTTGAAATACCAAGACCTTTACATCACATGTCAAGGTCAAGGTTACACAAAGGTCAAGGTCATGCTTTAATGTAAAAAAACATGAAATTGCATGTCTAGTCTGATACATCAGCCCATTACTCTTTATATTCATGGCTAAATCACTACCTATTATAACATAATTATATTGTGTTTTTTTTCAAAGACCATTTGGGGGGCATGCAACACTTACCAGTGACTTTTTTCTTGTCTTAAATAGAAATCATAAGATATAAAGCAAGTAAGACATGTTAGAACTTCCTGTGCATATTGCACTACGTTCAAGATGATAGTCGTTAGAATTGTTGTCTTTGAGAAATTTCTTGCCCTGTAAGTGATCTCGGGACAAATGACCACCACTTATCTCTCGAGTTCAGCTTGCTCAAAAAGTCTATGTGAGAAAGTTTTCCAGTAACTTGCTAAAAGGATGGTGATTTTTCTCAGATTCATTCTAGAGGCTTCCTCCACCAATAAAACTGGATATGCCATAAATATAACCTGTCATGTGTTGAAAATAACTATAAAATGAACATGTGTCCAGTGTGATGTAACAGGGCTGAAATTTTGCCCAGGTCACTCTGCCCTTGTATATTATTTCTTTTCCCATTTTTTTTATTAGGTCATAATGAATTAATTGCTAGTGATTAATTCCACCCCCTAATTTTCATGCCACCCTTACCATTTTATTTTCATTAAAAAAAAATACTTTTAAAGAAAAATTTGGATGATAATCTAGCAATTGATTTATAATGGCCTAATTTCTCTCATAGGGGGTGGGTGGATTTTCAGGATAAAGAAACTTGTGGGATACCTGTGGTTGGTAGGCTACTGTCCTTTCTTTTCAACTTGTTATTCATATATATCATGATTTTTTTTTTTGCATACCAGGTTTCTGAAAATTATGTGAAAATCCCCCTTTAGAGGCCCTGGCCCCATTTTCCCAAAGTTAGGTGATGGCTTTGTAATCATGGACGTTACAACAAGTGTTATCTTGAATGATAATAGGTATTGAATAGGGAGTTGATGGAAAGTTCATCATGATGGTCCACTTGTAAGTGTTTAGAACATGATATTGAGGCCATCCTTAAAAAAATATTTATGTATTGTGCTCTGACCCACTATTTTTCATGTTGGTAGGTAGGCAAGTTTTTTTTCTGCCAAATTTTGATTTTGCATAGTCATTTTAAAGAAAAATGGACAGAAATCATGAAAAAAAAATGCTTTGAAAGTCAATATAAAAAAGTTTGGGTAGTTGCAATTTTGAGTGAGTAGGTAGGAGCACAGCAAACAATTTATTTTTTAAGGACGCCTTGATCGTGGACAGATTTTTATTGTACAGTTTGTGACCAGGAGGGCACAGGGGCATAACCACAACCTCTCTAATACTGTACACTAAAATGTTGAAATACATTAAAACAAAATTGTCTACATCAATTGGCATTTAATTATTTTGTGATGATCTTGAATTTGAACATCTGCCTCAGGGTTTTCATTTTTAACTGATCGCCGATTGAAATCATCGGTTAAAATCAGGTTTGGATTGGTTGTTTTTTCAGAAACATCAAACATTTGCCCCCCTTGACCCCCGGCCTAAACTGTTGTTTTTCTCTTTCAATCTGT
The DNA here is from genome assembly GCA_029582155.1 of Panopea generosa. Taxonomy (NCBI): domain Eukaryota; kingdom Metazoa; phylum Mollusca; class Bivalvia; order Adapedonta; family Hiatellidae; genus Panopea; species Panopea generosa. The sequence goes on along the minus strand of CM055908.1, from coordinate 2,598,724 downwards.
TGTTTGATTTTAAAATGATAACCCTGCTGCCTTAAATGTTATAATTAAGGTAACAACTGTAATGATGTGAATGTCTGGTTTCATTCATAAGTTAATTACCACAGCATCAAAAACAGTTACATTATATGTGATGTGTGACATTGTGTTTTCAGACAATATAGTTTCATAAGTTGTCTCCCTCTGACATTGAATATATTATTAATATATATAATCATAATCAGTGGGTTTTTATTACTTTTAGGGAAAGGGGATCAGTGCCTTTTGAAGGGGGGAAAATGAGCATTTGGGCAAAATTTAATAGGTCATAAAATAAAATTTAAAAAAACAAATCGTAAGTGTATATTTAAAATAGATTTTCATTTATTTTTTTTTATTTTTTTGTTTTTGAGGGGGATTTTTCTGTCATTAGTGGGAAAAAACATTATTTTGAAAGGGGGGTGGGGAATGGGGCCGAATATCGCGAATATTTGGGTTTAAAAAAACACTGATAATCTTTCTACATAAGTATTTGAACTTTTTTTTATATTTCACAAAGTCACTTTTTTTTGGCTTACAAAAGCATTTTTTTGATAAAAGAGCCATAATATGGAGTCCGGAAATTTGTATTACATCACAAACCCTTTAGTGTCCTTTATTTTAATATTTAATACTTGTTAAATTTTATGCTTTATTAGGTTACTACGCTATTTAATAATATTATATTGTTAAAAATATTAACAGTTTCTAGATTTATGTATAAAGGAATGTGATTTTTAAATTTCACTGTTAGTAACACTGGACACTATACTATAAATTCATTTATTTATGGTCAAATTAGTTTTTTGCATTTATTAAGTCTACTTAAATGAATTACCAGGTTTAGTTTAATTGTTTCAAATGTAAAACTGGTTATTTAGTTCAATATTTAGAAATTAGTGCCAAGTAGAAGTATGATGTAACAAGACACCATGTACGATGTAACTGGACGCAAAATGTGTAACAGGACAACACAAAACTGCAGAAATTGTGTAACAGGACACCAATATAGGCCCCAATAAAAGACACTTAGTTACACCATTGCAGACTCAATGCATCTATACAATTTGATTCAGGTGTTTCAACTACTATCTTCATGCAAAAACAGTCACAGGACATTTCTGTTAACAATGTCTGACCAATCATAAACATTTAATTGAACTGGATTTTTGTATTCATGAATAAATCAGGCACAGGTGTTAACACTTTACACGGTGAAAATTGTGTCCCTATTTCACTTGTTACACACAAACAATTTGAGAGTAAATAATACATCAAATATATATATTAAAGTTTATATTGTTCCCTCGTACTTTCAGACATCTTAATTGTTAAAACCCATTTCATTTTCATGGGTACAGCATGTCAATCACTGTTAACCATGAGATTCCTGTTGTCGACCTAATACGATACACTGCATCGGTCGGGCAGAACTGAACAAAACCTTGTTAATTATTCATAATGGTACTTCCATACATCACATATCATTTTGGTAATGCTTAAAAGCATTTTAAATGCAATTAAAGAGACCGGAGGATGTATCGAAACATTGTCGTCGTAACTTTTTTCCGAAAACTGACCACGTGTACATTGTCGTCTGCCATATATCGAGTGAATTCCTCAACCTTCCTTCTCGCTGCCTGCCATAGAACTGACCTCAGTCGGTTACACGTCTAACTATCAATCCAGGGGTCGTGAGTTCGAATCACCTGCTCGGCAACAGTCTCCGTGATGATTGATATACGACATTGTGTCTCATTATCATTCGTCTCTCACCACTGATTCAAGTGGGAAAGTTATCAGTTACTTGCGGAGATGGGGTGTGCTCGATTACTGGTTAATCCCAGGAAACACTGGTAAGGTTAACTGATCACCGGTTAGCCCTCGATGGCATAAAAATGACGCTAAATATTCAATCAATCAATCAATTTGACTGGTATTGATGTTGTAAACAGACTCAAGGTTTAAAGGTTACGTGGGCGAATTACTTGGTAATTTTCCATTATGTTCAGATACTGTGACGTAACAAAAGAGGACATGTTTCTCGTAACTTGGCTGTATGCCATATTTGGTTTCTAGAATGCCATGTTTATGTCATTTTCATAGTGCACTGTCGATCACATAAAAACAACATGTGTACGAGGTCGTCAATGTCAAGGTTGTAAGCTACAACACATTTTGTCATGACCTAACTCTGAGGACACGATTGGTTACGCCACATTACAGAAAAATATTTAGTCAAATTCTCATATTTACGTTGCATATAGAAAAACAGAAGTTATTTAATTCAAATAAGAGGAAACTGAAGTTTATTTCCAAAAAAAAACCACAAGCTGTTTCAGTTTAGAAGATTAGAGTAATACATGTTTAGTGCAAACACACGCAATGAGCACCACGAAACCAAGAAATTACACAATAAAATAATGATTTAAGAGAAGTTTTAAGTTGTTAAAAAAGTACCAAACGTAACAATTAAGAGAATTGTTTGTTTTTAAAAGGTTCTGCAAATTACTTTAAATTATTATTATATACTTCTACAGCTTATATTAATTTATGTAGAATTTGTGTGATGTAACGCAAGTTCCCGGACTCCATATTATGGCTCAAAAGGTATTTGAACAAAAGTTATTCACACCTTTTAGTGAAACCCATCAACAGACATTTTCTTGTATCACAGAAAATGCTTATTATTCTCTTGTAAGGTATTGACTTGATTATTTACTGATTATTTGTAACAACGTGCAGGTATAAATGTCCTTATGAAAAGCCATCCAGATTGGTTTACATATATTGAGAACTGAGATTGGCTTCTGCCACATATTTTTGATATTAAACTGAATATCCTTAAAATAGAGAGTTGGAGTTTTGGACACGAAAGAAGGAAGTTGTAGAGTTTGTTGTAGAGATGTGTTGGGTTAGGAAGGGCTTATGTTAGGCTTGTTGGTGAAGAACTTATTTGAGTTAAATAAAGAACGTACATTGTGTCATACTTGGAACTTGGAGAAATATTGTGTGACTTGAAACTGTAATTAATGTGGAAAATGAAAATAGAATAAAACAAATTATCTGGCATTGAATTATTTTGTGGTGATCTTGAACTGGATCATCTGCCTTGAATGTTATAAACATCATAACAATCTGTGACGTGCATGCAATTATGGGTGTCAGTTCGTGCATGAGCAAATTCCCCACAGCAACAGAAAGCGGACTAACCCCATAGTTTGGTCATAGATGTGTTGGACAATGGACATCCTTTACAAGTCATATGTTGTATATTGTAAGTTTCTCGTGGTTTTTATGCTGATCAATATCAGCCTATCTATTCATATCCGGACATAATCTGGACTAAATGTTGGAGTGTGTCTTGCTCTCGCTTGAAAGTTGCTGATATCGTGCAGTAACATTGAATTTTCCTACAAAGGTTTCAAAAATTTTCCATTTATCTGTAATGACCATGATCATTGATAAAGAAAAATTGAATTTCTCGTGTCATGACATTTTTCATTTGATGTAAAGTGTTAGGACTATTGACACTGTGACTTTCAGCACATGGCCAATTGAGACCTTCCTATGATAATGGATGTGACGGATATCGTTTGGTTCCAGACCTACGGTATTAATGTATTGTTTATTCTAATTTTATTTAGCTTTGTTGCACAGAGAACTCAAAGGTCATAATTTATGAACTTCTTTTAGAGCCGCCTTCTGGGTACAACAAGTACTAAGTGTTGTTTTTTTATAGGCATCAGATTAAGTTGAGGATTGAGCCAGCAACTTCTGGTGTGGGCGGTCAGCATGCTGTCGCTACACTACCATCCCAGTAATAATTTGATTGTGTTTCAGTCATGACTCCTGTTTCACCAATAATATATGTATGTAAGCAGTATACTTATATATTATAAAATCTGAGAAAAACATTCAGGTGATTATGATTTTAGACTGGTTCTGGAAAAAATAGCATAAATTATTTTTTTTAAAAATTATATTGATTAATGAATATTTACGAAAGCAGACAAAATGGAGGTTAGTATTTAAGTTTAAACTTATGATAATGTTTGTGAAACAGGAACCTGTTTGCTGAAGACCTGAAAACATTTTTACCCCTTATGAAGGATTAACATTTTTGCATGTTATTATCATACAGGAAAATGTATTGAAATTGTTTTCAGTAAGACAAGAAATGTATAGTAGTCCATCATGGTTCCAGGCTGACTTTATGGTCATTTAAAATAACAGATTTATTTGTATAAAATTATGCACAATATCAGAATTTTTCTTTTTTCCTTTCAGAAATGTCTCTCTTGGAGAGCCTCGATGCTCACATGGATTCTTTTGATCATGGATTTCTGGTATGTTTATAAAATTCAACTTTATTACAAACACTTCAATAGTTATATTAAAAAAATAAACAAGGCCATAATAAATCAATTGCTAGATTATCATCTCCACCACCCCTTAATTTTTATGCTGCCCCCAACCCTTTTTATTTTCCTAAAAAAAAATTTGAATTAAAAAATAAAATCCTCCCGCCCTCCCCATTTCTAAGAAAAATTTGAATGATAATCTAGCAATTAATTTATAATGGCCTCGCTAACAGTATGAAATAGAAGGTTATTAAAACAAAAAATAAATGTTTAGCTTGACATTTACATGACTAGAAAGAACCCCTGCGTTATTATGTGCACTCCATCAACTCCAATTGGTAAAATCTATCGTGTCATTTATTTCGGTCATTTTGGATCTGATAAGTAGGGAGTCGGCTAGTACTTGTCATATCCATTTATCAGACTGGACGTGTTAAAGCAAATGTAAATATTTTGCACTCTATCTTTTATCTAAACTTAAATCGTTTATATCTAATCTGTCATTTGTATTGGTCACTGTGGATCTGCTATATATGGGTGTAGCTCCAGTTGTCGGACAAGACGGACAAAAGCAATTTTAGTAAATATTTTGACTTCCTGTAATCTGAACAAAACTCAGTTTTGATAAAAAACTAATTGTCCAATCAACTCTACAAGACCATGTTTACATTGTGTCTAAGATAGCAGTTGTTAGCCAAAGAACATCACATACAGCTAGCTCTGAAATGTTTATGATAATAGTTTAAAGGTTAACTATAGCTAGTTGCCAGTTATCAATAATTTTCTTTGATTGTCTACCTCTGTTTTAAATTATTTCAGCCGTGATAACTCTTCATCACACTAGTTCAGTAGATGGGTGTCTATTTAGTTTGAAAATCACTTTTTATGCATATGCGCAATATTCAAGATGGTCGCCATTAGATACTTATATTTTAATTTTGTAAGACTGTTGAAAGCAGTAACATAGAGACAAGAACTTTATATAACCTGGGTTAACCCTTTACTCCATAGATACGCGTTTTCCCGAATCAATCACAGAAAGTCATTGAAAACAGTGAAGGAAGTGTTCAGATTGCTTGTAACAAGCAATCTGAACACTTCCTGCACTGTTTTCCACTCTTTCGTTTAATATAAACATAATTCACCCATTGCTGATATGTGGTGAATTAATGCTTTCAATATTAGAGGTGTCCAAAGGCGTCTATATGAAGTAAAGGATTGGTTGGCAATTTTTATGCATATATTAACTTTTTCTGAAAATTATATCTACATGATACAGATTTGATAATAGATTGCCCCAGTATTGGCAGACTCTTAATTTCGTTTCTGTTATTGCAAGTTGCAAAACTTTTGTAAATATTTGAAATGCATTATATATAGCATGTTCGTCAGTTAACCAAGCCACCAGTACTAGAGCACACCCATCTCTGCAAGTAACTGACAACTTTCCCACTTGAATCAGTGGTGAGAAAGGAATGACAATGAGACGCAATGTCATAAATCAGTCGTCACAGAGACTTTTGCTGGGAGGGGATTCCAACTCACAACCCCTGGATTTATATTTGAATGAAGTAAAAAATAGCCCTATGACTCGGTGGGTTCCATATTTAATACATGGATGAAGAAGGAACAGTTTTTTTTACTAAAACTTCTACAGTTTTTGTTGACAACGTTTTTAAGGCAAATCGTTCAGGTAGCTACAGATTACGCACATCATAAGTTAGGTTACCGTATCATTTGGAATGTGCACTGCACTGTTATGACTGGTTGCTATACAGTCCACCATAACCTTGACACAATTATTGATAGTTTGACAGTTGATAGTTTTAAGATAAGATCAGGTGTTTTTAGTCAGGTGATTGTAAAGTCACGTGCCAGATATTTTTCGAACACAAATTGAAAGTAAGAACAAAATACAAGCTCAGAAAGATATTTTTTAACCTTAGAAATAAAGAGCTCATTGACACAAATATGTATTTCTTGCAGGATCTTAATCCCATGGAGCAGACTGTTGTTGACGACATCATGTCTGAGATGACCGTTGGCATGACAATAGAAGAGGAGATCATTCAGCTGCAGGAAGATGGATTATTAGACTTGAACGATCACAGCGGTCTACCTTGCAAGTTGGGCATTGAGGCCACAGATATGGGAAGCCTGCTGGAACAGTTTGAGGAAGGTAATCTTAAAATATAATAAGAATGCAACTGATCATGTTGTAATTGTTATACATTTGTATGATGTGAAAGATAGAAGTGAATTCATATCATTTTCAGCAAGGGCAGTGATGCTGTCTTTGAACACAAGTCGATTTAGCTGTTTTCTATCATTTCAAACTAAAAAATACCCTAATTGAAAACAAGCAAAATATATAGAAAACTATGTAGTGATAATATCTGAAGTGGTATTACAAGTTGTTGTTTTATCTATTTAGATATTTGTTTACAGATTCATTATTATCAGTTTATGCTCATTTTTAGTGTTTGTAACATAAAAATTTTCAGTTCACCAGCACTGCCCATAGTGACAAAATGCTGAAACAATACAGAATATATATACTGGTTTTCAGTTTGTGTGATGGGTGGAATACCTCAGAATGAATCTTGGTAAATAACTAACCAGCATTCTAACAAATATTTAAAATGGGCCGGATTCTAACCAGTTTTATTAATTGCTTGTAAATGACATTGAATATAACCAAACTTTTGATATTTTTATGACAAGGCTTTCGGTTTCACTATATTTTAATTATATTTTTTGTCCCCGCTTTGCCAAAGGCGAGAAACATTGATTATTTGGGTCTGTCCTTACGTCACAATTTGATTTCCTTTCAATAACTTAAAAATGCCTTAATGAAATCTTTTGAACTTCCAGTACAATGTTTATAACAGGTTAAGTTTGATATTTGGGGTTGTGACTTTTAGCTATGTAAAGTTGTGCCCCTTTAATTAGCGAAAAATGGTCCTACTTTGGTTTCTGTGCAGTAACTTAAGAATGCCTGAATCAAATCATTTAAAATTCTAATACAAAGTTTATAATGACAAAACACAGGCTAAGTTTGATTTTCTGGTTGTTACTTTTGGTGCTGTAGAGTTGTGCCCCTTTAATTTGTGAAAAATGGTAATTCCTTTCCGTCTGTCACATATTTGGGGGTTTCCATGCAATAACTTATGAATGCCTGAATAAAATATTTTGGAATTTTAATACAATGTTTATAATGACAAAACACAGACTAAGTTCAATTTTAGGGATTGTGGCATTTGTCGTTCTACAGTTAATGTCCCTTAAATTTGTGAAAAATTGTATTTTTGGGTGATCCATGTAATAAATGCCTCAATCAAATATTTTGAAAAAAGTGGGGGACCTGAATTTGCTTGTTTTTTTTATGTAAAACAAGAATCTCTTCATTGCAGCTTCACAGACCCTTGGCGACTGTGATCTGTTGGTACCGAGTTTGAATATAGACAGGTGTGTACATAACTGGAACATGTGTTGACACATATTAGCAAATATCGTTATCCATACTACTTAATTTTAGATAAGGCAGGCACTAATTGCTATTTCATTCTAAAACTAATATGGTGGCAACATGCATCTCTCTATAACAGATGCTTGTCTATGTACATGGCAATCGCTCATTTTGTACTCTGTAAATTGCTCTGGTAATTCGAAAAGAATAAGTTGAGATGTTACTATTCTGTTCATTGTTTTTCCATAACCAATTGTACAAGGTTAGCAACTTCTTTCCACATATTTACTCATAAAACTCTTTTGTTAAAAAATAATTATATCTAATAACTAAGACAACATCAATCCATTATACAGATGTTTCTAGTGCTAACAAAATCGAGAAATCTGTTGCATAGAAATGAAACTTTTCCCTTAAGTAGTCTATAATATTTATAACATAAATAATTCTGTTTACCTCCAGCACACCTAGCAGTCCAGTTGTACCTAGCTATGAAGAAGTCAAAGATGCAAATGGTAAAGTCATTTTATGTTTTCTTTTCACATCAATTATCAAGACTTGTTTACCTTATGAAACAAACTCCAAAATTCAGCTACTTCCCGATTAAAAATATCATTTTTTTTCCCTCATTGGGTTTAGACGCATAACATTTCTAAATTGAAAGAAACATTTTTAACTTCATCTTTTCTTGAAAAAAAACCTAAGAGCTATTGTCATGACCCTGGCGTGGTCCTCAGGGTAAAGTTTTATGTTTAGCTCAGCTTTTTCTCTTTTCCTGAGCAAATGACTCATATACACATTCATATTATGTTATAGAAACAATGTATATAGCTAACTTTCCATACTTTGGGCTCTGAAAATCTGAGGTTTTTATGCTCCCCCAAAGGGGGGAAGCGTATAATCGCTGCTTTGTCTATTGGTTATTTCTCTACAACCTCTGGTTGAAATTCTTGTCCGCACTATTTCTCTACTACCCAATGTTGGAATTTTATGAAACTTGCTAGGATGTATCATTACCAAGTGCAGATGCGCATATTGTCTTTGTGTATCGGTTCAATGATTTTTCATTGAGTTATGTCCCTTTCATTGAGTCTGTGACCAAATTCTTGTTGGCACTATTTCTCTACAACCTCAGGTTGGCATTTTATGAAACTTGTTTTACATGCTTGTCATACATAGCCGCGTCCATCCCAAAATTCTTGTCCAGGCTATTTCTCTAGAACCATTGATTGGAATTTTATGAAATTAGCTATGATGTATCACTACCAAGTGGAGATATGCATACTTTCTTAGTGTTTACGTTTGATGATTTTTAGTTCTACTGGCCAAAGTAGAGTGTGTATTGTCTTAGTGTTTTATTTCTATAATTTTTCACAGAGTTATGGCCCTTTGATTCTGTTCATTACCACACATCATTGTTATGATCTTCAAGAACATGGAAGTGCAATGAGACTTGGAACATGAATAATGCAGTAGAGGTCAATGTGTGGTGGTGCAGAGTGAAGAACCAAACATCTCTTCCAAACATTATCTTCCCTTTACACCCCCTTTCCCTTTACAAACAATGCAGCTACTACTCAATCAAGCACTTGTTCAGGGAGCATCCGTCGGTTCCACAGATATCTTGTTTTTGTTTAGCACGGATTTGATTATTTTATTTATTTTATTTTTTAAATCTATTTTGTTTTTCAGTATAAAACTATTGATTCTGTAAGCTAATCACCATTAACTAAAAAAAGATTAAACTAAGTTTTTTATCTGTTTCTGAACACTACTTACTAGTAGACTAAAACTTCATAAACACATTCATAAATTGACCTTAATAAAGACAAGAGTCTTTACCTGCTTGTGGTGCTCTTGGTTTTAGGAGGATTTTTCTTGTACAAAATAGAGAATAAAAACAACAACTGGATATGAAATATTACCGTAATGTAATATCTAATAATTAATGCAGGAATTGGGAGAGGAAGGGACCCTGGGTCAGTCCCATTTTTATAAAAAAATCTCCTATTGATGGTGGGAAAATAATAATGATTATTAAAAATTGACCCATTGAAAAAACAACAAATTGTTTTATATTTTTTTCCTTTTACCCTATTTAAAGGATCTGCCCCTATACCCCTAAAACAGAATAAAATATGATTGCTTTATTGTGCACGAATGTGCAGTGTTTTTATTTCTGACCAGCAAAGTAGCCATATTGTTTCTCTTCATGCATAACAACATATCATATTCAAATTTTATCCAGAAAACATTGAGAAGAAAGAGCCGCAGTTGACACCAGAAATGATACAGAGAATCAGGTCACTACGGAAACAAAAACAGAAATCAGCTGTCCTGTTACCGCTAAATGTCCCTGCAAAGCGTGGTAGAGGTCGTGCAATGACAAGAGGTCATCCAGTGGCTCTTCCTGCTAGTTGTACCCCACTGAGACTTCAGCGTGTCATAAAACAGGATCAAGGACTTATAGACAGTCTGCCATTGGCTAAGGAGTCTGACTTGAAGAAAGGGTCAAAGGTGAAGAAGAAAGAGGAGACAGTGGATGTGGACGAGAATTATTTTGAATTAATTGTAGATCATGACTACCCAAGAAATGTGGCCAATCCCAAAATTTGTGATATAAGCAATAGTGATAATGAAGTTAATGTTGACATAGAAGAAGGGGAGGTGGTGGATGAAGAGGAACGTGATCAAGTTGTGGATAAGTGTAGAAATGTTCCAGATAAGTCTAAGAATGACAAACACTACAGTAAAAGAGGCGAGAGTCCAGAATTTGACCATGATAGTAGTCTGTATTTTGACAAACTGCCTTCTTACTACACAGCACTTTCTATTCCAACTAAGCGGATCAAGAAAACAGCCTCATGTGTAACAAAGAGAGGTGGTAGAGGGGGAATCAGTGTACATGACTACATAGAGCGGGATGGGTCCCCAGTTCACGATACCTCTACATACAGTAAACTGCCAGATTACTACAGTTCTTTCACAAACAGTACAAAGTATGATTCTCTTTCTGATACTAGAGGAAAAGACATAGATGAAAGTAAGGATAGTGGGTACTCCAGTCTTAGTCATACCCCAAGACCTTCAAAGTCGAGATCACGGTCATGTTCTCCATCACAATATGTTAGCGTGTCGAGGTCTCGTTCACCGCATTCTCATTCCTCCAAGATAAGAAACTCTTCATACTCGCCTTATTCCAGCCGCTCAAGGTCATGTGCAAGGTCGTCCTGTTCTTGCTCAGACTCGAATAGCTGCTCTAGGTATGTTCAGTGTGTAATTGTCCTTCACTTTCTTCAACATTATCTGCTTTTGTATCTTCAAATAAGATATCTGCTTCATTGGTAAAGTGTGTGTGCTATGTTTGTGAATTTATACATAAATTTAAACACATCTGTACATGTATAACATATAACATGCTATTTCTGCAGCAAGTGAAGGAATGACTATTGAGATGTTATTTTATTACAATATCAATATCCAGTTATTCTGATGTCTCAATACTTTGTCTGAGTATGAAGATGGTTCCATACATAGAGGATTTTACATGAGTGCTTATTTGATATTAAATTTATTAAACAAGTTGACAAAAATATATTGTGTGAGACTCTACTGAGCAAGACCATCCTATCTTTTTTGCCAATAAATTCAATAATCAATGAGCTCAAAATTTAATGTAAGATTCTGTTATCACATAATTCAAGAAATCGGTACATTTAACGTATATTTTCAGATTACCACTATAGAGAATGAAAAAATTGCGCATATAGTTTATGTCAGTTATGGTATGACAAAACGTCTGAAAATAGTCATTTTATCATGATAAATCAACATCATTCGGGGGAGGGGTGGGGAAAATTAGTGATATAAGTTGATATAACAGACACTGACATTGTTATTCACATTGTTATTTATTAAGGATGTTTGTGTCTCTGGTTAGAGTAAAAAATATTGTTTTTTAAACTGTCAAATATTTATTTCCTTAGTTCAAGGTCATGTTCAACGTGTTCATCAGGCTCACAGTCAAGGTCACGGTCAAGGTCAGCAGAGAGGTCTTGGAAAAGAGAGAGGAGTATTAGAGGTGAAAGGTCACACAAAAGAAATAGGTAATTAGAACTTAAGAAAAAAAATAGTGGAACATATTCAGAAATGTTATTAAATGGAAAAAAAAATTTCCAATACCTGCAATTATCAAATTCCAAAAACTAATTTCTGACTGAAGATAAGCATGATAAGAAATGAAGTTAATGACATTTTTTCATGATATATAATTTTGCCTTTTCTGTATCCATCCAGTGGGAGTTCAGTCTCATTCTTTTCTTGGTATAAGGCTGTTTAAAAATATATAAAAAACAGGATTTTGTTCTTGAAATATAATTTGTAAGACGTGCTATAACCTACTTGCAAAATTGCAGTTACCGAAACTTTTTTATTGACTTTCAAAGCATTAATTTTTTTTCCAAATATCTGTCCATTTTTGTTTAGAATGATAATACAAGAGAAAAATTTGGCAAAAAGAAAAAATGGCTACTTCATTAAAAGTGCTGGCTCGGTACAGCAAAAAACATTTACATGTATTTAGGGATGGCCCAGGGATGTTGACATATAAATTGTAAATTTAAAGCGGGGCGGTAGTCTAATGGATAGTGTTGGCCGCTCACGCCAGAGGTTGCGGGTTCGATCCCCTGGCCGACCCAGTGCCTCTCATAAAACAACACTTAGTAATGGTTCTACCCAGGAAACAGCGGTTCATATAAGCTCTCAGCTTTCATCGCGATCGAGCTAAAATAAATTAGTATAAACTAAATTGTATAAAACAAGAACACTTACAAATTAAATTATTGTATTTTTTTTCCACTTCCAATATTATCTCACTAACTTCCCTAAATGAAGGGACCCATCCACATTCCTCCAAAACAAAACAAAAAACAACACTGCAGTATTGCATAATAATTATATATTAGCTTGGAATGCTGGATAAACTTTTGTAATCATTACCTATTGCAGATTTGCTTCAGCTCCTAGAACGAGCCTTCGAACAAAGTCGCCTAAATGCCACTCGTCCGGGAGGCGAAGGTACAATGCTTTTATTGCATAAAGTGTTGTGTGTTTCAAAAACATTCAGTTCATGTAATTGTCTGATTTGTCCACTAACAGTATTATGATTGCTAAATAAATAATGTAACCTTGTAATTTTGAGATCATATTAACATGGAAACAGCATATTGCCATACTGGTATATAATTTTTCGCCATAAACTTTGGTTTTTGCTCATAACTATATGTCTCCCAGTCTATTACATATTTTTTCTCTCCTTTCTCAACCTGTTCTAAAATTTTAAGGGTAACTTATTTCATAGGTGATTTGTATATATAATGTAAGTGATTGAAAATATAGTGAATAATATTGTCCGAAGTACAGGAACTCCATTGGCAACAAAATTGCCTTCAACATTTTCAAAGTGATGTAACTTGTGTGAAAAGAAAAGAATACCCAGATCAGAGACCTTGAAAAACTATAGCGGTCATTGATGGTTCTGCATAGATACATGTATACTCCGACGTCTTCCAGAACAAATATAACTGCTGTGTGTAATCATTACTGTTTCTTCCCTCCCTGATAACATTGACAAAACTAGATTTGAGATATGATTTAGATATTCACATTAACATTTTGTGCATACCTTTGTAGGTCAAAGGAAAATTCATACTCAAGATCGAAGTCACGAGATTGTTCAATGTCTCGCTATAGAAGCAGGTAAGTGTGTTTTGTACTTTGAGTACAGTGCAGGTGAGTCTGCATTCACCATCAGGCATCACACGAGGTAATAATTAGGTCTCACTTCACAGTTGTATTTTGTTCTTTGTTCTATATCAAATAAGGTAATGGATTTCCACATTAAAAAATGAAACCACATAGAAGTATTTTTTTCCTCATATAAAAATGCATAATAACTTGTAGTTGGCCAGCTTCAAGGTTTTTTAAGAGGGTACAGTGACTTTTTTCAAAAAGAAGTCCTCAAATGCTCAAATACATGCTTCTGTTAAAATCCTATAGAAGTAACTTTTTAAGAACAGTGTTGTCTTATTGCAGTATTTATACTATGTCAGCTTTTGCTCTACTCATCTGCAGTAAGAAATCACAACCAATATGAAAATATTTCAAACCAAAATACATAGACATTTTTTAAGTGTAAGAATCCTGTTACCACAGGGGAAAAAGTTACTTGGTTAGATGAGAATATATATGTTTCAATACATCCAGAATAGGTTCTCTGTAACAAGTGTGTGATGGGTATAGAGAAAGTGTTAATGCCTGATGGTCTCAAAGTTCAGTCTGCCAAAAATAAATATAGCCTGAGAACCTGACTATGATATAACTGGACTACAAAAAGTTTCCAAACATATAACCAGACTATTTCTATGACTTTATATCAAAATGGAACAATCTGAGCAAGATGTTGGAGACATTCACATAATTTCTTTGCTGAAACTGAATAAAATTATGATGAAATGATTAAAATTTAGAAAATGAAACTTATATACATGTAATATATATATTTTTTAGGTCTTCTGTCATTTACGGACTATAAGAATAGGATTTGGACTATCTGTCATTTACAGACTATAAGAATAGGATTTGGACTACCCGGTATCTGTCATTTACGGACTATAAGAATAGGATTTGGAGTATCTGTCATTTACGGACTATAAAAATAGGATTTGGACTATGTTATTTTGGAAAGTGTTAAGTTCAAGCCTAAAGTTCTGAAAGCTTTTGGCACAGACCAGTAGTTATATTGTGCCTCAAATGAAACAAGGGCCTCATTATTTCAATAGGCAAATTTTAATAAATTTGAGACTATTTAGTACTTCCATAGTATTTTATATTGATTAACATTAATTATGTTATCATCAACGTTCTTTAATCAATTTTAGCTCTACAGGTTAAAGGCAAGAATCACTTAGTCTGTCGTCTAAAAAAAAGTGATACAAAGAGAGAAAAAACACCTTTAAAATCTTTATATAAATAATCCCTATGAGTAGGGGTTTCATGTTTGATCAAATAAAGGGACTCGGGTCCATTGGGGCCCAATTAAGGGATTTTTATTTTTATATAGAAATACTATGGGCAAACAGTAAATTCTGTTAGTGTTTTTTCCCCCCATCTATTTTAGGTATGATTTCAATCACGTTGATGTTTGGAGCATTGTTTAGACTTAAACCCTCAACTTCCACTGCCAGGGTAGTAAATATTTGTATAGGAGACTATCAAATTACAACGCTACACTAGATTCTGCTGAAGGTGAATAAACACAGGTCCATGCGTACAGAGTGCATCTCCCCCGAATTTCAAATGTTTGGCAGTTGAAGTTGAACTCTTTTTTTTTCCAAACTGCATATTTTAGAAATTATTTTTTTGCCAATTAAATGTATCAACAATATTGTAGTAGTATGTAACGTCAAATAAAAACAATGCACTGATGACTGTGGAATTTTGAAAAGGGTTCTTTGATTTGAATCATGTACTGAATTATGCCGTCTCAGATATAATATTTGTAAGGGGTCAGCAAGGGTCCAAGAACTGGTGAGTCAAAATTGTTCATACCGTATATTCCCTTATTAACCCTCCCCCCCCCCCCCCCCCCCCCCTTCTAATAAACGCTCCCCCAACCTATTTTTCTGGAAAATTAAAAAAATAAAATGTATATGCGAGTTGAGTGTGTATTCGCCCATCTTTCCCAGATTGATTATTTTGTTACACAGACAACAATTAGCGGAGTGTTTATCACCTTTGAACTCTTTAACCTAATGTTTATATCTTGGGTCACTTAACCACTTTTGGTTGAATATACACTTCTCTATATTTGTCGATTAAAACATCACAAAAGTCTTTCTGATGCGGTTAGTACGCTGAAAGCTCATTGTTCCACGTTGGTAAGAGTGATTTAAAGTGAAGAGTACACTGACCATAAATTCAGATATTCAAGTACGCGGACTTGTAGTTTCATACAGATTTTCAACTTTTTTTCATCCTATGTGGATTATTTCATTCACTCTCAAATAATTCTGAACCAGATTTAAGGTTTTTTCCAGGGCTTTATTGGTTTTATTGTATTTTTAACTGATGTTAAATTTGCTTTTTTTTTTATCTTTAATAAACGCCCCCACCTTGTAAAATGTAACACCCAAGGGAATATACGGTATTTGGTCTATATGGTCCAATAAGTAGGGCTTTCAAGTTTAACCAGGCTATGGAATAAAAGCTCATTGGGGCACTTCAAGGGAACTTTGATTTTTTCTTTTTTTACAGGCCATAAAAAACACTCAAAAATCTTGATATAAAGTAATCCTGTTGGACCAACAAATCAATAGAATATGCTGGAACCAGTTGTTAATGACATTCACTATATTTCCAGAAGTAGGAGTCACTCCCGGGGTAGAAGTAACAGAAGTGATCGATCTGTAGGGAGATTTAAGGAATCTCGCAAATCTATTGAGAGAAGAAGAGAACAAAGGAGAGTAGAAAAAGAGGAAGAGAAGCAAAGACAAATGGTAAATGGATATTCTACATTGATTTGGAATAGTTTAAGTAAACTATGGTCCTTCCCTGTCAGTGATATAAGGTGACATCTCAAGATCACTTAACTCTCACTGCTGAGGTTGTGGGTTTGAGCCCAGGTCTAAAATATTATGCCAGAATATTTGTAAAAAGACAGTTGTTCTACTCAGGTCCATTTGTAGTCTTCATCCACCAATGCAACTGGATACCATATACATGTATAACGTGTAATATGTCAAAAATGAAGTTTTTAGTGTGTTGAATGTTAATTTTGACATTTTAAAAGAAGTAAAATATCATTTTTAGTTGAAAACTTGTTGACTTATTTATTACTTTTATTACTGTTATACATGTAATATCATTTATTAATGTATATCTCATTGATTCCTTCATTTCTTTATTTGTGAATAATTTTTTAACCATATTTATTTAATATATTGTCACCATCACATTCATTAATCTTTGCTCACACAAAATGACCTATTTATGTATTAACATGTTATAAAACACAATTTATTCAATCATTTTTATTCTTTGCCTATTATTTATTTAGTTGCTATGCATGGTTTATGCAAGATCATGTTTTTAGCTCACCTGAGCCAAAGGCTCACAGGTGAGCTTTTGTGATCGCCTGGTGTCCATTGTCTGTTGTCCGTCGTTAAACTTTAGCTTCTAACAACTTCTCCTCTGAAACCAATGGGCCAATTTTGATATAACTTTACAGAAATGTTCCTTGGGTGACCTTCTACCAAGTTTGTTCAAGCCATCTTGATTTGTCAAAAAAATGACCGCCAGGGGGGTGGGGCAAGCTTGATTAGTAAAAATCTTTTTGTCAGAAACTACTCGCTCAATTTTAAAATAATTTAACAGAAATATTCTTTGGGTGACCCTCTACCAAGTTTTTCCAAGCCATGTTGATTCGTCATTAAACATGGCGGCCAGGGGTTGGGGTAAGTTTACTATATAAGCTATAATATAAACTTAAAAAATCTTCTTGTCAGAAACTACAGGCTCAATTTTAAAATCATTTCACAGAAATGATCCTTGGGTGACCCTCTACCAAGTGTGTTCCACCCATCATGATTCGTTAAAAAACATGGCAGCCAGGGGGTGGGGTTAGTTTTTATGTCAAATTATTTCCCTTGTTTTATAGCATAAACATCTGTATATAACAGTTATTATAAGAAGAGGTAATAAACTCTTTAAATAAACTTTTATTATGCTTTTATTATACAATATTATACCAGATATAAGTTTTAAAAGTTAATTCATCATAAAAAAATTAATGATACAGTTATAACCAATGATTGAAATATTATTCATATATCATGAACCATTTTAAAATAGGTGTTTTTCTGAATATAAAAATCAGAGTTTTTATGGTTCAGAAAGGGATGGTTTACTGCTTCATAATAAAGCAATACCATATTTTTAGCTAGTTTCTTCACAGCAAGAAGTCTGCTTGAGATTTTCAGTGTCATATTGGAGGAGGAGCTTAATTGTTTTTGGGGGAGAGTGCACTGCGACAAAGATTCTTTGAAGATCCAAGTTTGAACTCTTCTATGCGTCTGTTACACCTTCAAAACAAATCAAAATTCTAACTACTTGCCCACCTCGTCTTTCTGGAATTTTGAGTGTACATGTATTATATATATATAATCTACTTAAGTTGGATGACTCAAGGTCAGTCAAGTGAGCGATATAGGGCCATATTGGCCCTCTTGTTTTTATCTTTATCAAATGTTCAAAAATGCCAATATGTGGTTGCATAAATAGCACACTATAACTATAGATGTAACTTGTATTTCAGAAGGAGAGACGTATTGTATATGTTGGTGGGATACCTGAAAGTTTCACAAGGAATGAGTTAAAGAAATGTTTCAGTAGATTTGGTGAGATAGAGCATGTCCAGTTACATTTCAGAGAACACGGGTAGGTGTATTGTCCTAAATATATTAATGAAGTTTTAGTTGTTCAGGGACCATACTTTCAGTCACACTTTGTGTCAGCTCTGTATCTATCACATGCATAGACCAATTTTCAGCATAGTATGAAGTGTCGCACAAAACAACTGGGTGGCTGCCATCTTAAAGGTCAAGGTCATCTACAGGACTTCGGCATATTTCCATAATGTCCGCCCTGTAACTTCATAGAAGTGTTCAGCATATACATGATGAAATGTCGCACGCAAAACCTAAATGGCTACTTTAAAGGTCAAGGTCTTGTACAGGACTTTATATACAACATTTTTGGCCATGTTGGCCAAACTTCCAAATGCATGAATTCATTTTCAATAACTTCACAGAAATGTTCAGCATAATATGATGACGTTTCAGGGTGACTTACTCACAAGTTAAGGTCACGTACAAGACTTTGGCATATGGAGGTTGTGTATTTCCATATACTGCATTTTTGATCATAATGCTGATTTTCAGATGGCTTCACAGAAGTGTGGAGCATAACATGACATGTTGTACACAACACCTGGTGGTAACCTCAAAGGTCAAGTAAAGGACATGTGCATATGGAAGCTGTGTATTTCCATATACTGCACAGAAGTGTTCAGCATAACATGACATGTCGTAACAACACCTGGTGGTTACCTCAAAAGTCAGGTAAAGGACATGTGCATATGGAAGCTGTGTATTTCCATATACTGCACAGAAGTGGTCAGCATAACATGACACTGTCGTGCACAACACCTGGGTGGTTACCTCAAAGGTCAGGTATAGGACATGTGCATATGGAAGCTGTGTATTTCCATATACTGCACAGAAGTGTTCAGCATAACATGATATGTCATACACAACACCTGGTGATTACCTCAAAGGTCAGGTATAGGACATGTGCATATGGAAGCTGTTTATTTCCATATACTGCACAGAAGTGGTCAGCATAACATGACATGTCGTACACAACACCTGGTGGTTACCTCAAAGGTCAGGTAAAGGACATGTGCATATGGAAGCTGTGTATTTCCATATACTGCACAGAAGTGTTCAGCATAACATGATATGTTATACACAACACCTGGGTGGTTACCTCAAAGGTCAGGTAAAGGACATGTGCATATGGAAGCTGTGTATTTCCATATACTGCACAGAAGTGTTCAGCATAACATGACATGTCGTACACAACACCTGGTGGTTACTTCAAAGGTCAGGTAAAGGACATGTGCATATGGAAGCTGTGTATTTCCATATACTGCACAGAAGTGGTCAGCATAACATGACATGTCGTGCACAACACCTGGGTGGTTACCTCAAAGGTCAGGTATAGGACATGTGCATATGGAAGCTGTGTATTTCCATATACTGCACAGAAGTGTTCAGCATAACATGATATGTCATACACAACACCTGGTGATTACCTCAAAGGTCAGGTATAGGACATGTGCATATGGAAGCTGTTTATTTCCATATACTGCACAGAAGTGGTCAGCATAACATGACATGTCGTACACAACACCTGGTGGTTACCTCAAAGGTCAGGTAAAGGACATGTGCATATGGAAGCTGTGTATTTCCATATACTGCACAGAAGTGTTCAGCATAACATGATATGTTATACACAACACCTGGGTGGTTACCTCAAAGGTCAGGTAAAGGACTTGTGCATATGGAAGCTGTGTATTTCCATATACTGCACAGAAGTGGTCAGCATAGCATGACATGTCATACA
Source organism: Panopea generosa (assembly GCA_029582155.1). Taxonomy (NCBI): domain Eukaryota; kingdom Metazoa; phylum Mollusca; class Bivalvia; order Adapedonta; family Hiatellidae; genus Panopea; species Panopea generosa. The sequence goes on along the minus strand of CM055908.1, from coordinate 2,578,633 downwards.
CAACACCTGGTGGTTACCTCAAAGGTCAGGTATAGGACATGTGCATATGGAAGCTGTGTATTTCCATATACTGCACAGGAAGTGTTCAGCATAACATGATATGTCATACACAACACCTGGGTGGTTACCTCAAAGGTCAGGTAAAGGACTTGTGCATATGGAAGCTGTGTATTTCCATATACTGCACAGAAGTGGTCAGCATAACATGACATGTCGTACACAACAACTGGTGGTTACCTCAAAGGTCAGGTAAAGGACATGTGCATATGGAAGCTGTGTATTTCCATATACTGCACAGAAGTGGTCAGCATAACATGACATGTCGTACACAACACCTAGTGGTTACCTCAAAGGTCAGGTAAAGGACATGTGCATATGGAAGCTGTGTATTTCCATATACTGCACAGAAGTGGTCAGCATAACATGATATGTCATACACAACACCTGGGTGGTTACCTCAAAGGTCAGGTAAAGGACTTGTGCATATGGAATCTGTGTATTTCCATATACTGCACAGAAGTGGTCAGCATAACATGACATGTTGTGCACAACACCTGGGTGGTTACCTCAAAGGTCAGGTAAAGGACATGTGCATATGGAAGCTGTGTATTTCCATATACTGCACAGAAGTGTTCAGCATAACATGACATGTTGTACACAACACTGGTGGTTACCTCAAAGGTCAGGTAAAGGACATGTGCATATGGAAGCTGTGTATTTCCATATACTGCACAGAAGTGGTCAGCATAACATGACATGTCATACACAACACCTGGGTGGTTACCTCCGAGGTCAGGTACAGACGTTGTGCATATGGAATCTGCGTATTTCCATATACTGCACAGAAGTGGTCAGCATAACATGACATGTCGTGCACAACACCTGGGTGGTTACCTCAAAGGTCAGGTATAGGACTTGTGCATATGGAAGCTGTGTATTTCCATATACTGCACAGAAGTGGTCAGCATAACATGACATGTCGTACACAAAACCTGGATGGTTACCTCAAAGGTCAGGTATAGGACTTGTGCATATGGAAGCTGTGTATTTCCATATACTGCACAGAAGTGGTCAGTATAACACGACATATCGTACACAAAACCTGGATGGTTACCTCAAAGGTCAGGTATGTTTACAGTGATGGCCATGGTATTAGTTATAATGTCTTGTATGTTTACATTGATAGCTGTGGTAATAGTTATAGTGTCTTGTTTGTTTACAGTGATGGCCATGGTAATAGTTATAATGTCTTGTATGTTTCAGGGACAACTATGGTTTTGTGACATTTGTATACACCTGTGATGCATATGCGGCCATTGAGAGTAAGTAAACCACTCAAACTATAATACCAGTGATAGTTTTAACAATTTGATGTGCAAAAAATATCAACTCAAGGCGGTATAAAATAATAAATGAATGATCAGCATCTACTGAGTATATAATCTATAAAATAACACTTGCACCAATAAAATGCACTGGTCGATGAGAGTCTTTTAGTCTTTTATCAATATGTTAAAAAAAGTTAACATCTTTGTCCTTGATCTACTTAATCTAAAAAGATGAGGGCTACAGCTTCTTGCTGTGCTCTTTGTGTTTCCCCTAGTATTGGTTATAACCCGGGACTGGCATGTGCTGCAGCTGCTTGCTGTGTCTTTGTGTTTCCCCAAGTATTGGTTATAAGCCAGGGCATGCATGTGCTGCAGCTGCTTGCTGTGACTTTGTGTTTCAACTAGTATTGGTTATAAGTCAGGGCTGGCATGTGCTGCAGCTGCTTGCTGTGTCTTTGTGTTTCCCCAAGTATTGGTTATAAGCCAGGGCATGCATGTGCTGCAGCTGCTTGCTGTGACTTTGTGTTTGAACTAGTATTGGTTATAAGCCAGGGCTGGCATGTGCTGCAGCTGCTTGCTGTGCTCTTTGTGTTTGCCCTAGTATTGGTTATAAGCCAGGGCATGCATGTGCTGCAGCTGCTTGCTGTGACTTTGTGTTTGAACTAGTATTGGTTATAAGCCAGGGCTGGCATGTGCTGCAGCTGTTTGCTGTGTCTTTGTGTTTCCCCAAGTATTGGTTATAAGCCAGGGCATGCATGTACTGCAGCTGCTTGCTGTGACTTTGTGTTTCAACTAGTATTGGATTAAGCCAGGACTGGCATGTGCTGCAGCTGCTTGCTGTGCTCTTTGTGTTTGCCCTAGTATTGGTTATAAGCCAGGGCATGCATGTGCTGCAGCTGCTTGCTGTGTCTTTGTGTTTCAACTAGTATTGGTTATAAGCCAGAGCATGCATGTACTGCAGCTGCTTGCTGTGACTTGTGTTTCTACTAGTATTGGTTATAAGCCAGGACTGGCATGTGCTGCAGCTGCTTGCTGTGTCTGTGTTTCCCCTAGTATTGGTTATAAGCCAGGGCATGCATGTGCTGCAGCTGCTTGCTGTGTCTTTGTGTTTCAACTAGTATTGGTTATAAGCCAGGGCTGGCATGTGCTGCAGCTGCTTGCTGTGCTCTTTGTGTTTCCCCTAGTATGGGTTATAAGCCAGGGCTGGCATGTGCTGCAGCTGCTTGCTGTCTGTGTTTCCCCTAGTATTGGTTATAAGCCAGGGCATGCATGTGCTGCAGCTGCTTGCTGTGTCTTTGTGTTTCAACTAGTATTGGTTATAAGCCAGGGCTGGCATGTGCTGCAGCTGCTTGCTGTGCTCTTTGTGTTTCCCCTAGTATGGGTTATAAGCCAGGGCTGGCATGTGCTGCAGCTGCTTGCTGTGTCTGTGTTTCCCCTAGTATTGGTTATAAGCCAGGGCATGCATGTGCTGCAGCTGCTTGCTGTGTCTTTGTGTTTCCCCTAGTATGGGTTATAAGCCAGGGCTGGCATGTGCTGCAGCTGCTTGCTGTGTCTTTGTGTTTGCCCTAGTATTGGTTATAAGCCAGGGCATGCATGTGCTGCAGCTGCTTGCTGTGTCTTTGTGTTTCAACTAGTATTGGTTATAAGCCAGGGCTGGCATGTGCTGCAGCTGCTTGCTGTGCTCTTTGTGTTTCCCCTAGTATCGGTAATAAGCCAGGGCTGGCATGTGCTGCAGCTGCTTGCTGTCTGTGTTTGCCCTAGAATTGGTTATACACCAGGGCATGCATGTGCTGCAGCTGCTTGCTGTGTCTTTGTGTTTCAACTAGTATTGGTTATAAGCCAGGGCTGGCATGTGCTGCAGCTGCTTGCTGTGCTCTTTGTGTTTCCCCTAGTATGGGTTATAAGCCAGGGCTGGCATGTGCTGCAGCTGCTTGCTGTGTCTGTGTTTCCCCTAGTATTGGTTATAAGCCAGGGCATGCATGTGCTGCAGCTGCTTGCTGTGTCTTTGTGTTTCCCCTAGTATGGGTTATAAGCCAAGGCTGGCATGTGCTGCAGCTGCTTGCTGTGTCTTTGTGTTTGCCCTAGTATGGGTTATAAGCCAGGGCATGCATGTGCTGCAGCTGCTTGCTGTGTCTTTGTGTTTCAACTAGTATTGGTTATAAGCCAGGGCTGGCATGTGCTGCAGCTGCTTGCTGTGCTCTTTGTGTTTCCCCTAGTATGGGTTATAAGCCAGGGCTGGCATGTGCTGCAGCTGCTTGCTGTCTGTGTTTCCCCTAGTATTGGTTATAAGCCCGGGCTGGCATGTGCTGCAGCTGCTTGCTGTGCTCTTTTTGTTTGCCCTAGTATTGGTTATAAGCCAGGGCTGGCATGTGCTGCAGCTGCTTGCTGTGTCTTTGTGTTTCCCCAAGTATTGGTTATAAGCCAGGGCTGGCATGTGCTGCAGCAGTTTGCTGTGTCTTTGTGTTTCCCCAAGTATTGGTTATAAGCCAGGGCATGCATGTGCTGCAGCTGCTTGCTGTGAATTTGTGTTTCAACTAGTATTGGTTATAAGCCAGGACTGACATGTGCTGCAGCTGCTTGCTGTGCTCTTTGTGTTTGCCCTAGTATTGGTTATAAGCCAAGGCTGGCATGTGCTGCAGCTGCTTGCTGTGTCTTTGTGTTTCCCATAGTATTGGTTGTAACCCAGGGCATGCATGTGCTGCAGCTGCTTGCTGTGTCTTTGTGTTTCAACTAGTATTGGTTATAAGCCAGGGCTGGCATGTGCTGCAGCTGCTTGCTGTGCTCTTTGTGTTTCCCCTAGTATGGGTTATAAGCCAGGGCATGCATGTGCTGCAGCTGCTTGCTGTGTCTATGTTTCCCCTAGTATTGGTTATAAGCCAGGGCATGCATGTGTTGCAGCTGCTTGCTGTGTCTTTGTGTTTCAACTAGTATTGGTTATAAGCCAGGGCTGGCATGTGCTGCAGCTGCTTGCTGTGCTCTTTGTGTTTCCCCTAGTATGGGTTATAAGCCAGGGCTGGGATGTGCTGCAGCTGCTTGCTGTGTCTTTGTGTTTGCCCTAGTATTGGTTATAAGCCAGGGCATGCATGTGCTGCAGCTGCTTGCTGTCTGTGTTTCCCCTAGTATTGGTTATAAGCCCGGGCTGGCATGTGCTTTAGCTGTTTGCTGTGCTCTTTGTGTTTCCCCAAGTATTGGTTGTAACCCAGGGCTGGCATGTGCTGCAGCTGCTTGCTGTGCTCTTTGTGTTTGCCCTAGTATGGGTTATAAGCCAGGGCTGGCATGTGCTGCAGCTGCTTGCTGTGTCTTTGTGTTTCCCCTAGTATGGGTTATAAGCCAGGGCTGGCATGTGCTGCAGCCGCTTGCTGTGTCTGTGGTTTCCCTAGTATGGGTTATAAGCCAGGGCTGTCATGTGCTGCAGCTGCTTGCTGTGTCTTTGTGTTTCCCCTAGTATGGGTTATAAGCCAGGGCTGGCATGTACTGCAGCTACTTGCTGTGTTCTTTGTGTTTCCCTTAGTATTGGTTATAACCCAGGACTGGCATGTGCTGCAGCTGCTTGCTGTGCTCTTTGTGTTTGCCCTAGTATTGGTTATAAGCCAGGGCTGGCATGTGCTGCAGCTGCTTGCTGTGCTCTTTGTGTTTGCCCTAGTATTGGTTATAAGCCAGGGCTGGCATGTGCTGCAGCTGCTTGCTGTGTCTTTGTGTTTCCCTAGTATTGGTTATAAGCCAGGGCTGGCATGTGCTGCTGCTGCTTGCTGTGTCTTTGTGTTTCCCCTAGTATTGGTTATAAGCCTAGGCTGGCATGTGCTGCAGCTGCTTGCTGTGTCTTTGTGTTTCTCCTGGTATTGGTTATAAGCCAGGGCTGGCATGTGCTCCAGAGCAATTGCAGATGTAAGTATTGCTATTGTTGGATTCCTCAACAAAATGTCTGAAAGAAAGATCCATCTGTTCCTTACCTATAAAATGTAATGTTTAAGGAGGGAGCAAATGCCAAATTTTAAATTGAAGCTAATGGTTTATGTGGGTTAACATAAATTTATGAACTTGTGTATTTTTTAGAGAAAAAAAAGAGTAAATAATGACACTTAATTAAAATTGACTGATAGCTCCAAAAACACTATATACATATTACATATGTTAGTAATTTTCTAGATTACAAATAGTAAAACTGCTGAGGATAATGCATTTATATTTTATCAATAACTACATAAATTAGATATGGGTCCCCCCGTCTCAAGATCACTTACCTGTTAACATCAAGATTGTAGATTCGATTTCTGCTCACTCTGAAACATTATGTTACTTATGGAAGAAAAGTGGTTCTACTTGGATTCTTTCTGTGGTCTTCCTCCAACAAAAAACTGATTATGCCATATATTATATTATAAAAAGAATTCAACATATACACACACAAGCCAACCTGACATATACATTTATAATTACATCACAGAGGGTAAGAAGATTCCCTCCCTGGAGAAGTTTGACCTGTGTTTTGGTGGGCGGAGACAATTCTGTGATGTTGAGTACGCTGACTTAGGTGAGTGTGAATCTTCAGTATTATGTCAGCTATACATGCAGCAATAGTGCAGTTAACCGCTAATGGGATTATCTAAAGATAATATACAGTATTCCCCATAAATAAACTCCCTGGGGGCGATGTATTTTTCGAAAGGTAGGTGTTGGGGTTTTTAGGTAGAAAACATTCTTTTTAGATTTGAAAAGTGTTTGATAATTGTTTCACAAACAAATACACATTACAATTAGGTTTCTTTTCACTGATAAAACTTTTTGTCTTATTTGACTCAAATTGGTTGGGGCATTTATTCAGGGGAATACGGTAGGTATCCTTACTTGAAAAGAATCATTTATTTATACAGAGATCCAAAAGTTCATGCAAGTTTAACTATAATACAAAATAAGACTAAGATGTTTTTTTTCAATTTAACATTATTTACCAAAGTATGTAGAGCAACATCAACAGATTTTTGGATTTTTTATGCCATAGTAATCGCAGCGTCCGTCCGTCCGGGCGGACAAATGGGTATTTATGTGTCTAGGGTTTAGGGTTAGTAATTTTTATGGACAGTTGAAAAGCTGTTGAAAAAACATTACGTGGCTGTTCTAGACACTTAAAAAACAGCTCTTAGGTGGCTTTTTTTTCTAGTACGTTGCTAAAATTTAGCCACACAAGTAATACAATTGCCGCAAAGAAGCCACTTAAATACCCATTTGTGACAACGTCCGTTCGTCCTTCCGTCCGGTATTTAGTTTCCGGCCTGTAACTTTGTCATGCATAGATGGATATTGTTGATACTTGCTACAAATGATCAACATAGTATAACGACGTGTCGCGAGTAAGACCCACTCCCGTACCTCAAAGGTCAAAGTCACAATTAGAGTTTGTTTGACAACACTTTGAGTTTGTGTGAGATTTCGTTTCCGGCCTGTAACTTTCTCATGCATTGATGGATTTTGTTGATACTTGCTACAAATGATCAACGTAACATATCATATATTTTTATTTTCACAGACCATTTGGGGGGCATGTGACACTTAACAGTGACATTTCTTGTTTCTATTGTCTTGCTGAAAGTTATTGCCCCATTAATATGTAAAACTGCATTTTGTCAAATAAAAGCACTATTTGTCTAGTTAAGGAACTGAAACTGTATAAATAATGAGATATTTCACCACAAATAGTAAAAAAAAATGTATAAAATGGCATCAAAGTACATTCATTCCCTCTTGAAAGGTAAGAAAGGCGATAAATTACCTCCCTATACATTGAAATAAGAACAATTTAGGATGACAAATATCACCAGGATGAATTTTGGTCTACTTTATTTCATCACCGATTCTGTTTGTTACTAACCTAAGTTCGATTTCAGACAGTTTCTTCAGAATATCATTTCCATATACAGGCACACATCCCGTTTTAAATATTACAAAATTTTCCATGTAGTTTCATTGACTAAACTTTTGGTTTTCAGTAAATTAAGGAAAAGAGTTAACAACTGGTTAAGATTTTGAGTTGTTTCCCTTTGACAGTTATATGTTTTTGCACATGTTAGAATAAATATACTCTTTACTTATGTCTGTTCCTGTCCATTTTAGATGGAAATAAGGAGGTTGAAGAAGAATACGATCCTAAACCTCGCCGACAAGGCTCCTCTCTCGACTTTGATGAATTGTTGCGGCAAGCCAGACAGGGTCTAAAAAAATCCTGACATGAGAAGGAACTTTATTGTGCAGACTTGGTTTATTACATTACTTCGGTGTTTATACATTTAATAATTCTCTTTAAAACATTTTGCTATACAGTTAAAGTATAGCGGGTAAATGCATACGTGTGTGTGAGAGAGACCAGATGTAATACCGTTTATGTATAAAACCTAATATCTGATGGGTAAACAAATTGGATAAGAAATGTTGTGTTAAAAGTTAACCATTGTTCATCATTGAATTACAAATTTCTTCTGTATCTAGAAAAAGTGGGAGTTTGTAAAGGAAGGCAGTGCAGTCTTTATGGATTTTTACTAAACAAAATTCTTAGGGAAATATCCCTAAGTGGTGTTTGAATGTCTTGGAAAACATGTTGTCTCATTTACATGCATGTTGCATAATCTAGGTAATGAATCATTTCAAATTGCAATTTTACAAATTTTGGTTAAGTAATTAAGTCTAATTTTGATCAATCCATGCATTTATGGGGTAGAAATCAAGTTGATGTCAACTTGTGTTTTTAAAGGGAATATATCAGGAAAAAATGCTTTGAATGTCTTAAAAAATAAAATTATTTTTAAAATGGGTCAAAAGAATCTCATTATAATTATTAAATAAAATCTGAATGGTTTGGTATGTCAAATCACCAAAACAAGACAAAATGGATATTTAGATTGGAGTGGTAAATTTGAAACAAAATCCCCATTTTAAAAATAGATGGCACTTAAATACTGCTTGATGTCTTTCGGACTCTAAGATGAAACTAGTTTTACTACATGTAAAGATGTATAACCGATCACTTTAAAGAGATTATATCAGGAAAAAAGCGCTATAAATGTCTAAAAAAATAGAATTATTTTAAAAATAATATAAAGAGCATCTCATTATCATTAATAAATAAAATCAAAAGGGTTTGGTATGTCAAATTCATCAAAACTTGACATAATCGATATTTAAATTAGAGTGCAAAACTTGAAACGAGATCCCCATTCTAAAAATAGACAGCACTAAATTACCTTTATAGCATCACTCAGATACTTTCCAAGATGAAATAGATTGTTTAACATGTTAACCTGTATAATCGATCATACTGAAATCAAAATGTAATCGCACGACTCATTTAATATGTCACAAAATATGTTGCAATTTTAAGTGGGAAATCTATTTTAGTCTAACCTAGGCGCATAGCCCAAGATAGGAAATCCCTTTTCAATATAATATTTTGGCATGTTTATATAAATATCCTTTGGCAATGCGGGATCAGTGAGTATATATAGGGATGCTATATTGGAAATAAATGTTTTTAGCCGATATAAAAAGTTTGAAAAATCCTGATATATTCCCTTTAAGTGGACAATCTATTTTAGTCTAACCTAGGTGCGTAGCCCAAGATAGGAAATCCCTTTTCAATAGATTATTTTTGAATGTTTAAATAGCTTTTATTTTGGCAATACGTGACGACTGAGTATATATAGGCATGATATATTGGGGAAAAAAATGTTTTTAGCCAATTTTAAAAGTTTGAAAAATCCTGATAAATTCTCTTTAAAAACTTTTTCTCGCATAACATCGCCATATTTGACAAAACCTTTTGCTTAACTGATAAAAATACTTTGTGTTTAATATCTCTAAATGAATATATACAACTATAGTACTAGGTTGCTTTCATATGTACCCATTAGTAAAAAATGAATTTAAGATTGCTTTATGTCCCTTCTGTAAGATGTGTACTTCTTTGTTTGAATGGGGCATAGCATCGTCTTAAACACATCAAAGATTGCTATATACGAGTTTTGTTTCGTTGAGATCACAACAGATGCAGATTAATATCAAAACTAGTTGACATAACTTGCGAGTAGAATAACCAAGTTAGACTAAAAAAATATATATATCACAACCTCTCTATTGATTTGGAGACCATGTCTTTGACCATTTAAAAAAAACAACATTTTGCGATTTATTTGCTTAACATGCTGTTTTAACATCATTTTATTAAACTGATGCTTGCATTCAAAGTTTGATTATTTGTGTTGAGTCACTAGTTAAACTTGTTTCCACAACTGGAACATGCTTGGAATTAAAATGATGCACAGCTATAGTTATATTTGTCTAAGCAGCCAGTCAAGGAAGGAAGAAAATAAGACAGGTTAATTTACTCTGAAATCATAGACATGAGAAATAGCAAATCTGGCTGCTTAAGCCGAGAAGCAGTCCAACTGAGGTGGCAGCTTACACAAGTTTGGCTGTACTAGCAGCAGTCCAACTGAGGTGGCAGCTTACACAGGTTGGGCTGTACTAGCAGCAGTCCACTTGAGGTGGCAGCTTACACAAGTTTGGCTGTACTAGCAGCAGTCCAACTGAGGTGGCAGCTTACACAAGTTTGGCTGTACTAGCAGCAGTCCAACTGAGGTGGCAGCTTACACAGATTGGGCTGTACTAGCAGCAGTCCAACTGAGGTGGCAGCTTACACAGGTTGGGCTGTAGTAGCAGCAGTCCAATCGAGGTGGCAGCTTACACAGGTTGGGCTGTAGTAGCAGCAGTCCAATTGAGGTGGCAGTTAACGCAGGTTGGACTGTATTAACTTTTTATACTTGGAATGCTTGCAATGATTTTGTCAGGTAAACAGTTAAGGCCTACATTACCTCTTGTTACATATCAAGTTATTTATGTTTTTCTGAAATAGAAAATAAGAATTGTTATCAAAATAGGAATTGTAAATACACATGTATTAATACGCATTTTTGTACAGCATTTAATATTGATTCATTGTATGATTGCCAGTAACTTACATTTACATGTATGTAAAGAATTAAAGAATATTTCAACTTTTGATATTGTTTAAAATTTACTGTTATGTTGTACTGAGGAAGGATTGTACATGTATTTGTTCATTTGCTTACGATCGAGTCCATTTCCAGTGTTTGTGTGGTGCTGCCTTATTCTAACCAGGTGGTACATGAGTGTTGTAGATTTTTAAAAAAGAAAAACTTGATCACACATATATTGTTGCTTTAGGATTGTTTTGTACCTGTAAACAAAATAATTTGATGGCAATAACACCAGATCCTGGCCCTGTTTTCACAAAAATACTTAAGTTGTGTTATTAAAACTCAAAAGAGTGCTCAATTTCATCCTACAATTTAGCACACTATTTAATTTTAAGTAAAATAATTGACTAGTAAATATTTTCTTGAAACTGGGGGCCTGGGCCTAATTGGGAAGTCACTTTTCACAATTTAAAACTAATTAAAAAGTATAAATGTATATAAGTTGTAGACTAGAAGAAGTTTGTTAGATAAAAAAAATCCAAAGAAGAAGTGAAGAACACAACTTCAATGAATAAATATAACTAGATGTATATTTTTGTAAATTCCTAGTTTAATGCATTGCATAATAACAGCTATGTGATAATAGTGTACATGGATACTGTCCAACAGTAAAAAATGGTTATTCATTGTAAAATAGTGTATGTGATGTAAACATGCCCCTCCCTCCAGCCCAGGGGGATGGGGCTATACAGGAGCATTGTTAATCCCATATCTTGACTCTAATGTTACTTTGTAACCAATGAGAAATTCTTTCGATTTTTTTTAATATTTGATTTTGATTGTATGAATTGTACTTTTGGATATATAAGTCTGTATATTAAGCACTTTTGTCAAAGGCACGTTTCATTATAATGCTGAAGTTTGTTATTGAAACTGTACTTTTGTTCAGTGGAGTTAATGGGAATTCAGACAGTAATACAAATGAGTATCCCGGAATACTGGTCCCTTGATAATTGCTTCCCCATAGTTGTGAGTATTCCGGAATACTGGTCCCTTGATAATTGCCTCCCCGTAGTTGACACTATTTTACCTACACCTCACATGACAGATTGTGTGCATCTTTGTGAAGTTAATTAGTTATTAAATTAATTGGTCTATTTTTATGATTGTGGGAAGTATCATCTGTTGCTGCGGTACAACAGTTTTATATTTGTACACTTACAAAACAATTTAGTCATTTGTTCATTTAAAGTATGGATTGTGTTCAGAAATGTGCAGTAACTTCATTATTAACCTTGTCAATTAATTGGTATATTTGTATCATCTACGGAGAATACACAGCGGTTCTATCTCTTAAGAACCAAATACATTTCTCCGCAATAATGGTGATAAAATGGGTTGTTTTGTATGTATGTGCTTGTTGAGTTGTTCGTTGCCATGATTTTGGATACCGCGGCTTGCATGTAAATTTTTATGTATTTGAAATAGAATGTGTGCTATGGATTGTTGTACAGAAAGGTGCTGCCTACTGTTTAAACAGGTTAGATATGGGTTTTTTTTGTTGCGGAGAAACATTTCATGCTTATTATAGATACAGATTCTAGTTTGTATCAGTGTTCATTAAAGGAATGGCCTTTTATGAAAACCTTTTATTAATGTAATTTAGATATTATTGTTCATTTCCATTTTCTATCGTACTTGGCATCTTTCATCTGTGTTACTTTATCGTTTGACAAATGTGTAAGTATCATTTATGAAACAATCACAACTTGCCAAATCGTTGTCTGTCTTATACTTAAATCATTTCAATCATTTAACTTTTATCCCTTGACCTATTAAAGACGACCTGCAAACTTAGAATATTAGTGGGGTTGTTTTTTGCATATTCTGGTTTCTTTTCACTTGCACAATTGCTATTTAACTTTGGTTTTTAACCTCCTTTATGGTAACAATCTGCGAAATGAGTGATGGCAAGAATTGAATAATTGTACTTTATGCAAGTTGTAAAAGGCATAAAACATCAGTTTTGGATAAGTTTTTCTAATTTGCCTGTTAAACTGCAGTTCTGCAGAGAACTAGGTGTATAACGTATATTCATTTGTTGATGTTTTTGTTTATTTTCAATTTATTACTTTTGTACATGAAGAATGAATCTTGAATACTCCTGTATGCATTATATATGACCTAAGTGTTGGTATGGTGTAAAACCCCAAATTATTCATTACCTTTAGTTTTACATGGTTATCATTAAAGTGTTTCATTGATGTGTTATCTCCCTTGATCTATACTCATTAATGTGTTATCTCCCTTGATCTATACTCTAAAATCTAGATAATACTCTCCAGTTTTCTTGTAAGTATTTGTTTATCAAATGTGATTGGAAATACCATAATAAAAGATTAAACTATTGCAGGTGAAAATCAGCTAGTCCCTTCACAAACAAGAACACATTTCAAAAAAATTAATGGTAGTTTTTTTTTTCACAGTTTAAATCTGTTTTGTACATTTGGTTAAGGTGCTGTTTTATGTTACAAGGTAACATGGCAATTTTGATAAATTTTCAAATATGAATAGATAGTATTTGTGTATGGTTCTGTGTTTGTATATAGATAAAAAGATTGGTTTTATGTGTGAACATGAGTATTGTTGTGTGTCCCTTTAAAAACAGTTTATCTATTGCATCATAGTTATTTACAGAGATATATAGAACGGGTTCATGCATTTATAGGACAATTGTGGTGTTTCTAAAACCCAAATAATAAAAGAAAAATATGCAAAAATAAAACCTCAAATAAAAGTTGTAAAATTATTTTATACTTTTGTTTTTATTACATTTCCCATGAATTAATATGGTCAGTTTCTTAAACTTTGTTCAAGTCTCCCATCTCTGAATATGTGAAGCAGCAGTTGGTGTCTTGCTGAGATGAGATTTTCTGGTAGCGGTTGACTACCTAGACAGTACAATGACAAGATGTGCTGACTATAGTATTGTTAGATTTGTTCAAATGGTGTCCCTAGGGTTAAATATGACCCCGTCCCGAGGGTTCAATTAGGGGACACATGTCATTATAATTTATTTATTTTTTTTTTTTTTTAAATTGAAATGATTTTGCCAATATCTTCACAGAAGCATTGTTTGGTGAAGGAGGTTCAGATTTGTAAAAAATGAATGGGTTCCACTGTCTAAAGGGGTCAGGAGGGGCCCCAAAAGGGTAAAAATTCAGAATTACTAAAATCGTTTTCTTGACAACCGGTATGTCAGATTTGTTCATATTTGGCATAAAGTATCCCTATGTGTAGGGGTTTGATTGCAGATAAGAATTTAGGGGCTAAAATTTATAGGGGCCGTGTAAGGGGACTTAGAATTTTACATAGGGATTCTATGGGAAAACAGAAAATTCTCTTTTTCTTTCATTTATTCTGAAACCACTAGGCCAATTAAACTGAAAACTTCACATGTATGTTTCTGTTGCATAGGAGACTATACAGAAGATTTTTTTTTTTCGATCTGAAATTCAAGATGGCCACCGTTACTAAAAATAGTCCAAAACTTAAAAAATCTTCTTCTCATGAACGGCCTAACAGATTTTCAAAATGTTTATGTAGTAATGATGACCAACTACTGTATTGTTAGATTTGTTCAAATGGTGTCCCTAGGGTTAAATATGACCCCGCCCCGAGGGTTCAATTAGGGGACACATGTCATAATATTTTTTTTTTTTTTTTTAAAAATTGAAATGATTTTGCCTATATCTTCACAGAAGCATTGTTTGGTGAAGGAGGTTCAGATTTGTCAAAATGAATGGTTTCCACTGTCTTAAGGGGTCAGGAGGGGCCCCAAAAGGGTAAAAATTCAGAATTACTAAAATCGTTTTCTTGACAACCGCTATGTCAGATTTGTTCATATTTGGCATAAATTATCCCTATGTGTAGGGGTTTGATGGCAGATAAGAATTTAGGGGCTAAAATTTATAGGGGCCGTGTAAGGGAACTTAGAATTTTACATAGGGATTCTATGGGAAAACAGAAAATTCTCTTTTTCTTTCATTTATTCTGAAACCACTAGGCCATTTAAACTGAAACTTCTCATGCATGTTTTTTCGATCTGAAATTCAAGATGGCTGCCATTACTAAAAATAGTCCAAAACTTAAAAAATCTTCTGCTCATGAACGGCCCAACAGATTTTCAAAATGTTTATGTAGTAATGATGACCAACTATAGTATTGTTAGATTTGTTCAAATGGTGTCCCTAGGGTTTAATATGACCCCGCTCTGAGGGTTCAATTAGGGGACACATGTCATTATAATATTTTTTTTTTTTTATACCCCTGACAAACGAAGTTTAAGGGGGTATATTGGAGTCACTCTGTGGTCGGTCTGTCGGTCGGTCGGTCTGTCCGTTGCAATTTTTCTTGTCCGGAGCATCACTTGAAAAGTACTGGATGGAATTTCATCAAGCTTCATACAATGGTAGAATATAATGAGAGGAAGTGCAGTGTACAAGAAACATAACTCTATTCTTGCTAATTACAGAGTTATTGCCCTTTGATATATTTCCCTTGTCCGGAGCATTACTTTTAAAGTACTGGATGGAATTTCATCAAACTTCATACAATGGTAGAATATAATGACAGGAAGTGCAGTGTACAGGAAACATAACTCTATTCTTCCTAATTACAGAGTTATTGCCCTTTGATATATTTCCCTTGTCCCGAGTATAACTTTAAAACTATTGGATATAATTCAATAAAACTTCATACAATGGTAAACCATTTTCTGTCATGGCGGCGTACGGGGGTATTCATCACCTTCAGTGATAGCTCTAGTTTTTACAAATAGAAATGATTTTGCCTATATCTTCACAGAAGCATTGTTTGGTGAAGGAGGTTCAGATTTGTCAAAATGAATGGGTTCCACTGTCTTTAGGGGTCAGGAGGGGCCCCAAAAGGGTAAAAATTGGGATTTCTTGACAACCGGTATGTCAGATTTGTTCATATTTGGCATAAATTATCCCTATGTGTAGGGGTTTGATGGCAGATAAGAATTAAGGGGTTAAAATTTATAGGGGCCCTGTAAGGGGACTTAGAATTTTACATAGGGATACTATGGGAAAACAGAAAATTCTCTTTTCCTTTCATTTATTCTGAAACCACTAGGCCAATTTAACTGAAACTTCACATGCATGTTTCTGTTGCATAGGAGACTATACAGAAGAAGTTTTTTTTTTCGATCTGAAATTCAAGATGGACGCCGTTACTAAAAATAGTCCAAAACTTAAAAAATCTTCTTCTCATGAATGGCCCAACAGATTTTCAAAATGTTTATGTAGTAATGATGACCAACTATAGTATTGTTAGATTTGTTCAAATGGTGTCCCTAAGGTTAAATATGACCCCGCCCCGAGGGTTCAATTAGGGGACACATGTCACTATAATATTTTTATTTTTTTTTTAGAAATGGAAATGATTTTGCCTATATCTTCACAGAAGCATTGTTTGGTGAAGGAAGTTCAGATTTATAAAAATGAATGGGTTCCACTGTCTTAAGGGGTCAGGAGGGGCCCCAAAAGGGTGAAAATGGGGAATTACTAAAATCGTTTTCTTGAGAACCGGTATGTCAGATTTGTTCATATTTGGCATAAATTATCCCTATGTGTAGGGTTAAAAATGACCCCCGCCCCTGAGGGCGTAAGTCAGTAGAGCGTCCTCAGGCCCTCTTGGGCCTCTTGTTTAAAAAGTATAAGGGGTAGTGGTGGGTGAAAATATACTGGCTATAATATTTTCACCCACCCCTCTTTCCTCATCAGCTAAATTATTTCAATAAAGCAAATATATTTTTTGTCTGATAAAGCATATAATTCATACTATTGAATGTTATCATTTAAAACTGAAGTTGGGAAAAATGAGATGAGTGGGAGCGGGTGAAAATATAATGGCCATAATATTTTCACCTGGGTGAAAATATAATAGCTATATTTTCACCCCCTCTGTTGTTTTTTTCTTTTAAGTTTGCTTCATCAGAAGTGCAAGTTTTATGCTTTCTTTATCATAATAAGTAGTTGTGTTCATTTTTTAAAAAATATATAAAAATATAATTGGTGAGGGGGGGGGGGGGGGGGGGGGGGGGGAGGGGGAAAATAAAATGGCTATAATATTTTCACCCACCCCCATCCCCTGTTATTTTTTTTCTTTTAAGTTTGTTTCATCATAAGTACAACTGTAATGCTTTCTTTATCATAATAAGAAGTATTCATTTTTTTAAAAAAAAAAATATGGGGGTGGTTGGTGAAGACATACTGGCTATAATATTTTCACCTGCCCCTCTTTCCTCATCAGATAAAATATTTCAATAAAGCAAATATATTTTTTTGTCTGATAAAGCATATAAGCCATACTATTGAATGTTATTATTTAAAACTGAAGTTGGGAAAAATGGGATGAGTGGGAAGGGGTGAAAATATAATGGCTATAATATTTTCACCCCCCTCTGTTATTTTTTTTTTTAGGTTTGCTTCATCATAAATGCAAGTTTTATGCTTTCTTTATCATAATAAGTAGTTGTGTTCATTTTTTATAAAATATTATTTTGGGGGGGGGTGAAAATATTATCTGAGACCCGTAATATCAATATTCTGTAGAACCTGGTAAATAAGTGTATGCACTAAAATTAATTTTATTGACACATATATGCACTTATTATTGGTAAGCGCTTATACTGAACCACTAAACTATGCACCTATATTTGATATGCGCCTATACGTAAGCCCTATGCGACTAGAATTATGCTTACCTTGATCAAGAAATGAAAGTAAAATATTAGAACTTACTGACATGTGTGATGAGCTGCCTCTGTTTATTTTTTTAACTGATTTCATAAATATGAAATTTAACAAATGTAAACAATATGAACATCATTAAGTTCAATACCGTTCAATTACAGTTCAACATATAATATGCATGACAAAGTTTTAATTAATGTACACTATGGCTATTCCACAGTCTCTATGTTGCTCTTTTGATCACAAGTAAGATTTCCCTTCTAAAGGAGTTTTATCTTTAGGCACACAAAAAGATCAGAAACAAACTGTTATGTATAACAACTCTAGCAATATACATGTACCTGCATCTGGTTTGTGTTTACAGTTGCTAAAAACTATTTAAAGAACATGATTATCAGAAAACGATTCGATTTCAATGGATGTGAAATTCTAGTATAGCCACATGTATATGACGATGACTGGTTACTCAGCTTGTCATCTTTATACATAATACTAGTAACCAAATATCATGGTCTGTATGAAGACATTTAGCAAGTTTTGCCGCTAATTTGTTTGTATACTGGTATTTGTATATGCATCTATTTTTAACACAAAATTATAGTAAGATTTAAGCATGCACTTATTATCACATACAGAATGATGGTAATTTTGGGTATATGCTTATATTCAAGTATGCGCTTATTTACCAGATACTACAGTATTAAACAAACTATTAATCTCACTAGTTTTTAATAGATACTTGTGGTATTTTTAAAGGTAGTTTAAAGGGAATATATCAGGATCTTTCAAACTTGTAAAATTGGCTAAAAATAATTTTCCCAATATATCATGCCTGTATATACTCACTGACCCCATTTTGCCAAATGGATATCTATTTAAACATGCTAAAATAATTTATTGAAAAGGGATTTCCTAACTTGGGCTATGCAACTAAGTAAGACTAAAATAGATTTCCTGCTTAAGTGTGCAACATATTTCGTGACGTATTAAAATGAGTTGTGTGATTTCATTTTGAAATCAGTTTGATCCGTTATACAGGTTTTCACGTAGTAAAAATTGTAACATTTCTAGAAAGAGTCCAAATGATGCAGGAAATATTTAAGTGCTGTCTATTCTTTTAAGTTTATCACTCCAATTTAAATATCAATTTTGTTACATTTTGGTGGATTTGTCATACCAAAACCATTCAGATTTATCTATTAATGATAATGGAATGCTTTTTAGCCATTTTAATAATTATTTTATTTTTCAAGACATAATGTTTTTTCCTGATATATTCCCTTTAAGGGACATTTTAAGTATTTCCTACAATATGAAACTGTTCTTTACTTTTAAATAGAAAATTGAAACTTAACTGCCAATAATCATCAATAAATCTGTTTATGTTGAATCCACTTTGAACAAAATAGATACTTCAATATAGCAAACAGATGGAACATGTACCTATACACCTTCATGAGAGAGTTACCACATCTTCAACACATTACATGTTATAGCAAACAGGTGGCATAATGTACCTGTATACTTCCATGAGGGGGTTACCACATCTTCATCACATTACATGTTATAGTTTTATGGTTGAAGGAGGACCGAGCAGAAACCGCAACCTTCCACAAGTGGCTGGCAATCTCTCACATATGTATTGATCCAAACTGAGCTTGAACCAGTGACCTCAGCAAAGAGAAGTGATCTCAAGACAGCATCTAAGACCAGTTGACCACAGAGGACCACTCCTCACCAGTTGAGAATCGTGATTTGAGGTACATCATATCAATTAAGTGGCTACACCTGTATCACAATTTGATATTGCATGGATGACTGTTAAAGTCTATCTTTCAAGAGGAGGATGGGGCAGTTTAAACTGGGTGGTAGAGTCATGGAGTATCTCTTGTATGTTTGACCCACTGCTCAACCCCAATGGCCTCTTTAAGTTTGCAAATAAGCTAAAAATAAATCCGTATGACCTCACAAGTCGTGAATGATTGAAAGAACACAACACCTGTAAATGCGTGGACATTCACCAATGGTTGAGGCATTGAAATAAAGGTCTTATCTGAACTATATATTATCAAAGGATTGATTTTATGCCATCAAGGGTTAACAGATGATCAGTTTATCTAACCACTTTTTCCTGGGATCCTGGAGGGTTAACCAGTACTCCAGCACATGCATCTCCCCAAGTGACTGATAACTTTCCCATTTGAATCAGCAGTGTACGACAAATGATAATGAGACATTGTGAATACCATATATCAGTCATCACCGAGACTCAGTGTGCTGGGATTCAAACTCACGACCCCTTGATTGCTAATTAAGACTTGCTACTAATTGAGCAAACTGGACCTGGCATTATGTAAAAAATGTTACTTGTGAAATGACGGTACTTCTGCTAAGAGTATCAAAGGATTAACTGAGTTTAGTAAGGTAGAACACAATTAAAGAACCAAACAATAAAAATGTTAAGAATCTGTTTTATTTACAAAAATATAAGATCTGAGATATAAACACATTTATATATTATTTGACGAACAGAATGAATTACTCTAATCTTTAATTGCCATAGTTCATGGAACAGAATCATGAACAAATGTAATCAATATAAATGAAACTAGTTCCTTAACTTACGCATATTTTGACACAAAGTGATTTAGGGAGTCTATAACAAACAATAATGATTCTACAAGCATGTATATCAAAATAATACTAATTCGCCCCATTGGTGCAATAAGGTACCAAGTGTCTACTTATTTCATATACATTTGGCACCTTATTGCAACAATGGGACAAAAAACTGTATTTAAATCTTGTACAGTAACTAAGATGGTACATTATGTATAACTTGACAACTCCTTGGCTGTAAAGGCTTAAACAGGCCTAAAAAGTGTAGAGTTTTTTCTTCAGCAATGAAAGATTCTGCGATCCTGTTAATTTTAATATCTACAACTGTCACCATCAATTTTCAAACAGAATATTGAATTTTAAAATGATATGACTGTTAAGATTGTTTATACTTCTGAATGGAGTAGAACGTCACTTTCAACACATGACATGTATAATTTTATGGCAACTACATTGGAAGAAGACCTCAGAAATTTTTTTCATAAGAATCATTCTGGAAGTTACTGGCAAACAGAAGGTTTTTCAACAGAGGTGGGCTTGAACCCCTGGCCTCGGTGGTTAGAGGTAACATGAGATGATTCTGCTTAAACCACTAAAGTCTTGGCCATGAATGATCAAATTTTTATTTAAAAAAAATATATATATATACAAACACAACAACTCTTTGTAGCAATTATGTCTATTTAAAAACAGGATAGACATATCACAAAAGTTTGTAAGAAGGGTGATCTAGATTTAATGAGATTTTTGCTCTTAAAGATTAATCTGTTGTTTTTATATCAAGGTACTGTGTGTACATAAAGCTGAAGTCATTATCTACACAATACAATAACCATGAACAGAAGAGCAGGACACGGGAAAAAGTACAGCAGATCTTCTATTTGAAGAGAATGTTACAATTAAAAAACACATTTCAATGAATTGCAATTCCGTCTGCATGTTGAATGACACCTTAAGCATATTTTTAAAAAATGTTGACATCACATCCATTACCGTTATTAAGCAATTAACAAACAAGCAACTTTAGTTGAACTAAATAACAACAAGAAATGACGTCAAAAGATTTGATAGAAAATCGCGCAGTAATTATTTTTTTTTCTTAGCTAGGCAACACACCAACTCAAACGTATAAAATGATGCAGATAACATGTGTGAAATCATCTGTTTCATGGGCAATGACTTTTAGATGACATTTATGCTATAAGGATGGATCACTAGCATTAGAAAAAGAAACAGGGTGGGGAAGAAGGACAATTATTGAAGTGATGTTGATTTATTCAATAAAGGACATCATCTATGTGGACCGCCGCGTGACTATTAGAGACATTTGTGATGCGACTGGATACAGTTATGTAACTGTTAACAAAGTTTTATAAACACATTTGAATATACACAAAGTAGGTACTTGGTGGATACTGCGAATATTATCAAAATGACAATAAAGTCAACCGTGTGATGCCTCCAGGAAATATTTTGAGCTGTATCATAAAGATTGCAACAGGTTTCCGCAGCAAATTATCATAACAGATGAAACTTGGTTGTTTTTATATCAAGATACACCAGGATAATGTGCCATCGCATGCTGCGGAAACCATACAGTTGGAAATCAGTGTCTTGGAGTTTGAAACAGAAACCAGCCATGCAGCTCTGATCTTGGCCCAATGGCATTTCGTGTTTTCCCATGATTAAACCAGTATTGAAAGGTAACAGATTTGACACATTTAAAGAACTTTTATATGCAGCACAAAATGCTGCATCTAGATTTATGGTGGTATTAAGACTTGCATGGACAATGGAGCAACGGACATCAGAAATGTATCTCATGCAAGGGAGAGTATTTTGAGAAACATTGATGTGCTGATTGTAGATTCATGAAGATGACGTAGCTCCACGTTGTGTATGAGTTTCGCACTGCCCCGCTCCAGGGTTATGTACCTGTTGTAAAACTGCATCAGTTTATAAATTTCAATTCAAATGGGTTGATATCTGGTGAAGTTGTTGGATAAAGATATCATTTTGTCTTTGTTTCAGTTTGATATTCCAAAAACCCTTTCCATACTAGATTTATCTCATTAATTATAGACCAACCCTCGTACATGTACAATCTTCATTAAACAGACGTAACAAAAGCATGGTATATATATATCATACGGAAACATACTGGGACTAAAATGGTACAAAAATAGACATGTAAACATCAGAAGCATGCGTAATATAACAAATTGTATGCTTTATATAATAAGGCCGGAGTTATTTTTGTTTGACATACCTGCCTCACCTGGCACTTAAACATTTCGACAGAGAAAAATTATATGCTACCTTTATTGTAATATTTTCACATTGTTGATTATCATTTACATTTTGAAATTTTAAATGTTTTGTTCATTTAAGTATAGTATGTAGTGATGTTATTTCTTTCTACTCAACGTTTTTTCCATAAACATTCTAAAACAAATAATGAAATAGCTATGGCCTTCCAGCTGTGTCTTAGACCCTTAGAATAAGGAACATTTATAGTTAACACTGATATACTGTTGGGTGTAGAGGTTCATCAAGCGTTTATTTTTTTTGCTGTTTCTGCTGCTGTCCTGGCAGCTTGCACTACTTCTGGGCATTTTTCCCGGCGTACTAGTTTGTTGCCGTCAAAATAACCTTCGTTTCTAGGCAAACCATGGGAGTTGTCAGAAAACGTCACTAACCCTGGAGTAAGATAGAAGTTGACATGGATGTTACAGTCATCATTAGTATACTTGATGCCATTAAAACGCGAGATTTTGAATAATCAATTTATAGTTCTTATATTCCAGATGTTATCATTTTGATCAATTCATAAATGGCGACTGCAATTAAATTGTCTCTTAAAATGATGGAATTGTTGGAATTAAATTAGAAAACAAGGTAAGGAAGTTTTGTCTTGGTTATATCATTAATGTCATATCATAATAAAATACCCTTATTTTCAGGGCCTCCCCTGGCTGTTTTTTTCTTTTCGTCACTACTTTCGCCATATTGAATCAGTTGGAGCCAAATTTAAAAAGTTGGAGCCATTTTCTGGAGCCAAATTTTAAATGTCGGAGCAATTTTTGGTGGTTATTTTAATGTTACTTTAGTCTTTAATAGTTAGCTTTTAAGTATATATTTCTGTCATCGTTGAATCGATTAATGGTGAAACCTCAAGAAATTTCTTTAAAACATCTGAGTCTCAGTTCAAAAGAAACACCTTTTCATTTTTTTTCAATGTTACATTAATTTTTAGATTGCCACAATGTCACTTTTCTTATAAAGTTCTATTTTAGACTCTCTATTTTCCGGTCACCATTCTTGACATAAAGTTTTACCATTTCTACCAATAAAGAAACCAAATGTCAAATTACATTTACAAATCTTATTCCATACTTTTCACATGTAATATAAATATTACTTTTTATGGTAATATAATTTTTATTCCTGTGCTATATTTAATGTTGAAAATACTATGAAAGTCCACATATTTTTTTAACACACCTTGAATGTGCTTCTTGAGTAAATTAAATTCCTTTTTAAATGTACAATAAATGTACATGTTTCAAGTCTATGTTTTCATCATTATAAAAATTTGAAGTTACACATGACAATGAATGGGGTTTAAAAAACACCATTTTCAACACATTTTAAGTTATATATAACCTATCCAGTTTAAATGGTGTGGGAAGTAACTGGCAAACTTTCTCACATGAAGTTTTTTGAGAGAACGAGATTCAACCTTAGCAGTGAGAGGTCAATGACCTTGAAACAGCGCCTTAGACAACTCCGCCACGGAGGACCTCCCCCACTGAGGTTATAAAATGGAGCTATAAAAAGAACCACAGCAGGACATTAAATACTTTTTTAGTAAAATTTCCATTTCCATATTCCAGTTAAAAACGTTTCACAAACAGTTGGTAAGGAACATATGCATTTTACATTGATTGTGAATAAAAGTTCTTCTTCTTAATCTTACTGGATATACACCCAACCTGTGTGGAACCAGTACTTAGTATATTGCAATGTTTTAAACTAAACATTCAAACAAGTTCTTACAGCTTAGAAGTCTACCTGGGTAGAACCAGTACTCAGTATATGGATAAAATGTCTTGCTCAAGAAAACCACACAGTCATGGTGGAGGATCGAATGTGCCACCCCATTGTCATGGTACTAGGCACTACCACTGGACCACGCACTCCACAGCATATTATTCAAATGATAGCATAAAATAGTATTTTGATGTCACAAATTAACCTTCATTTAATGATACCATTAAATAGATTTCTTAATATCAAGAATTAGATTAGTTCATATTAAAAAATTGAATTGTTGTTACAATAAATACTCAATGAACAGTAAAATGGTGCCTTCATACAATTTGATTTCTGTACATTTGTTTACAACTAAGCTAAGACTGTGTAACTATGTATGGGGAAAGTATAAAACTAAACTCCAGATTGAATAGAAAATGAAATATGTGTTAGTAAATTAAATTTACTTTGATAAAACCATCACATATATAAAAAAATATTCTCTCTTCTTTCTATATATCTCTCACACCTGACATTAAACATTCACACCTGACATTAAACATTAACACCTGACATTAAACATTCACACCTGACATCAATACTAACACCTGACATTAAACATTCACACCTGACATTAAACATTCACACCGGACATCAACACTCACACCTGACATTAACCATTCACACCTGACATTAAACATTTACACCTGACATTAAACATTCACACCTGACATCAATACTCACACCTGGCATTAAACATTCACACCTTACATTAAACATTCACACCTGACATCAACACTCACACTTGACATTAAACATTCACACCTGACATTAAACATTTACACCTGATATTAAACATTCACACCTGACATCAATACTCACACCTGACATTAAACATTCACACCTGACATTAAACATTCACACCTGACATTAAACATTCACACCTGACATCAACACTCACATCTGACATTAAACATTCACACCTGACATCAACACTCACACCTGACATTAAACATTCACACCTGACATTAAATATTCACAAAAGAAAAATGTTTGAAACTTGGAAAGGATAAAACTATGGACAATACTACAATTGAGTATTTGTTAAGAATAATTCATTACAGGTTTTTTTATTATGCTATCTAGAGTAAAATTGTATATGTCATGATGTATTGTATGCATTTAAAATAATATTGACTGTGTATTTGTTCTCTGCTGTAAAAATATCATACATACATGTTAGAAAAGAATATGAAATCAAACAATTTATTACTAAAAGAGCACCACCACATACATGAATATATAATATAAATTGAAAACCATTCTAATTACCCAATCCTTGGATCTTGCCATCTCTGAACTGTCCATCATACCTCATTCTATCACAGCGCATGAACACACCGGCTCCATTGAATTTCCCTTGCTGAAATTCACCCTCATATCTGTAAAAGTGGAATTGCTTTATATCAATACTGCTAACAAAGATATATTTGCAGATGATGTGGCAGTGTTTTATGCTGGTACATGTAGTGATCCCTAGAAAGACCAGATAATTGCAAACTTACACGACAGAACAGTCGGAAAAACAAAACAAAATGGTTAATAAATGAATAGAAAACTTAGAGTATGGTTGTATGCACATCACAAAAAAAGGACTACAATGTGTATTATTAATTTGCAAGTTATAGAAATTAAAAATTAAAAAAGGCCACAAATTGCTAGCATTATATATTGATGGTGTACGACTATTATAGTATTATATTAGTATATGGAATAAAGAACCTCTTACAACCTTACAACTCTAGACCATAGATATAGATAATAACCTAACCACGGGATGTTCATGTTGATAAATTATGAAAATCATTTGTAAAATTATTTTGTTATCTTAAGTCAAGAGATGTTTCCTATAAAAAGAATTTATTACGTTTACCTGAAACTATAAGATATTTTGACTATCTTTAAAACAAAACCAGTGCTCATAAAATTTAACAAACCTGAGCTTGACAAAATCAACTTAAACAAAGTGTCCTCTGTGGTCAAGCAGTCTAAGGCACTATTGCCTAATGACCCCTCTTCTCACTGCTGAGGTCATGGGTTTAAGCCCAAATCAGTCCACAATCTTTATTTGAGACATTTTGTTAGTTACTTGCGGAAGGATGGTGTCTACTCAGATTCATCATCAGGTTTTCGTCCATCAAAAAAACAACTGGATATACATGTACCATATATACATGTACCATATATATATGTACCATATATATATAGCCAGTCACGTGTTGAAAATGTTGTTTAACCCCATTCTAAAAGTAAATTTAAAAAAATGACCACAATTGTGTCATTTTTAGGCATCTTTTTATACCTGGATGTTATCTCACAATTTTTGGCTTACCTGCATTTAATTAATTAAGGCCATTACAAATTAATTGCTAGATTATCATCCAATTTTTTCTTAACAACGGGGAGGGCGGGAATTTTATTTTTTATTTTCATTTTTAAAATTATTGATGTTTTTAAAAAAAATTTTTTTTATTTTTTTATTAAAATAAAAAAGGTTGGGGCATCATGAAAATTAGGGGGCTGGCGGGGATGATAATCTAGCAACTAATTTATTATGGCCTAAATAGTCCTTTTTATTAAATGATTAACTTTAATGATTATCAAGGTATTAAATCAGTCAATGAGTATTTTTTCATGAACAAGACAGAATCAGATTCCTGTTTCACCATCATATATATAAGTATAGACTTAACTACCTAAACAATTGAAGAAAAGCATCAAGGTGATCATGATTTTAGACTGGTTCAAGAAAAATGTACTTAGTTTCAATAAACATTGATTAAAGAATATTTAAGTAAACAGTCAAACTTAAGTTAAGTTTTAAGTACTCAAGAAAACTTTGGTAAAATTAATTGTTTAAAATAATTATTTGAATTGAGGGACACACGAAATGATGAAATTGTTTTACTCATATTGACGAATTCAATCAATCTTTATACTATGAATTTATTACCAAATGTAGCTTCTATCCATTATATATTACTGCCTTAAACAACTGAAGTCAATTTTGCATGTTTTGTAATTATTATTAAATAATACGCATTGATAATGTCTAGAATTTCTTTTATGTCGTACTGATAACAAAAGGCCCAAGTGGGCTTGAATCATTCTATTGGAAACAAATTGACAGAGTATTTTTTTGTAAGTTCCCCTTGAATTGTGCCCCTGATGTATGACTGCCCCAAATTTAATCCTAGGAACCTGGTGTACTGTAGTCAATTCTTTTCCTGTCTAAAAGTTTACCTGGGAAATTTGAGAATCAGAGGGGGGAAGAATTGGCCAGCTGATTTCTTCCCCTCCCACCTGACTTACCGATTCTGGTATTTCTTCATTGGTGAAAGTTATGTGGAAACTTAAATGGTGAAAACATTTGGTTAATTACTTTTTCAACATTATTTGATATTTGTTTGCAATAAAATAGTTTACTAAAATATCTGCATTGCTACCTGATTCTTACCTTTCGCATTTTGTGGTTAAACTTTCAGATATTATGATGTCAATTTTATTTAGACTCATTTTTCTAAATATTATCTTGTTAATGATATAAAATTAATTAGCTAATACTCACCCATCCAAACCCTATATTTACTTTTATGGAGATGGGAAAGAATTGAAGACTGTTATCTTACTCGTGGAAAGAATTGACTAGCTGATTCTGTCCCCCATGTTTTTTTTTTGTTAGGTTAAACTTTCAGATATTACAATGGACACATTAAACTAACTCATATTTTCAATATTTTGTCTTATTAATGTTATAAAATTAGATAGCCAATGCCTCCCCCCTCCCAAACCCATGTTTTAACTTATATGGAGGTGGAAAAGGGTGAATCTGACTTTGTCCCCTTATGTATTTCACTTCTAATAGTTAAACCTTTCAAATTTTATGATGGAAACATTCTACTTAATCATTTTTCTATATTTTGTCTGTTAGTGATATGAAGTTCTTTGATAAGAACATGACATGGGATGGTGGCATTAGAGAAGTTTATGTTATGACAGGGGATAAGAACATGACATGGGATGGGGGAGTGACAGAAGGTTATGGTATGACAGGGGGTGAGAACATGACATGGGATAGTGGCATGACAGAAGGTTATGTTATGACAGGGGATAAGAACATGACATGGGATGGTGGCATGACAGAAGGGTATGTTATGACAGGGGATAAGAACATGACATGGGATGGTGGCATGACAGAAGGGTATGTTATGACAGGGGATAAGAACATGACATGGGATGGTGGCATGACAGAAGGGTATGTTATGACAGGGGATAAGAACATGACATGGGATGGTGGCATGACAGAAGGGTATGGTATGACAGGGGGTGAGAACATGACATGGGATAGTGGCATGACAGAAGGTTATGTTATGACAGGGGATAAGAACATGACATGGGATGGTGGCATGACAGAAGGTGATGGTATGACTGGGAATAAGAACATAACATGGGATGGTGGCATGACAGAAGGTGATGGTATGACTGGGAATAAGAACATAACATGGAATGGTGGCATGACAGATGGTTATGTTATGACAGGGGATTAGAACATGACATGGGTTTGGGCAGTGACAGAAGGTTATGTTATGACAGGGAATAAGAACATGACATGGGATGGTGACATAACAGAAGTTTATGTTATGACAGGGGATAAGAACATGACATGGGTTGGGGACATGACAGAAGGGTATGTTATGATTGGGGATAAGAACATGACATGGGATGGTGTCATGACAGATGGTTATGTAATGACAGGAGATAAGAACATGACATGGGTTGGGGACATGACAGAAGGTTATGTTATGACAGGAGATAAGAACATGACATAGGATTGTGGCATGTCAGAAGGTTATGTTATGACACGGGATAAGAACATGACATATGATGGTGGCATGACAGAAGGTTATGGTATGGCAGGGGATAAGAACATGACATGGGATGGTGGCATGACAGTAGTTTATGTTATGACAGGGGGTCAGAACATGACATGGGATGGTGGCATGACAGAAGGTTATGGTATGACAGGGGATAAGAACATGACATGGGATGGTGGCATGACAGAAGGGTATGTTATGACAGGGGATAAGAACATGACATGGGATGGTGGCATGACAGAAGGGTATGTTATGATAGGGGATAAGAACATGACATGGGATGGTGGCATGACAGAAGGTTATGGTATGACAGGGGATAAGAACATGACATGGGATGGTGGCATGACAGAAGGTTATGTTATGACAGTGGGTAAGAACATGACATGGGAAGGTGGCATGACAGAACGTAATGTTATGACAGGTGATAAAAACATGACATGGGATGGGGGAGTGACAGAAGGTTATGGTATGACAGGGGATAAGAACATGACATGGGATGGTGGCATGACAGAAGGT
Source organism: Panopea generosa (assembly GCA_029582155.1). Classification (NCBI taxonomy): domain Eukaryota; kingdom Metazoa; phylum Mollusca; class Bivalvia; order Adapedonta; family Hiatellidae; genus Panopea; species Panopea generosa. Next base: position 2,549,438 of record CM055908.1, on the reverse strand, counting down.
AATGGTATGACAGGGGATAAGAACATGACATGGGATGGTGGCATGACAGAAGGGTATGTTATGACAGGGGATAAGAACATGACATGGGATGGTGGCATGACAGAAGGGTATGTTATGACAGGGGATAAGAACATGACATGGGATGGTGGCATGACAGAAGGGTATGTTATGACAGGGGATAAGAACATGACATATGATTGTGGCATGACAGAAGGTTATGGTATGACAGGGGATAAGAACATGACATGGGATGGTGGCATGACAGAAGGTTATGTTATGACAGGGGGTGAGAACATGAAATGGGATGGTGGCATGACAGAAGGTTATAGTATGACAGGGGATCAGAACATGACATGGGATGGTGGCATGACAGAAGGGTATGTTATGACAGGGGATAAGAACATTACATGGGATGGTGGCATGACAGAAGGGTATGTTATGACAGGGGATAAGAACATGACATGGGATGGTGGCATGACAGAAAGTTATGGTATGACAGGGGATAAGAACATGACATGGGATGGTGGCATGACAGAAGGGTATGTTATGACAGGGGATAAGAACATTACATGGGATGGTGGCATGACAGAAGGGTATGTTATGACAGGGGATAAGAACATGACATGGGATGGTGGCATGACAGAAGGGTATGTTATAACAGGGGATAAGAACATGACATATGATGGTGGCATGACAGAAGGTTATGGTATGACAGGGGATAAGAACATGACATGGGATGGTGGCATGACAGAAGGTTATGTTATGACAGGGGGTGGGAACATGACATGGGATGGTGGCATGACAGAAGGTTATGGTATGACAGGGGATAAGAACATGACATGGGATGGTGGCATGACAGAAGGGTATGTTATGACAGGGGATAAGAACATGACATGGGATGGTGGCATGACAGAAGGGTATGTTATGACAGGGGATAAGAACATGACATGGGATGGTGGCATGACAGAAGGGTATGTTATGACAGGGGATAAGAACATGACATGGGATGGTGGCATGACAGAAGGTCATGGTATGACAGGGGATAAGAACATGACATGGGATGGTGGCATGACAGAAGGTAATGGTATGACAGGGGATAAGAACATGACATGGAATGGTGGCATGACAGAAGGGTATGATATGACAGGGGATTAGAACATGACATGGGATGGTGGCATGACAGAAGGGTATGTTATGACAGGGGATAAGAACATGACATGGGAAGGTGGCATGACAGAATGGTATGTTATGACAGGGGATAAGAACATGACATGGGATGGTGGCATGACAGAAGGGTATGTTATGACAGGGGATAAGAACATGACATGGAGTGTTGGCATGACAGAAGGTTATAGTATGACAGGGGATAAGAACATGACATGGGATGGTGGCATGACAGAAGGTTATGGTATGACAGGGGATAAGAACATGACATGGGATGGTGGCATGACAGAAGGTTATGGTATGACAGGGGATAAGAACATGACATGGGATGGTGGCATGACAGAAGGGTATGTTATGACAGGGGATAAGAACATGACATGGGATGGTGGCATGACAGAAGGGTATGTTATGACAGGGGATAAGAACATGACATGGGATGGTGGCATGACAGAAGGTTATGGTATGACAGGGGATAAGAACATGACATATGATGGTGGCATGACAGAAGGTTATGGTATGACAGGGGATAAGAACATGACATATGATGGTGGCATGACAGAAGGTTATGGTATGACAGGGGATAAGAACATGACATGGGATGGTGGCATGACAGAAGGTTATGTTATGACAGGGGGTGAGAACATGACATGGGATGGTGGCATGACAGATGGTTACGTTATGACAGGGGGTGAGAACATGACATGGGATGGTGGCATGACAAAAGGTTATGTTATGACAGGGGATAAGAACATGACATGGGATGGTGGCATGACAAAAGGTTATGTTATGACAGGGGGGTAAGAACATGACATGGGATGGTGGCATGACAGAAGGTTATGTTATGAAAGTGAGTAAGAACATGACATGGGATGGTGGCATGACAGAAGGTTATGTTATGATAGGGGATAAGAACATGACATGGGATGGTGGTATGGCAGAAGGTTATGGTATGACAGGGGATAAGAACATGACATGGGATGGTGGCATGACAGAAGGTTATGTTATGAAAGTGGGTAAGAACATGACATTGGGTGGTGGCATGACAAAAGGTTATGTTATGACAGTGGGTAAGAACATGACATGGGGTGGTAATATGACAGAAGGTTATGTTATGACAGGGGGTGAGAACATGACATGGGATGGTGGAGTGACAGAAGGTTATGTAATGACAGGGGATAAGAACATGACATGGGATGGTGGCATGACAGAATGTTATGGTATGACAGGGGATAAGAACATGACATGGGATGGGGGCATGGCAGAAGGTTATGGTATGACAGGGGATAAGAACATGACATGGGAAGGTGGCATGACAGTAGCAGATGGTATGACAGGGGATAAGAACATGACATGGGATGGTGGCATGACAGAAGGTTATGGTATGACAGGGGATAAGAACATGACATGGGATGGGGGCATGACAGAAGGTTATGGTATGACAGGGGATAAGAATATGACATGGGAAGGTGGCATGACAGTAGCAGATGGTATGACAGGGGATAAGAACATGACATGGGATGGTGGAGTGACAGAAGGTTATGTAATGACAGGGGATAAGAACATGACATGGGATGGTGGCATGACAGAAGGTTATTGTATGACAGGGGATAAGAACATGACATATGATGGTGGCATGACAGAAGGTTATGGTATGGCAGGGGATATAAACATGACATGGGATGGTGGCATGACAGAAAGTTATGTTATGACAGGAGGTGAAAACATGACATGGGATTGTGGCATAACAGAAAGTTATGTTATGACAGGGGATAAGAACATGACATGGGATGGGGGCATGACAGAAGGTTTTGTTATGACAGGGGATTAGAACATGACATGGGATGGGGGAGTGACAGAAGGTTATGTTATGACAGGGGATAAGAACATGACATGGGATGGTGGCATGACAGTAGGTGTTGGTATGACAGGGGATAAGAACATGACATGGAATGGTGGCATGACAGAAGGTGATGGTATGACAGGGGATAAGAACATGACATGGGGTGGTGGTATGGCAGAAGGTTATGTTATGATAGGGGATAAGAACATGACATGGGATGGTGGCATGACAGAAGGTTATGGTATGACAGGGGATAAGAACATGACATGGGATGGTGGCATGACAGAAGGTTATGTTATGACAGGGGATAAGAACATGACATGAGATGAGGGCATGACAGAAGGTTATGGTATGACAGGGGATAAGAACATGACATGGGATGGTGGCATGACAGAAGGGTATGGTATGACAGGGGATAAGAACATGACATGGGAAGGTGGCATGACAGTAGCAGATGGTATGACAGGGGATAAGAACATGACATGGGATGGTGGCATGACAGAAGGTTATGGTATGACAGGGGATAAGAACATGACATAGGATGGTGGCATGACAGAAGGTTATGTTATGACAGGGGATAAGAACATGACATGGGATGGTGGCATGACAGAAAGTTATGCTGTGACAGGGGATAAGAACATGACATGGGGTGTTGGCATGACAGAAGGTTTTGGTATGACAGGCGATAAGAACATGACATGGGATGGTGGCATAACAGGAAGTTATGGTATGACAGGGGATAAGAACATGACATGGGATTGGGGAGGGACAGTAGGTTATGTTATGACAGAGGATAAGAACATGACATGGAATGAGGGTGTGGAAGAAGGTTATGATATGACAGAATATAAATATGACATGAGATGATGGGATGACACAAAATATCTAAGGTTCAAGACTTACACTTTCATAAAAAAATGTCTTTTTAAAATTTCGCTAAAAATGTGCTAAATATATGAGCCTTGTGGTGGGGGCATTTGTGATTGATTTACGCTGGTTCAAGAATTTATTGGAAATCTTGTGTTACATTGTTTTTACTAACTGCTGTGCAAGTTTAGTTAAGTTTATTTTATGAAAGAAGAGGGTTCTATTGTTCTATCAAAAATTTTATAATTTTCCCTATATAACTCTAAATAAAACAGCTACTCCTCTGTTTATATAACTGCTGCACAAGTTTTTTAAGATTCATTGAAAAATAGGGGTGTTATCCCATCTACAAGAAAAACATTAACAGACAGAGGTAGGTGAGTGAAGCCTAACGATAGACCACTGATGACGGACCCAAAATTGACCGTGACAAAAGCCCGGCTGGTGTTTGACCAGTAGAGCTCAAAATTGATGAAATTAAAATATATTTAGCATTTAACACTTTTTGCCCAAAATCACAAAGGATGCTTTTCAAATAAATGTCTGAGTCATGTCTCTTTGCAATATAAAAACAAAATTAATGGTCTGAATACACACTGGATTAATATTTGTGATGTGCCCCTTTAAGTAAAACATAAGTAAACTGTGTTATTTTACTAATTTTATGTTGTTTATATATGGTCCAATGAAAGTTTATACAGAATGACATTGTGTCAACAATTGAATTAATTACTCAATGGTAGATTTAAAAGGACAACTGTGGGTTCAGACCCCTCACCCCCTGACATTTCCTGATATAAAAAGTATCTATTCCAGAGAAAAGGGGAAGAAAAACACACTGGGACCCCACTCCCTTCACACTGTGTTAGAATTTGGAATTAGGCTATAATAAATTAATTCCTAGGTTTTCATCCAAATGTGATTTAAAATGCAATTTCATTATGTATATTTTTCAGATATAAAAACCAAAGTTGTATTATACATGAAATATTTTTTTATAAAAATCAAAATATTAATGGTCAAATGCTGTAAAGAATATATTAGTTTAAACTTATTGATTTTTCGCTGGTTGCGAAACAAGTTCTTATAACTTAGGCAAATCACGCTCGAAGCCTTCCTGGTTAGAACCAGTACTAATCATATGCGAAAAAGTGTCTTGCTCAAGGACATCACACATATCCGTGGCGGAGGATCGAACCCACGAGCCTCTGATCATGGGTTCGGTGCTCTACCACTGGACCATGCACTCCAATTTTATGATAGATAAAATATGTATTATCTAAATGGTTTTAATGTGGCGCCATTTTGACTACTGTTCCCGTTGTCAAAAAAAAATTGCAATCTGAACAAGACAATCAAAGATATCGGGGTGGGGGAAAAACGGCAGTGACAGAGATGAAAATCTAGGAATTAATTAATTGTGACCTTAGACCCCACCCAACTGAAAATTATGGATCCGCCTTTAAAGTCTTGTGATAATATCAAAATATCAACAAGACCAGCAGACACATGTACCACAGTTCATAGAAAACATGAAATTGTTTTTACTTCATAGTTATATATGTATTACATCTGCTCCTGATTGTCGGTAAACAAAACACGTTGTGCCATATTCATTTTTTCTTTATTAACTTATTCAATAAATCATGTACACCTGAAACAGCTTGTCAAATATCCCAAAATACAATTCAGCACACCTTCAAAGCTGAATCTAGTTGCTAGGCAACAAATGAAATCTCACAGGTTGACTACACAATTTCCACCATTGATTTTTTCACTGTCTCAATTTAGGCAATACAAGCATTGGAGCAGTATATTCAGATTCTTGTATCATTGATTATTCAAAATTTAATGGGTGAACATACTGAATACTTTATACAAGATTATAGCTACATGGAGCTTGGGTGATACAGCCAGAAACAAGATTTGAAAAACAATCAATTAACAGTTTTATGTCTTTGTCTGATGTAAATAAATGGGTAAAGTGAACTGATGTTTTACAGAGTACAAACATCACTGGGGGTTTAGATGATGGGGAGACGGGGGTTCCATATCCCCACCCGGATCCCTAAATAATTTACCCAAAATATTGCAATCTTGGAAACAAATCACCCACTTCCACTGAATTTGTGAACCTCTCCCTGACCAAAATTCCACCTACCGATACAGGGTCGTAGCCAAAATTTGGTTTTATAGGAGGCACAATCCCAACTTTGTTGCATGCCCTTCGCCCGATAAAAAAATTATGCCTTAGAAGGAATATACTGGGTTTTTCTGATATTTGAAAGACATAATGTTAGGGATCTTTTCTTCTTCGAAAAAATACTAACCAAAATTCCACATATATTACAGGAGGCAAGTGCCTCCATTTGCCTTAGTGTAGCTATGGCTCTGCCGATATATAAATGATTTAGAACCTAGGTACCAAAATACCTGTCACTCGATGAGCAAAAATAATAAATGCAACATATTGCACTGGATTAGATGGTATTCCACCTAAATTTGTCAGAGACAGTGCAATTTTTCTAAAAACACCTGTTACTTTTATTATTAATATGTCTATTGACTCCGGCATTGTTCCTGATGAAATGAAAACTGCAAGAGTCAGCCCGATTTACAAAAAGTCTAGTCCTTTGGAAGTTGGTAATTATAGGCCAGTTAGCATACTTAATGTTATATCAAAAGTTCTAGAGCGTTCTGTATATAACCAATTTGCGGATTTTTTAGATAAAAATTCTCTTCTGTATGAGTTCCAGTCCGGTTTTAGGAGTAAATACTCCACTGATACATGTCTTATGCACCTTTTTGATTTTATTAAACATAACAATGCAAATGGTTTTTATACCGGAATGGTTTTACTCGACCTACAGAAGGCGTTTGATACTGTTGACCACGTTATTCTATGCAATAAGCTCTCTGAAATGGGAGTCGCGTCAATAAAATGGTTCAAATCTTATCTAACCGAAAGATCACAGTTAGTGAAGATAAACAAAGTTTCATCAAAATCTACCCAAGTTACTTGCGGTGTACCACAGGGAAGCATCCTGGGCCCTCTTTTATTTTTATGTTATGTCAATGATATGCCTACGTGCATCAACTCCGATTGTAAATTATTATTATATGCAGATGACAGTGTAATATTGTTCGCTGACAAAGACCCTAATGTTATTGCAGATAGACTTAGTCTTATCATGGATAATTGTTCTACATGGTTAGTTGATAATAAATTGTCCCTTCATCTAGGCAAAACCGAATGTATGTTGTTTGGCTCTTCTAGAAGACTTAAAAAAGTTCAGTCATTTACGGTTACATGCAACGGTCATGAAATTCCGTCCCAGGAAAAGGTCAAATATTTAGGATTAACTATTGACAAGTTACTAAACAGTGAGGCGATAGTTGACTCCATTGTTAAAAAAGTTAATTCGCGGATTGCTTTTTTATATCGAAACTGTCGTTATTTTAACCTTCAAACTAAGAGAACTTTAATAAGTGCCTTAGTACAATGTCATTTTGATTATTCCTGCTCGTCTTGGTATGCCGGTCTTACTAAAAAGTTAAAACACAAACTACAAGTCACTCAAAATAAAGTTGTACGATTCTTATTTAACTTATCACCAAGGTCTAGTATAACCTGCGCTATGTTAGAAACAGTTGATGTATTGAGGGTTGAGGATAGAGTAAAACAACTAAGACTTAATCATGTTTTTAATATTTTCCATGGCACCGCGCCAACATATCTTTATGATAACTTCCATAGGGTGTCTTCTATTCATAACCGCACACGGTTTAGTGAAAGTAATTTTATAGTTCCGCATGCTAAGAGTTTCGATTCGGGCACCTTTTATTGCAATGCAATTGCTGACTGGAATAATTTGCCTAACGATCTGAAGAAGTTAACCAATAAGCAAACTTTTAAACGTGAAGTTAAAAAACATTTATGTATCTCCTCGCGGGCTAGAGAAAATTTGAATATTTAATTTTTAAGTATATGTTGAAAATATTTCTTGTAATGTGAACCACTTATATGTACTATTCAGTTATTCAGGGTATAAGATAATTCAATGTTTTTTGTATTGTTACATTTTAACAAGTTTATATCAAATGTTTACATTCTTAACATTTCATGTATATCATATTTTTTTATTTTTTTAAAAAAATCACAATTTTAAGGGAAGGGACCCCGTTGGAAATAAGCGCGTTTGTTGCTTTAATGGGTTATCCCAGGTTATAAGATCTTTAATTTTTAGATGATTACTAGGATTATTTTACTTACTTATTTATTTTCTTGATTTATTACTGTTATTTTATCATCATCATGATTTATATACGTTGTATAATGATCTTATATACCTGAATAAATTTGAATTGAATTGAATTGAATTGTATTACAGGTGACAACAACAGGGAAATAACAAAATGGACATCTTGTATTTCACAGGTGGCAAAACAAGAGGCCCAAATGGACCTGAGATGCTCAACTGATTTCTCTTGTCACTTCTTACCAAATTTTGAATGGACTATGAAGAAAATTATGAAAATAAACATTTTCATGTAAATCTCAAGAAGAAAAGTTTGGGGATTTAATGAGCAATTGGTTTTAAAAAATGATATTAGACAATATTTATTGAGCAATTTGTTTAACAGATATCAAGCAAAAACAGAGATTGGAGATTTAATGAGCAATCTGTTTAGCAGATAATATAGACAATAAGAGAGATTGAAGATTTAATGAGCAATCCATTTAACAGATAATATAGACAATAGCAGAGATTGGAGGTTTAATGAGCAATCCATTTAACAGATAATATAGACAATAGCAGAGATTGGAGATTAAATGAGCAATCCATTTAACAGATAATATAGACAATAGCAGAGATTGGAGGTTTAATGAGCAATCCATTTAACAGATAATATAGACAATAGCAGAGATTGGAGGTTTAATGAGCAATCCATTTAACAGATAATATAGACAATAGCAGAGATTGGAGGTTTAATGAGCAATCCATTTAACAGATAATATAGACAAAAGCAGAGATTGAAGATTTAATGAGCAATCCATTTAACAGATAATATAGACAATAGCAGAGATTGGAGATTAAATGAGCAATCCATTTAACAGATAATATAGACAATAGCAGAGATTGGAGGTTTAATGAGCAATCCATTTAACAGATAATATAGACAATAGCAGAGATTGGAGGTTTAATGAGCAATCCATTTAACAGATAATATAGACAATAGCAGAGATTGGAGGTTTAATGAGCAATCCATTTAACAGATAATATAGACAATAACAGAGATTGGAGGTTTAATGAGCAATTTGTTTAACAGATAATATAGACAATAGCAGAGATTGAGACTATTTTAAATGTAGTGTTGGAGTAAGACAAAGAGAAAATTTATCTATTCTGTTGTTTTCATTTTATTTAAATGATCTTCATGAATACTTCCAAAACATAAATTTGGTTCATGGCATAAATTGCAATAAACATGAATTTGATAATTCTGTGATGGGCTTTGTCAAACTGTTCATACTACTTTATGCTGATGACATAGTCGTAGTGTCGGAGTCTGCAGATGACCTTCAGAATGCTTTAAATACATATGAAACATATTGTGATACCTGGAAATTAACCCTCAATACTATGAAAACAAAAATAGTTATATTTAGCGGTGGTAGGCAAAGAAATTATAACTTTACATATAAAAACGAAAATATTGAAATTGTCAAACATTACATGTACCTTGGTATCCTGTTCAGCAGAAGTTGTTCTTTTCTAACAGCCGAGAAACATATATCCGATCAAGCAAAAAAAAGCAATGTATTGTTTAATAAAAAAGTCTAAGTCTTTGTATTTACCTCTAGACTTACACATAGAATTGTTTACCAAAACTGTCAAACCCCTTTTTTAGTATGGATGTGAAATACGGGGTTATGGAAATATCGACATTATTGAAAGGGTTCAATTGAAGTTTTTGAAATACATTTTAAATCTGAAATCCAGTACACCAAACTGTATGGTATGTGGAGAAACCAGTGTCAAACCAATCTCTGTTGACAGAGAAACAAGAATGATTTCTTTTTGGTCAAAACTAGTTATCCCACAACAGTAAACTTACAAGTATGCTATATGGTATACATCTTAGCCATTTTAACTATACCAATCATATTTCTAGCACCCGTTTTATGTGGATAAAAAATGTGAAAGATATACTTATTAAATGCAGTATGAATAAAGTTTGGGAAAATAAGGATTTTCCTAACCATAAATGGCTTAGTGCTACAATAAAACAGAAGCTGACAGATCTATTTTTGAATGACTGGTATTCAGATGTACAAAATTCAAGCAAATGTAAAATCTATAGACTATTCAAACATAAATTCGAATTTGAAAAATATTTGATTACAACACCCACAAAAATGTTAAAACATGTTATAAAGTTTAGAACGCATAATCACAGATTGCCTGTTGAAACGGGCTGTTGGAACGGTCTCAAACTACATATGCGCAAATGTCCATTGTGCGATTCTAGTGTTGGTGATGAATATCATTATTTATTTGAATGTCAACACTTTTGCTTTAGTAGAAAACGTCTTCTAAGAGAAAAATACTACATTCGACACAATATCAATAGTTTAGATAAACTAATGAACATAAAAACAACAAACATTATATATTACAGAAAATTGTGTCAATTTATTAAAGAAATCCTTGTACAATTCAACTGATATTGGGACTATTATTGTTATTTTGATTTGGGGTTTTGTCTGTTAAGAAACTAATAAGAACATACTTGACAACTGGCATATAACGACATCGTTGAATTCTACTATTACGCCAGATACATAATATAATAACGTCTGGATTATTTCATATATTTTTATATATAGTTTCATTTAATGTAGGGTACTCTCCCATTGGCAAAACAAACAAAAACACCGAATAACAACAACAAAAATTATCAAAAATCCATTTAAAGTATAACTATAGTATTTTTGCAATATTCCTGTTCTGATCATATGTAATTAGCCTCTACTGTATAATGTATGTAATTTTGTTATTTCTCATATTGTCATGTTTACCATGAATTGAGTGAATAAACTATTGAATTGAAATGAAAAAAATGAGATTTAATGAGCAATCCATTTTACAGATATTAGACAATAGCAGACACTGGAGATTTAATGAGCAATCTGTTTAACAAATAATATACACAATAGCAGAGATTGGAGATTTAATAAGCAATCTGTTTTATAGATATTAGACAATAACAGACATTGGAGATTTAATGAGCAATCCATTTAACAAATAATATAGACAATAGCAGAGATTGGAGATTTAATGAGCAATCCAATTAACAGATAATATAGACAATAGCAGAAATTGGAGGCTTAATGAGCAATCCGTTTAACACAAAATATAGACAATAGCAGAGATTTGAGATTTCATGAGCAATCCGTTTAACAGATATTAGCAAATAGCAGACATTGGAGATTTAATGAGCAATCTGTCTAACAGATATTAACAATAGCAGAGATTGGACAGTTAATGAACAATCCGTTTAACAGATAATATAGACAACAGCAGAGATTGGAGCTTAATGAGCAATCTGTTCAACAGATTATATAGACAATTACAGAGATTGGACAGTTGATGAGCAATCTGTTTTACAGATTATATAGACAATAGCAAAGATTGGAGATTTAATGAGCAATCCATTTAACAGATAATATACCATAGACAATAGCAGAGGTTGGAGATTTAATGAGCAATCCATTTTACAAATAATATAGACAATAGCAGAGATTGGAGATTTAATGACCAATCCATTTAACAGATAATATACCATAGACAATAGCAGAGACTGGAGGTTTATTGAGCAATCCATTTAACAGATAATATAGACAATTACAGAGACTGGACAGTTAATGAGCAATCTGTTTAACAGATAATATAGACAATAGCAGAGTTGGAGATTTAATGAGCAATCCGTTTAACAGATAATATACCATAGACAATAGCAGAGACTGGAGGTTTATTGAGCAATCCATTTAACAGATAATATAGACAATAACAGAGACTGGAGGTTTAATGAGCAATCTGTTTAACAGATGACATAGACAATAGCAGAGACTGGAGATTTAATGAGCAATTCATTTAATAACAGACAATAATAGATATTGGAGGTTTAATGAGCAATCCGTTTAACAGATATTAGACAATAAAAAATAAACTACTGTAAAAAATTCTTAAAAATGCTAATGAAGTTTAAAAAAATCTAATGTTTCAATTACAAAGTGGAACAAAGTCACTCCCAACTTATTTAGTGTGTGAATCAACCAAGAATGGCTTCTGGATCACTACTGAATAAGAATATCTGCAAGTTTACCTGTACATGATGTTTCTCCCAGCTCCCTCCTTACATAGCCAGAATAGTCCTGTCTGGTTGAGGAAAAAGAATATAATTTTACAGATGTAAATATACACACCTTGAATTGTCTGAGAAGATCATGACTCCATGTCCCTGGCAGAGACCACCTTTAAACATGCCAAAGTACTGGGAGCCGTCTATAAACTTCATTGTACCATAGCCCTCTCTCTGTCCTTCTTCATTCCACTCCCCATTGTATATACCACCATCAGGATACTTGTATGTGCCCTTCATAGCTCTAACATATGTTCTAAAAAAGCATATAATATATATGATATGTACAGGCACCAGTTTTAGCTTGAATGGAGATTTGTGTCCATTTAAAAAAATTCTAAGTGTGTTTCAAGCAATCCTGTGTTTGATACTTGTTTCACAAACAAATGCACATTACAATTAAATTTCTTTAAACTTTTTACTGATAGCAAACAACAAACCAAATATGTTTTTGCAGACTCAAATTGGTGGTGAGTGTGTGTCTGTGGTGGTGGAGTAGGGGGCAGGGCATTTATTCAAGGGTATACGGTCAGGCGTATAGCTTCATATAGGCATGTGCCTACGCTTTTTTTCTGAGATTAAAATTGGCAAAAATGCACTAAAAATTGGACTGCCCATGCTGCTTCATTTTAATCTTTATTAAAGGGAACAAACCTTAAAATATAACATTTATTTGGTTATAAAACAGTGAATTCAAGGTTAATATTAAGGATTACCAGGCTCCTTAAAAGTTTTAAAAACATAAGAAATATATGCCAAAACCCAGATAAGACTCTAACTCATGGCCTCTGACCCCCAACAACTGTGCCTACACATTGTTTTCAGCCAAGCTACGCTCCTGATGGTATGTGATATTAGTTTAACATTTATCCTCTATTAGGTGAAATTACTTCAGTTAGAAATCATTTTTGTTTGTTGATGTTAGAATAACAACAATTTTTGACAGTTTATGTTGATATAACTATAAATTGCAGTTACATTTTATAAGGTGAAGTTAACTGCTTTTCTTTTACTTTTTTTCTCTTTTTCTTTTTGGTGAAGTAAGTATTAGACAATAACAAACAATACTTTATGCAACAAACTATAGAATTCTTATTCCTTGCTTTATATTAGTATTTATACAAATTGAACTTTGCTATGTGAGTACAGTTATCTTAATGTTAGGTGCCTTTAACTTAGTACAACAGGTTCAGAAATATCACATTGAAGAAGTAGTACTAAGATTATATATTATTTTAAACTTATTTATTTCATCTCGATTGTGAAACAAGTTCTTACACCTTAGACAAATCATGCTCGAGGTCTTCCTGGGTAGAACCAGTATTAAGCATATGAGGATAAAATGTCTTGCTCAAGGACACCATAGTAATAGGGGCTTATGTCATCTTAACAGATTAATACAGAAATCTGAGCTCTATACATAGGTCTAAAAGGACACCACACATAGCCATGGTGGAGGATTGAACCCACGACCCTCCAATCCTGGGTCCAAAATGCTCTACCACTTGACGACGCGCTCCAATGTATTAATGTCATATTTATAAGCTGTCTCTATTATCACAGTGGCAGGAAGACTGGGAGTAAGTATGTACACTGATCGCAACAAATGTTTACTCAGTGACTGTGGGATCCTAATGTGTGTGTGTGTGTGTGTGTGCATGTGTGTGCATGTGTGTGCATGTGTGTGTGTTCTTATATTATATGGATGCAAGTAAAAAAATGTAAACATGTTATGTATCTTTGTTAATGTCGGCAAGTAGCTTTTATATTTGTACATCCGACACAAAATAAAGTTTCTTGTATCTGGTAATGGGTGTGGTCCAAAATGTACACACCCTGGACATGTATCAAATACAAGAAGCTGTTAGCATAGTATCAGTAACCATGCATTAGAAACAAATTAAAGTAATTTGTCAAAGACAAAATTTAAATGTAATTGAATATAGATACCTGTGTAAAGGGATACTCGATCCAAAACAATAGCAGGAAGACACTCAGTCTAGTTGACCAACACAACTTAGTTTTGTAATCTAATTCAACACGTAGTTGTAAAAGATCTGTGTTAGTTATGAGGAAACATATTTATGTTTAAAAATAGCAGACGTGCGTGACTTAGCTTCAAACGGTGATTAGATGAGCAATAAATATTAGGTCACTCACCTGTTCTACTTTCAGTTCCTGTTTTACCTGAATGTGCTAAACGTCACTGTAATGTGAGCACATGTACTGATGACGTAGTTGGAAAACACCGTCAACATGGTCGATTGCGGAAACTTACGATGCTTTCAAGAAAGACGGTCTATTAAAAAAGATCTACTGTCTTGGAGTAAGAAAGTGCCGGTAGCTGTTGGTAAGTTATTGTTTTTTCACTCACGTTTGTATTGAAATTGAAGAAATGTTTTGTTATATGCCCAAAATGTCGTTTTCGCGACGAAGTCATTGTCAAAATTTTGACCCCATTCGGCTATTCCTGGTTCATGACACCCTCCCTATATAAGAAAATTGTCAAAAAATCTACACCTACTTTCAGTTTCAAAATAACCCACTGCCCAAGTTAGCTGTGAAACTCAAATTTGTAAACTTTTTTTTATTGATTGGAGATGTTATTTTATTGATATTCTAAGCCAAAACCTGTACAATACACCTTGTCATTTTGGCCTGATGAAATATTTATCGATCGGCTGCAGCGCCGAATTTTCAACATCACATTCAACTGTTCTTATTGGCTGTCACAGCTTTGTCATGACAGAATCGCCATATTTTTGGGACTTTGGATCGATAAAGTTTACCTTTGTCTCTGCGTTGAATTCTGAATAATGACAATATTTGTGTAAACTATTGATGACAAAGTTGAAATCTGGTACTGAGATCTCACCTAAAATATTGATTTTTACACATGATCAATAATTTCTAAAGCATATGTGAAGCAACAGGCGAATAATTACCAGACTCTTATAACGCCAAGGGAGTTTTGCTAATGCAGTTGATAATGTGTTCTTTATTATTTGCTTAAAGCTGGTTATATTGATTTAGATTATTTTTTTGTTGTTCAATTTCTGGAAGTATATCATCATACAAGTTACAATAGAAAATATAATTAACAAAATCAGAAAGTTTTCAGCTGGGAATCTAGAAGTGCTCTTTTAATTAGGCCTACAGGGCATATTAGTTTCAAAATGAGTAAAAGTTTCCCAAAAAATTGAATTAAAACATAACACCCCATTTTCTTTTAATTTTTGAGATAGTAATGTAAAATATCTTTCATACTCTATTCAATTCAATTAAATGTGTGGCGCTTTATCCAGTAGCAGAGCGTCGTCCCCATGATTGGAGGGTCGTGGGTTTGATCCTCTGTTGGAGGGTCATGGGTTTGATCCTCTGCCGCAACTATATGTGGTGTCCTGAGCAAGATGCTTTTCTGCATATTTGCTTAGTACTAATTCTATCCAGGAAGATTTCGCATGTGATTTGTAGATGTTTTAATAACTTGTTTCGCAATCAAATTAAAATAAATAAGGTTAAACTAATTTCAATTCAATATTTTTATTCAGTATTAAACATCACACATACATGTTTATAGTCTACATCAGCTATAATATGAACATTACATAATAATTATAAATACAGACCCTTCATAATTGACAGCAGGAAAATTTACCTACAAATTTGAATATAACAAACAGCATATTGATTGATTAGTCAAGAAGCTAAACTTTAAATATAAACTTCACTAATTAATACAATATTTGTACAGTTACTATTACCGATTTAATGAATCATGTCTTAGCTTAGAAGCATAAAAAAGTACTTAGATATATTTGATAAGGTTATGGTGCAGGGCTCCTCTTTGCCCCTTTTTGGGCTGTTATTCTGCCCCATTACCAATCATGCAATGGCAAATAGTATCTTTTACTCCCAATCTAAAGCAACAAAATTCCCAATTTCATAATGCAAAGAAACCAAAAGACATATTTGGGGGAAATCTTTGGAGTGTTTTTAATATTATGATTTTAATGTAGTCTTCTCCAAGAACATCACATTTTTATACATTTAACATACATTGCACATTATATTCTATGTATATTGAAGAAACCTGTACTATGTAATTTTCTCATTTTTTTTTAAATACCGTAATGCTGA
Organism: Panopea generosa; assembly: GCA_029582155.1. Taxonomy (NCBI): domain Eukaryota; kingdom Metazoa; phylum Mollusca; class Bivalvia; order Adapedonta; family Hiatellidae; genus Panopea; species Panopea generosa. The sequence continues at coordinate 2,533,000 of CM055908.1, read as the reverse complement.
TTTTCCTAAAGCCAAGGGCCTGACCCCATTCCCAACACTTCCTGCACTATTTTCCACTCTGTCAGTTAATATAAACATAATTCACCCAATAATTCAAAAGCCTTCTATATAAGAGATGTCCAAAGGCGTTTATATTAGGTGTCCAAAGGCGTCTATATGAAGTAAAGCGATAATTAAGCAACCAAATTTTTTATTTCCCATTTCTATGCTTTCAGAGCATGCTTACCTGTATTAAACAACCTGTCTTAAAAGGTTATTGTGCTCCTTCCCTTGACTGTCTGATTAAGACAGGTTTGACTGTAGTTAGAATCCTGATTCTATGTTGTATTTGAGGCCGTTATAAATTAATTTTTACATTTTCATCCAAATTTTTCTTAAAAATGGGGAGGACGGGAGAATTTTATTTTTTATTTTCATTTTTAAAATTTTTAATGTTTTTTAATGTTTTTTTTAAGGGTTGGGTGGCATGAAAATTAGGGGGCGGGCGGGATAATAATCTAGCAATTAGTTTATTATGGCCTAACAATTACAATATCTGTAAGCTTGGCATACTAAAAGGAAACAATACTCATTTTCAATGGCATTTTGATTGCAGAAAGTGCATAGTCTTTGCTCTTTTTGGTGTGTTATTATATCTATCATTTTATTAGTAGTTGATGTGAGAATAATAATCTAAGTTTGCTTAAATCTCTTCTTAATTTATTATCTGTTATTTTATCTTTAAAGTTAGATATGTTTCAAAATGGAAATTATGCTTGAATCTACAATTTGCTGACAACCTGAGTTATTTTCTGTATAATTTTGTATGTAGATTTAAATGTTTACTTATCACTACCTGCACTTTTATCACTTTTTCATGACAATATTGCTGGAACCACTGAATAATGAATTTCTGAAAAATGTAGGAAATAAACTAAATAGTTATAGTGTACTATAAAATTATAAAAATATGCAAGGGTTTAAACTTTAACTGTATAGATTTACCAGTATTTAAACATGCATAATTGTTTCTTCAATAGTCCATTAAAATATAAAAAATACTGGCCAAATATTAACCAGTTACCCGTAAAAAATTGGAGACTGCCATTTGATTTTATTTAGATATATTTTGGTTTTAATTATTACATATCCATGAAGAATAATTATACTAGTAACAAAAGTATTGACTAAATATAACGCCATTTTCAAATATTTCAGAAATTCCAAGATGGGTCTGGGCTCTCTGTCCCACCCGCAAGATCTGCCAGTGACATCTATTGAACTTTAATAGCCAAACCCATAATTGGCTTGTTTTATTCTTAATATTAAAAAAACATTGCCAAACATAAACTCCCTTAATCTGCAATACTTGGAGAACTTAACCAAAGTAAATGTTTATAAATCGATTAACAGTGATCAATACTAACAGAATTGCATTGCCAAATTTCATATTAAAACGCTGATTTAGTTAAGGAGCTTCTGTAGAATCTGCTCCATGTGTTGTTATTTTTTAATAATGGTGATGCAATAATTCAAATTGAGACATTGGTTTGTAGCTCACCTGAGCCCTGTATGGGAACTTCGATTTTTCTATTGGGATGCTATGGAAAAACAGATAGAGTTTTATATTGGGATGCTATGGAAAAACAGATAGAGTTTTCTCAGTATTTTTAAGTTCTTCAGAGGCTAATGGTTCAAAATTTGAAAATATATGAAAAAATAAAATAAGGTGAGCAACTTAGGCCCACTTTGGCCTCTGTTTTCTTTGTGTTTTTTTTTAAATAATACTTGGATGGAAGCCAAGAAGTACTAGTAACATTCATCTAGTAAATAGCTGCAAACATAAACAAGGCTATATATATATAGGCACAGCAGTAAAACAAACATAAATCAGTATCAATATTGGTTAGACTATCTGATGGATAAAAGGAACATGATTGTATACATCATAGTCACATTTATAGGAAATCGTCCCATGAATAAAAATAACATGATTTTGAAAAGGAAAATTAATATGTAACTGGAGCTAATGTGACTCTAACATAAATCTGGTTAATTTCCTGAACAGTCATAACTTTATTAAAAACTAAATCGTTTCACCAATATATTTATAAAGTTTCATTATTTGCAGACAGACACACACAAACAAGAGTCAAATAGTAGACAATGTAATTGATAAAGGTACAAAAGTAACTTAAGATGCACATGATTAGCTCAGTTCAGTAACATGTCTTGACTATCAATCCAGGGTTCATGAGTTCGGATCCCGGCCCGAACACAATCTTGATGATTCATATACAACATTGCATCTCATTGTAATTTGTGTTCCACAGCTTATTCAAGCAGGAAAATTATCAGTTACTTGCAGAGATGGGTCTGTTTGAGAACTGGTTTAACTTCCAGGATCCCAGGAAGAGGTAGTTAAGTAAACTGATCCAGGATCCCAGGAAGAGGTAGTTAAGTAAACTGATCCAGGATCCCAGGAAGAGGCAGTTGAGTAAATTGATCAGGGATCCCAGGAAGAGGCAGTTAAGTAAACTGACCTGGGATCCCAGGAAGAGGCAGTTAAGTGAATTGATCAGGGATCCCAGGAAGAGGCGGTTAAGTAAACTGATCTGGGATCACAGGAAGAGGTGGTTAAGTAAACTGATCCAGGATCCCAGGAAGAGGTGGTTAAGTAAACTGATCCGGGATCACAGGAAGAGGCGGTTAAGTAAACTGATCGGGGATCCGAGGAAGAAGTAGTTAAGTAAATTGATCAGGGATTCCAGGAAGAGGCGGTTAATTAAACTGATCTGGGATCCCAGGAAGAGGCAGTTAAGTAAATTGATCAGGGATCCCAGGAAGAGGCAGTTAAGTAAACTGATCTGGGATCACAGGAAGAGGTGGTTAAGTAAACTGATCCAGGATCCCAGGAAGAGGCAGTTAAGTAAATTGATCAGGGATCCCAGGAAGAGGCGGTTAAGTAAACTGATCCGGGATCCCAGGAAGATGCAGTTAAGTAAACTGATCTGGGATCACAGGAAGAGGTGCTGGTTAAGTAAACTGCTCCGGGATCACAGAGAGGTGGTTAAGTAAACTGGTCGATGATCCCAGGAAGAGGCGGTTAAGTAAACTGATCCAGGATCCCAGGAAGAGGCGGTTAAGTAAACTGATCAGGGATCCCAGGAAGAGGCAGTTAAGTAAACTGATCAGGGATCCCAGGAAGAGGCGGTTAAGTAAATTGATCTGGGATCACAGGAAGAGGAGATGGTTAAGTAAACTGATCCGGGATCCCAGGAAGAGGCGGTTAAGTAAACTGATCCGGGATCCAAGGAAAAGGTGGTTAATTAAACTGATCTGGGAACCCAGGAAGAGGAGGTTGTTAAGTGACCCGATCTGGGATACCAGGAAGAAGTGGTTAAGTAAACTGATCCGGGATCCAAGGAAGAGGTAGTTAAGTTAACTAATCTGGGATCTCAGGAAGAGGCGGTTAAGTAAACTGATCAAAGATCCCAGGAAGAGGCGGTTAAGTAAACTGATCAGGGATCCCAGGAAGTGGCGGTGGTTAAATAAACTGATCCGGGATCCCAGGAAGAGGCAGTTAAGTAAACTGATCAGGGATCTCAGGAAGAGGCGGTTAAGTAAACTGATCAGGGATCACAGGAAGAGGTGGTTATGTAAACTGATCCGGGATCACAGGAAGAGGCAGTTAAGTAAACTGATCCAGGATCACAGGAAGAGGCGGTTAAGTAAACTGATCCGGGATCACAAGAAGAGGTGGTTAAGTAAACTGATCCGGGATCCAAGGAAGAGGTAGTAAAATAACTGATCCGGGATCCCAGGAAGAGGCGGTTAAGTAAACTGATCCGGGATCACAGGAAGAGGCGGTTAAGTAAACTGATCTGGGATCCCAGGAAGAGGCAGTTAAGTAAACTGATCCGGGATACCAGGAAAAGGCTGTTAAGTAAACTTATCCGGGATCACAGGAAGAGGCGGTTAAGTAAACTGATCCGGGATCCCAGGAAGAGGCGGTTAAGTAAACTGATCCGGGATCACAGGAAGAGGTGGTTAAGTAAACTGATCCGGGATCACAGGAAGAGGCAGTTAAGAAAACTGATCCGGGATCACAGGAAGAAGCAGTTAAGTAAACCGACCTGGGATCACAGGAAGAGGCGGTTAAGTAAACTGATCCGGGATCACAGGAAGATGTGGTTAAGTAAACTGATCCGGTATCACAGGAAGAGGCAGTTAAGTAAACTGATCCGGGATCACAGGAAGAGGTGGTTAAGTAAATTGATCTGGGATCACAGGAAGAGGTGATTAAGTAAACTGATCCGGGATCACAGGAAGAGGCGGTTAAGTAAACTGATCCGGGATCCCAGGAAGAGGCGGTTAAGTAAACTGATCCGGGATCCCAGGAAGAGGCGGTTAAGTAAACTGATCCTGGATCCCAGGAAGAGGCGGTTAAGTAAACTGATCCGGGATCACAGGAAGAGGCGGTTAGGTAAACTGATCCGGGATCACAGGAAGAGGCGGTTAAGTAAACTGATCCGGGATCCAAGGAAGAGGCAGTTAAATAAACTGATCCGGGATCACAGGAAGAGGCGGTTAAGTAAACTGATCCGGGATCACAGGAAGAGGCGGTTAAGACTGATCTGGGATCCCAGGAAGAGGCAGTTAAGTAAACTGATCTGGGATCCCAGGAAGAGGCGGTTAAGTAAACTGATCCGGGATCACAGGTAGAGGTGGTTAAGTAAACTGATCCGGGATCCCAGGAAGAGGTAGTTAAGTAAACTGATCCGGGATCCCAGGAAGAGGCGGTTAAGTAAACTGATCCAGGATTCCAGGAAGAGGTGGTTGAAGTAAACTGATCCAGGATCCCAGGAAAAAGTATAAGTACTTTCATGGTTTTGAGTTGCAGATGGAAAATTCCGTGCTTGTTGTCATTCAGGAAAGAATTTTCTATTTGCAATGACATCCCCATGAAAGATACTTTATATTGCATAATATATCCCCAACTGCGTGACTTTCTGAATTTTTTATTCCGGTCTATCTTTTAAAGTCGCACAAGGAAATCATAGTATTTATGAATAAATATGTCATAGCAGAGGTATATATGAATGAATACATCAAAATGTTATGTTGTTACTTCATATTGGTGTAGGATGACACTCTGTACAAGGTAAAAATATGCTGAAATTCTTGTCTTGTTCTTGCAAGAGTATTTAGTTTGTTAGCTCTGGATGACATAAAAAAACATGTCCTCTGCTGTGATTGCCAAAAACACATCTCATTCTTATTTACAACTATTTGACAATTAGTTTCTAAGCTGAAATTGGGTAATTTTGCTACTTTTTAACTTAATACAAATCCCACATGGTTAAAATACTTCTTTAATCATTGCAGGCTTAGAAACTATTGCTGAGCATTTTGGTAGCAAAAGAAAAATACGGAAACTGTTTGAACCATTTAACTGTGAGTATAATTATGAATTATAAAAGTGCTTTATTTTATAGCTTAACACCATTTTCCACATATTACCTTTAGTTTATACTAATATATTCTGGCTCGGCTGAGAAGAAAGCTCAGAGCTTGTAGGGACGTTCTCGAGTCTGCTTCCTAGGTAGATCAATATTGAGTGTTGCTTTTTTCGAGAGGCCATTGGGTCCAGCTGGGGATTGAACACACAATCTTTCATGCAAGTGGCCAACACTCTATCAACTCCACTACTTTATTGATAGAGGAATATCAGATACCATTACATGTATATATATTTTTTATACATGAATCTAGTACATGTATATGTTATTTATACATGAATCTAGTACTGGTACATGTATATGTTATTATGTACATGAATCAGATACCGGTCACATGTATATGTTATTTATACATGAATCTAATACTGGTACATGTATATGTTATTATGTACATGAATCAGATACCAGTCACATGTATATGTTATTTGTAAATGAATCAGATACCAGTACCTGGATGTGTTATTATGTACATGAATCAGATACCAGTACATGTATATGTTATTATGTACATGAATCAGATACTGGTACATGTATATGTTATTATGTACATGAATCAGATACCAGTACATGTATATGTTATTTGTAGATGAATCAGATACCGGTACATGTATATGTTATTATGTACATGAATCTGATACCAGTACATGTATATGTTATTTGTACATGAATCTGATACCAGTACATGTATAAGTTATTTGTACATGAATCAGATACCAGTACATGTATATGTTATTTGTACATGAATCAAATACCAGTACATGTATATGTTATTTGTACATAAATCAGATACTGGTACATGTATAAAAAAAATTATGTTATTTGTACATAAATCAGATACCAGTACATGTATATGTTATTTGTACATGAATTGATACCAGTACATGTATATGTTATTTGTACATAAATCAGATACCAGTACATGTATATGTTATTTGTACATGAATCTAATACCGGTACATGTATATGTTATTATGTACATGAATCAAATACCGGTACATGTATATATTATTTGTACATGAATCCAATACCAGTACATGTATATGTTATTATGTACATGAATCAGATACCGGTCACATGTATATGTTATTTGTTCATGAATCAGATACCAGTACCTGGATATGTTATTATGTACATGAATCAGATACCAGTACATGTATATGTTATTATGTACATGAATCAGATACCAGTTCATGTATATGTTATTTGTACATGAATCGATACCAGTACATGTATATGTTATTTGTACATAAATCAGATACCAGTACATGTATATGTTATTTGTACATGAATCAAATACCAGTACATGTATATGTTGGTAAGGCCCACATCTCAGTGGTAAGGTCAACATCTCAGTTGTAAGGTCTGCACCTTAGTAATAAGGTCCAGATCTCAGCAGTAAGGTCCACATCTCGGTGGTAAGGTCCACATCTCGGTGGTAAGGACCACATCTTGGTCGTAAGGTCTACATCTCGGTGGTAAGGCCCTGATCTGGGTGGTAAGCCTCACACCTCGGTGTTAAGGTCCACATCTCAGTGGTAAGCCCCTTATATCAGTGGTAAGGCCCTCACCTCAGTGGTAAGGTCCACATCTCAGCGGTAAGGCCAACATCACAATGGTAAAGTCCATATCTCAATGGTAAGATCCTCATCTCAGTGGTAATGCCCACATCTCAGTGGTAAGCCTCACATATCAGTGGTAAGCCAGCATATCAGTTGTAAGATCCACATCTCAGTGGTAAGGTCCACATCCCAATGGTAAGGTCCACATCTCAATGGTCATGTCAACATCTCAGTGGTAAGGCCCACATCTTAGTGGTAAGCCTCACATCTCAGTGGTAAGGTTCACATCTAAGTAGTAAGGCCCACATCTCAGTGGTAAGGTCGGCATCTCAGTAGTGAGGCCCATATCTCAGTGGTATGCCCCACATCGCAGTGGTAAGGCCCACACCTCAGTAGTAAGGCCCACATCTCAGAGGTAAGGCCTACATCTCAATTGTAAGCCCAACATCTCAGTGGTAAGGCCCAAATCAGCAGTAAGGTCCACACATCAGTGGTAAGGCCCACATCTCAGTGGTAAGGCTCACATCTCAGTGGTAAGGTCCACACATCAGTGGTAAGGCCCACCCCTCAGCAATAAGCCCCACATCTCAGTGGTAATGCCCACACCTCAGTGGTAAGCCCCATATATCAGTGGTAAGGCCCACACCTCAGTGGTAAGCCCCGCATCTCAGTGGTAAAGCCTACATCTCTGAGGTAAGTCCTTGCATCTAAGTGGCAAAGTCCACCTCTCAATAGTAAGCCTGACATACATTGGTAAGGCCCACACCTCAGTGGAAAGCCCCACATCTCAGTGGTAAAGCCCACACCTCCTCTGTGGTAAGCCCCACATCTCAGTGGTAAGGCCCACACCTCAGTGGTAATTCCCACATCTCAGTGGTAAGGTCCACATCTCAGTTGTAAGCCACACTTATCAGTGGTAAGGCCCACACTACAGTGGTAAGGCCTACATCTCAGTGGTGAGCACCACACCTCAGTGGTAATCCTCACATCTCAGTGGTAAGGCCCACACCTCAGTGGTAAGCCCCACATCTCATTGGTAAGGCCCTCATCTCAGTGGTAAGGCCTACATCTCAGTGGTAAGGCCCACATCTCAATGGTAATGCCCACATCAGCGGTAACATCCACACCTCAGTTGTAAGGCCCACATCTCAGTGGTAAGGCCCACATCTCAGTGGTAAGATCCAAACATCAGTGGTAAGGCCCACACATCAGTGGTAAGGTCCACATCTCAGTTGTAAGCCTCGCACCTCAGTGGTAAGCCCAATATCTCAGTCCTTAGGCCCACATATCAGTGGTAAGGTCCACACCTCAGTGGTAAGCTCTGCATCTCAGTGACTTGGCCTGAATCTCAGTGGTAAGGCCAACACCTCAGTGGTAAGCTCCACATCTCAGTGGTAAGCCCCTTATCTCCGTGTAAAGCCATACATCTAAGTTGTAAGGTTCACACCTCAGTGGTTAGGTCCACATCTCAGTGGTTAGGCCCACACCTCAAATGAAAGCCCCACATCTCAGTGGTAAGGCCTACACCTCAGTGGTAATCCCCACATATCAGCGGAAAGGCCCACATCTCAGTGGTAAGGCCCACACCTCAATGTTCAGTCCCACATCTCTGAGGTAAGCCCTAACATCTCAGTGGGAAGGTCGCCATCTCAGTTGTAAGCCTCACATATCAGTGGTAAGGCCCAAACCTCTGTGGTAAGCCCCACATCTCAGTGGTAAGGCCCTAACCTGAGTGGTTAGCCCAACATCTCAGTGGTAGGGTCAACATCTAAGTTGTAAGCCTCACATATCAGTGGTAAGGCCCACACCACAGTGGTAAGGTCTACATCTTAGTGGTAAGGCCCACATCTCAGTGGTAAGGCCCTCATCTCAGTGGTAAGGCCCACACCTCAGTGGTAAGGTCACATATCAGTGGTGAGGCCCACATCTCTGAAGTAAGCCCTTGCATCTCAGTGGCAAGGTCCACATCTCAGTGGTAAGGCCCACACCTCTGTGGTAAGATCCATATCTCAGTGGTAAGGCCGACACCTACGTTGTAAGCCCAACATCTCAGTGGTAAGGTCCACATATCAGTTGTAAGCCTCACATATCAGTGGTAAGGCCAAAACTGCAGTGGTAAGGCGTACATCTCAGTGGTAAGGTCCATACCTCAGTGGTAATCCTCACATCTCATTGGTAAGGCCCTCATCTCAGTGGTAAGGCCCATACTTCAGTGGTAAGGACCACACTGCAGTTGTAAGGCCAACAGCTCAGTGGTAAGCCCCATATCTCAGTGGTAAGGCCCGCATCAGCGGTAACATCCACATCTCAGTGGTAAGGCCCACATCTAAGTGGTAAGGCCCACATCTCAGTGGTAAGATCCACACATCAGTGGTAAGGCATTCACATCAGTGGTAAGGCCCACATCTCAGTTGTAAGCCTCACACCTCAGTGGTAAGCCCCATATCTCAGTGGTAAGGCCCACATATCAGTGGTAAGGTCCACACCTCAATGGTAATGTCCCCATCTCAGTGGTTAGGCCCACATCTCAGTGTTAAGGCCCACACCTCAGTGGTAAACCCCACATATCATTTGTAAGTCCCACATCTCAGTGGAAAGGCTCACACCTCAGTGGTAAGCCCCACATCTCAGTGGTAAACCCCACATCTCCGTGTAAAGCCCCACATCTAAGTGGTAAGGTTCACACCTCAGTGGTAAGGTCCGCACCTCAGTGGTACGGTCCACACCTTAGATGTAAGCCCCACATATCAGTGGTAAGGCCCACACCTCAGTGGTAAGCCCCACACTAGAGTGGTAAGGCCCACATCTTAGTGATAAGGCCCACACTTCAGTGGTAAGCTGCACATCTCAGTTGTAAGGCCCAAACCTCAGTGGTAAGCCCCACATCTCAGTGGTAAGGCCCTCATCTCAGTGGTAATGCCCACACCTCAGTGGTAAGATTCGCATCTCAGTGGTAAGGCCCACATCTTGGTGGTAAGGCCTACATCAGCGGTAAGGTCGGCACCTCAGTGGTTAGGCCGATATATCAGTGGTAAGGCCCATATCTCAGTGGTAAGATACTCACATCAGTGGTAAAGCCCACATATCAGTGGTAAGGCCCGCATATCAGTGTTAAACTTCACACCTCAGTAGTTAGGTCCACACCTCAGTGGTAATGCCCACACCTCTAATGAAAGCCCCACATCTAAGTGGTAAGGCCTACACCTCAGTGGTAAGCCCCACATATCAGTGGAAAGGCCCACATCTCGGTGGTAAGGCCCACACCTCAATGTTCAGTCCCACATCTCTGAGGTAAGCCCTTACATCTCAGTGGGAAGGTCGCCATCTCAGTTGTAAGCTTCACATCTCAGTTGTAAGACCCACACCTCAGTGGTAAGCCCCACATCTCAGTGGTAAGTCCCAAACCTCTGTGGTAAGCCCCACATCTCAGTGGTAAGGCCCAAACCTCTGTGGTAAGCCCCACATCTCAGTGGTAAGGCCCACACCTCAGTGGTTAGCCCAACATCTCAGTGGTAGGGTTCACATCTCAGTTGTAAGCCTCACATATCAGTTGTAAGGCCCACACCACAGTGGTAAGGTCTACATCGCAGTGGTAAGGCCCTCATCTCAGTGTTAAGGCCCACACCTCAGTGGTAAGGTCACATCTCAGTGGTGAGGCCCACATCTCTGAAGTAAGCCCTTGCATCTCAGTGGCAAGGTCCACATCTCAGTTGTTAGCCTTACATATCATTGGTAAGGCCCACACCTCAGTGGTAAGCCCCACATCTCAGTGGTAAGGCCCACACCTTCTCTGTGGTAAGCCCCATATCTCAGTGGTAAGGCCCACACCTCAGTTGTAAGCCCAACATCTCAGTGGTAAGGTCCCTATATCAGTTGTAAGCCTCACATATCAGTGGTTAGGCCCAGACTGCAGTGGTAAGGCGTACATCTCAGTGGTAAGGTCCATACCTCAGTGGTAATCCTCACATCTCAGTGGTAAGGCCAATACCTCAGTGGTAAGCTCACATCTCATTGGTAAGGCCCTCATCTCAGTGGTAAGGCCAATACCTCAGTGGTAAGGACCACACTGCAGTTGTAAGGCCAACAGCTCAGTGGTAAGCCCCATATCTCAGTGGTAAGGCCCGCATCAGCAGTAACATCCACATCTCAGTGGTAAGGCCCACATCTAAGTGGTAAGGCCCACATTTCAGTGGTAAGATCCACACATCAGTGGTAAGGCCTTCCCATCAGTGGTTAGGCCCACATCTCAGTTGTAAGCCTCACACCTCAGTGGTAAGCCCCATATCTCAGTGGAAAGGCCCACATATCAGTGGTAAGGTCCACACCTCAATGGTAACATCCCCATCTCAGCGGTAAGGCCCACATCTCAGTGTTAAGGCCCACACCTCAGTGGTAAACCCCACATATCATTGGTCAGTCCCACATCTCAGTGGAAAGGCTCACACCTCAGTGGTAAGCCCCACATCTCAGTGGTAAACCCCACATCTCCGTGTAAAGCCTCACATATAAGTGGTAAGGTTAACACCTCAGTGGTAAGGTCCACACCTCAGTGGTACGGTCCACACCTTAGATGTAAGCCCCACATATCAGTGGTAAGGCCCACATCTCAGTGGTAACGCCCACACCTCAATGTTAAGTCCCACATCTCTGAAGTTAGCCCTTACATCTCAGTGTCAAGGTCCACATGTCAGTTGTAAGCCTCACATATCATTGGTAAGAACCAAACCTCAGTGGTAAGGCCCAAACCTCTGTGGTAAGCCCCACATCTCAGTGGTAAGGCCCACACCTCAGTGGTAAGCCCAACATCTCAGTGGTAAGTCTTACATATCAGTGGTAAGGCCCACACCACAGTGGTAAGGCCCACATCTCAGTGGTAAGGCCAACATCAGCGGTAAGGTCCACACCTCAGTGGTAAGGCCTGCATCTCAGTGATAAAACCCACATCTAAGTGGTAAGATCCACACCTCAGTGATAGGCCCCATATCTCAGTGATAAGGTCCACATATCAGTGGTAAGATCCATACCTCTGTGGTAAACCTTACATCTCAGTGGTAAGGCCCTCACCTCAGTGATAAGCCCAACATCTCAGTGGTAAGATCCACACCTCAGTGGTAATGCCCACACCTCTAATGAAAGCCCCACATCTAAGTGGTAAGGCCTACACCTCAGTGGTAAGCCCCACATATCAGTGGAAAGGCCCACATCTCGGTGGTAAGGCCCACACCTCAATGTTCAGTCCCACATCTCTGAGGTAAGCCCTTACATCTCAGTGGGAAGGTCGCCATCTCAGTTGTAAGCTTCACATCTCAGTTGTAAGACCCACACCTCAGTGGTAAGCCCCACATCTCAGTGGTAAGTCCCAAACCTCTGTGGTAAGCCCCACATCTCACTGGTAAGGCCCAAACCTCTGTGGTAAGCCCCACATCTCAGTGGTAAGGCCCACACCTCAGTGGTTAGCCCAACATCTCAGTGGTAGGGTTCACATCTCAGTTGTAAGCCTCACGTATCAGTTGTAAGGCCCACACCACAGTGGTAAGGTCTACATCGCAGTGGTAAGGCCCTCATCTCAGTGTTAAGGCCCACACCTCAGTGGTAAGGTCACATCTCAGTGGTGAGGCCCACATCTCTGAAGTAAGCCCTTGCATCTCAGTGGCAAGGTCCACATCTCAGTTGTTAGCCTTACATATCATTGGTAAGGCCCACACCTCAGTGGTAAGCCCCACATCTCAGTGGTAAGGCCCACACCTTCTCTGTGGTAAGCCCCATATCTCAGTGGTAAGGCCCACACCTCAGTTGTAAGCCCAACATCTCAGTGGTAAGGTCCCTATATCAGTTGTAAGCCTCACATATCAGTGGTTAGGCCCAGATTGCAGTGGTAAGGCGTACATCTCAGTGGTAAGGTCCATACCTCAGTGGTAATCCTCACATCTCAGTGGTAAGGCCAATACCTCAGTGGTAAGCTCACATCTCATTGGTAAGGCCCTCATCTCAGTGGTAAGGCCAATACCTCAGTGGTAAGGACCACACTGCAGTTGTAAGGCCAACAGCTCAGTGGTAAGCCCCATATCTCAGTGGTAAGGCCCGCATCAGCAGTAACATCCACATCTCAGTGGTAAGGCCCACATCTAAGTGGTAAGGCCCACATTTCAGTGGTAAGATCCACACATCAGTGGTAAGGCCTTCCCATCAGTGGTTAGGCCCACATCTCAGTTGTAAGCCTCACACCTCAGTGGTAAGCCCCATATCTCAGTGGAAAGGCCCACATATCAGTGGTAAGGTCCACACCTCAATGGTAACATCCCCATCTCAGCGGTAAGGCCCACATCTCAGTGTTAAGGCCCACACCTCAGTGGTAAACCCCACATATCATTGGTCAGTCCCACATCTCAGTGGAAAGGCTCACACCTCAGTGGTAAGCCCCACATCTCAGTGGTAAACCCCACATCTCCGTGTAAAGCCTCACATATAAGTGGTAAGGTTAACACCTCAGTGGTAAGGTCCACACCTCAGTGGTACGGTCCACACCTTAGATGTAAGCCCCACATATCAGTGGTAAGGCCCACATCTCAGTGGTAACGCCCACACCTCAATGTTAAGTCCCACATCTCTGAAGTTAGCCCTTACATCTCAGTGTCAAGGTCCACATGTCAGTTGTAAGCCTCACATATCATTGGTAAGAACCAAACCTCAGTGGTAAGGCCCAAACCTCTGTGGTAAGCCCCACATCTCAGTGGTAAGGCCCACACCTCAGTGGTAAGCCCAACATCTCAGTGGTAAGTCTTACATATCAGTGGTAAGGCCCACACCACAGTGGTAAGGCCCACATCTCAGTGGTAAGGCCAACATCAGCGGTAAGGTCCACACCTCAGTGGTAAGGCCTGCATCTCAGTGATAAAACCCACATCTAAGTGGTAAGATCCACACCTCAGTGATAGGCCCCATATCTCAGTGATAAGGTCCACATATCAGTGGTAAGATCCATACCTCTGTGGTAAACCTTACATCTCAGTGGTAAGGCCCTCACCTCAGTGATAAGCCCAACATCTCAGTGGTAAGATCCACATCTCAGTTGTAAGCCTCACATATCAGTGGTAAGGCCCACACTTCAGTAGTAAGCCTCACATCTCAGTGGTAAGGCCCAAACCTCAGTGGTAAGCCCCACATCTCAGTGGTAAGGCCCTCATCTCAGTGGTAAGGCCCACGTCTCAGTGGTAAGGCCCTCATCTCAGTGATAAGGCCCTCAACTCAGTGGTAAGGCCCACATCTCAGTGGTAAGGCCCACATCTCAGTAGTAAGGCCCACATCAGCGGTAAGGCCCACGTCTCAGTGGTAAGCCCCATATCTCAGTGGTAAGGCCCACATATCAGTGGTAAGATCCATACCTCTGTGTTAAGCCTTACGTCTCAGTGGTAAGGCCCACACCTCAGTGATAAGCCCAACATCTCAGTGGTAAGGTCCACATCTCAGTTGTAAGCCTCACATATCAGTGGTAAGGCCCACACTAGAGTGGTAAGGCACACATCTTAGTGGTAAGGCCCACACTTCAGTGGTAAGCCTCACATCTCAGTTGTAAGGCCCAAACCTCAGTGGTAAGCCCCACATCTCAGTGGTAAGGCCCTCATCTCAGTGGTAAGGCCCACACCTCAGTGGTAAGGTCCACATCTTAATGGTAAGGCCCACCTCTTGGTGATAAGGCCCACATCAGCAGTAAGGTTGGCACTTCAGTGGTAAGGCCGATATCTCAGTGGTAAGGCCCATATCTCAGTGGTAAGATACTCATATCAGTGGTTAAGCCCACATATCAGTGTTAAACTTCACACCTCAGTGGTAAGCCCCATATCTCAGTGGTAAGGATCACATATCAGTGGCAAGGTCCACACCTCAGCGGTAAGGTCCGCATCTCAGTGGTTAGGCCCACATCTCAGTAGTAAGGCTCACACCTCCATGGTAAGCCCAACATATCAGTGGTAAGGCCAACATCCCAGTGATAAATCCCACATCTTAGTGATAAGTCCCACATCTCAGTGGTAAGCCCCAAATCTCCGTGTAAGGCCCCACATCTTAGTAGTAAGGTCCACATGTCAGTTGTAAGCCTCACATATCATTGGTAAGGCTGAAACCTCAGTGGTCAGCCCAACAGCTCAGTGGTAAGGCCCACACCTCTGTGGTAAGGCCCACACCTCAGTGGTAAGGCCCACATTTCAGTGGTAAGGCCCACACCTCAGTGGTAAGCCCCACATATCAGTGGTAAGGCCCACACCTCAGTGGTAAGGCCCACACCTCAGTGGTTAGTCCCACATTTCAGTGGTAAGGCACACACCTCAGTGGTAAGCCCCACATATCAGTAGTAAGGCCCACACCTCAGTGGTAAGCCCCACAACTCAGTGGTAAGGCCCACACCTCAGTGGTAAGCCCCACGCCTCAGTGGTAAGGCCCACACTGCAGTGGTAAAGCTTACATCTCAGTGGTAAGGCCCACACCTCAGTGGTAAGGCCCACACCTCATTGGTAAGCCCCACACCTCAGTGTTAAGGCCCACACCTCAGTGGTAAGCCCCACACCTCAGTGATAAGGTCCATATCTCAGTTGTAAGCCCTTTAAAGGAATATGCAGAATGAACCTAAAACGTTGATACCTGCAGAACTGCAGAGTATCAGCAAATTCTATTGTATTACTCAATTTGTCGCTTCTTACAACATGCATAAGCCACAGTGATCCTATTCTTGCCATCACTCATGGCTCCCTGGAACCACACAGGGGTTGATAATTTAACCACAATAGTGAACATGACAAAAAATAATAAAATGAACATGACACCCATTCGGAGGATTCCTACCCCTCTGCAGAGATCGTCGGTGATTCTTTTCTTAGACGAAACCACATGGGCTATAAAAATATGAAAGGAATTGACATGTGAAACCAGATGAGTGGTTTAGGCCCATCTTGGGCCTCTTGTTTAGCTCATCTGAGCCAAAGGTATAGGTATGCATTGTTATTCCTTCCATCTGTACGTACATTCTGTAAACATTGCATTTCTTCAAATAACTTCTATGACACAGCTGGACAGATTTTAACCAAATTTGGTGTAAAGCATTCTTTCTTGAAGCTCTCTCCAGTTTGTTCTAGTCATGACTCTTATTGTGTATATATACATTACCTTATATCATTTACCATGACCAGGTTTGGAGGACAAGGAACCACACGACTGGGAACCGGAAGAAAACTGCTTCTACTGTAAAGGAAGAATCCAACTTCTGTTTGTAAGTATCAGATAAGTATGGTATTGTCAGTGTCTTTAAAGGTTTTGAGAAAAAATGAAGTATATAGAGTAAAACCTGTGTAAGTGGTCACCTCTATTAAGCAGCCACCTGTCTTGAGCAACCATATTTTCTATTTCCTATTTCTATGGTTTCAGAGTAAATTAACCTGTATTAAGCAACAACCTGTCTTAAAAGGCAACCTTTGCTCTTTCCATTGACTGGCTGCTTAAGACAGGTTTGACTGTTGATAAAGTTGATACTTAATTACTAAACAAGGAATGTATCGTACTGATACCAACTACGGTCTGAACAGTAACTCTAACTCCTGCGCATATTCTTGTCAAAAAATCATTCTTCTACTTAATTTGGAAAACATAATCTGAAATGATTTCCAGATCCACAGTAGTTGTCTGATTCATGCACAAGTTGGACTGGGTAAGCTCATTCGGTAGTACATCTGACAATCAATTCAGGGGTCATGAGTTGAAATCCCTGCCCAGCCAGAGTCTCCAGGATGATAGTTATACAACATTGCATCTGATTGTCATTTGTCTCTCACCCCTGTGTCAAGTGGGAAAGTTACCAGTTACTTGCAGAGATAAATGTGCTCTAAAACTGGATAACAACATCACAGGATC
This sequence comes from Panopea generosa, assembly GCA_029582155.1. Classification (NCBI taxonomy): domain Eukaryota; kingdom Metazoa; phylum Mollusca; class Bivalvia; order Adapedonta; family Hiatellidae; genus Panopea; species Panopea generosa. The sequence goes on along the minus strand of CM055908.1, from coordinate 2,516,043 downwards.
CAACATTCAAATTACCAACAAAGCAATACTGTGTATTCACCAAGGGAAACTTCAATACATATTATATCCAGCTAACACACTTAATGAATGTGTATATGGTGCTCTTAGTAAAGTCATGTTAATATATTGATGTAACATAATGTAACATGTGCAGAATTAGCCCATATACAAAATAACATGACACAGCTGTACATGCTGGAGAACACCATCACTATCTGCAGGGAATATTTACGATTGTAACCTCTAGTTTTACCTGTGCTACTGCACAGGACTGTCAAATATTCTGTTCAGGCCTACCTTAAACATTGTTTGTTCATCACTCAATACCAATCATAGTACAGTACCAGTATAGTTGGTAGGTAGAAAGGTAAAGTTGTGTTTTTTGGGCACATCATTAAGAGAATCTTTTTTACTTTTATGCAGACTATGATATGAATCTGCAGAGAAAGGACACGCAATGACCAAGACAATTTTAAATGAAAAACATTTTTATTATGCCCCCCCCCCCCCCCCAAATATTTTTGGAGTGGCATATAGTAATTGCAGCGTCCGTCCGTCCGGGCAAACAAATGGGTAGTTAAGTGTTTAGGGTTTAGGGTTAGTAATTTTTATGGACAGTTGAAAAGCTGTTGAAAAATAATTATGTGGCTGTTTCTAGACACTTAAAAAACAGCATTTATGTGGCTTTTTTTCTCTTACGTGGCTAAAATTTTCTTAAATTTAGCCACACAAGTATACGATTGACGCAAAGAAGCTACTTAAATACCCATTCGTGAGAATGTCCGTCCGTCCTTCCGTCCGGTATTTCGTGTCCGGTCTGTATCTTTGTCATGCATAGATTGATTTTGTTGATACTTGCTACAAATGATCAACATAACATGACGTGTCGCGAGTAAGACCCACACCTGTACCTCAAAGATCAAGATCACAATTTGAGTTTGTTTGAATACACTTTGAGTCTGTGTGAGATTTTGTGTCCGACCTGTAACTTTGTCATGCATAGATGGATTTTAATGATACTTGCTACAAATGATCAACATAACATGACGATGTGTCGCGAGTAAGACCCACACCCGTTCCTTAAAGATTAAGGTCACAATTTGAGTTTGTTTTAATACACTTTGAGTCTGTGTGAGATTTCGTGTCCGATCTGTAACTTTGTCATGCATAGATGGATTTTAATGATACTTGCTATAAATGATCAACATAACATGACGACGTGTCGGGAGTAAGACCCACAGCAGAGTAAAACACACATCCGTACCTCAAAGGTCAAGGTCACAATTTTAGTTTGTTTAACAACACTTTGAGTCTGGCCTGTCACTTTGTCATGCATAGATGAATTTTAATGATACTTGGTACAATTGATCAACATACCTTACCTCAAAGGTCAAGGTCACACTTTGAGTCTGTGAGATTTCATCTCCAGCCTGCAACTTTGTCATGCATAGATGGATTTATATTTATACTTGTTATAAATGATCAACATAACATGACGACATGTTGCACTTAATACCCAAACTCCCACGTCAAAGGTCAAGATAACAATTTAACTTTGTTTGACAACACTTTCAGTCTGTGAGATTTTGTGTCTGGTCAGTGACTGCCTTTAACTTGGCAGAATTTATCAAGATGACATGACGACGTGCCATAAGTAAAACTTAGACCCATACCTCAAAGGTCAAGGTCACACTTTTAGTATGTATGACAACACTTTGAATCTGTTTGAGATTTCAAGTCCGTCCTTTAACTCTATCATACATGGATGGATTTCAAAAACACTTGGCTCAATTTATCAACAATTGATCTGTAACTTTGTCTTACATTTAGGGATTTTAAAATAGCTTGACACAAGTGATCAGCATGTCATGATGATGTTTCAGCAGCATTTAACTGTTGAAATACCCAGACCATTACATCAGATGTCAAGGTTAAATAAAGGTCAAGGTCACACTTTAATGTAAAAAACATGAAATTACATGTCTCGTCTGAAACATCAGTCCATTACTCTTTATATTCATGGATACATCGCTACTTATTATAACATAATTATATTGTAATTTTTCAACGACCATTTAGACGGCATGCGACACTTATCAGTGACATTTCTTGTTTATTATTTTTTCGCAGGGGTAGGGGGTGGTTGGTAAAAAGTTTCTGACCAGCAGACTTTAAAATATACCCAAATGCTTTTCAAGGTAAAGTAAGGAGCCCTTTTTAGCTCGCTAGGACAAAGTCCAAGAAGAGCTATTGCCATGACCCCGATGTGGTCGTCGTCTGGAGACACCCAGGTTAAACTTTTGTGTTTAAGTTTAAGCTTAAGATATCTTTGCAACCACTCATTGGATGTGAATGAAACTTCACATGTGTGTTCACCATCATCAATGGAACACACACAGATAAACACCATATATCTGGGTTGCATTTTGGCACAGTTATGGCCCTTTTTGGACTTAGACACCCAGGTTAAACTTTTGTGTTTAGTTGCGTTTAAGTTTAAGATATCTATGCAACCACTCATTGGATATGAATGAAACTTCGTATATGTGCTCACCATCATCAATTGAACACACAGAGATAAGTAGTATAACTCTGGATTGCATTTTGGCAGAGTTGTGGCCCTTTTTCGATTTAATTTTTCAGGTTGAAATTTTTTTATCAGGTAAGATATTTATGGAACCACTCATTGGATATGAATGAAACTTAGCATTGTGTTCACCATCATAGATGGAACACACACAGACAAGAACCATAACTTGGGGTTGCATTTTGGCAGAGTTATGGCCCTTTTGAACTTAATTTTTCGTCTGTAGACACAAGGTTAAACTTTTACGTTTAGTTGCGTTTAAGTTTTGGTGTTTGCCTCCAATCTCAATCTTTGCATGGGTGGTGAATCCCATCGGCGAGCTTTGTTGTCTTCTGACAACTCTTGTTTGTTTAGAATCAACTACTAATTATGTATGTAGAGCCTCGCAGTGGTCTAGGTGGTAGAGCCTCACAGTGGTCTAGGTGGTAGAGCCTCGCAGTGGTCTAGGTGGTAGAGCATCACAGTGGTCTAGGTAGTAGAGCCTCACAGTGGTCTAGGTGATAGAGCCTCACAGTGGTCTAGGTGATAGAGCCTCACAGTGGTCTAGGTGGTAGAGCCTCACAGTGGTCTAGGTGGTAGAGCATCACAGTGGTCTGGGTGGTAGAGCCTCACAGTGGTCTAGGTGATAGAGCCTCACAGTGGTCTGGGTGATAGAAACTCACAGTGTTCTGGGTGATAGAGCCTCACAGTGGTCTGGGTGATAGAGCCTCACAGTGGTCTAGGTGATAGAGCCTCACAGTGGTCTGGGTGATAGAAACTCACAGTGGTCTAGGTGATAGAGCCTCGCAGTGGTCTGGGTGATAGAGCCTCACAGTGGTCTGGGTGATAGCCTCACAGTGGTCTGGGTGGTAGAGCCTCATAGTGGTCTGTGTGGTAGAGCCTCACAGTGGTGTTGGTGGTAGAATTTCGCAGTGGTCTGGGTGGTAGAGCCTCGAGTTGGTCTGGGTGGTAAAGCCTCACAGTGTTCTGGGTGGTAGAGCCTCGCAGTGGTCTGGGTGGTAGAGCCTCGGGTTGGTCTGGGTGTAGAGCCCCACAGTGGTCTGGGTGGTAGAGCCTCGCAGTGGTCTGGGTGATAGAGCTTCCCAGTGGTCTGGGTGGTAGAACCTCACAGTGGTCTGGGTGATAGAGCCTCACAGTGGTCTGGGTGATAGAGCCTCACAGTGGTCTGGGTGATAGAGCCTCACAGTGGTCTGGGTGATAGAGCCTCACAGTGGTCTGGGTGATAGAGCTTCCCAGTGGTCTGGGTGATAGAGCCTCACAGTGGTCTAGGTGATAGAGCCTCACAGTGGTCTGGGTGATAGAGCCTCACAGTGGTCTGGGTGGTAGAGCCTCGGGTTGGTCTGGGTGTAGAGCCCCACAGTGGTCTGGGTGGTAGAGCCTCGCAGTGGTCTGGGTGGTAGAGCCTCACAGTGGTCTGGGTGGTAGAGCCTCACAGTGGTGTTGGTGGTAGAATTTCGCAGTGGTCTGGGTGGTAGAGCCTCGAGTTGGTCTGGGTGGTAAAGCCTCACAGTGTTCTGGGTGGAAGAGCCTCGCAGTGGTCTGGGTGGTAGAGCCTCGGGTTGGTCTTGGTGTAGAGCCCCACAGTGGTCTGGGTGGTAGAGCCTCGCAGTGGTCTGGGTGGTAGAGCCTCACAGTGGTCTGGGTGGTAGAGCCTCGCAGTGGTCTGGGTGATAGAGCCTCGCAGTTGTCTGGGTGGTAGAGCCTCGCAGTGGTCTGGGTGGTAGAGCCTCGCAGTGGTCTGGGTGGTAGAGCCTCGCAGTGGTCTGGGTGATAGAGTCTCGCAGTGGTCTAGGTGGTAGAGCCTCACAGTGGTCTGGGTGGAAGAGCCTCACAGTGGTCTAGGTGGTAGAGCCTTGCAGTGGTCTGGGTGGTAGAGCCTCACAGTGGTATGGTAGGTAGAGCCTCACAGTGGTCTGGGTGGTAGAGCCTCGGGTTGGTCTGGGTGTAGAGCCCCACAGTGGTCTGGGTGGTAGAGCCTCGCAGTGGTCTGGGTGATAGAGCTTCCCAGTGGTCTGGGTGGTAGAGCCTCACAGTGGTCTGGGTGATAGAGCCTCACAGTGGTCTTGGTGATAGAGCCTCACAGTGGTCTGGGTGATAGAGCCTCACAGTGGTCTGGGTGATAGAGCCTCACAGTGGTCTGGGTGATAGAGCTTCCCAGTGGTCTGGGTGATAGAGCCTCACAGTGGTCTGGGTGATAGAGCCTCACAGTGGTCTGGATGATAGAGCCTCACAGTGGTCTAGGTGGTAGAGCCTCGGGTTGGTCTGGGTGTAGAGCCCCACAGTGGTCTGGGTGGTAGAGCCTCACAGTGGTCTGGGTGGTAGAGCCTAACAGTGGTCTGGGTGGTAGAGCCTCGCAGTGGTCTGGGTGATAGAGCCTCGCAGTGGTCTGGGTGGTAGAGCCTCGCAGTGGTCTGGGTGGTAGAGCCTCGCAGTGGTCTGGGTGGTAGAGCCTCGCAGTGGTCTTGGTGATAGAGTCTCGCAGTGGTCTGGGTGGTAGAGCCTCACAGTGGTCTAGGTGGAAGAGCCTCACAGTGGTCTAGGTGGTAGAGCCTTGCAGTGGTCTGGGTGGTAGAGCCTCACAGTGGTATGGTAGGTAGAGCCTCACAGTGGTCTGGGTGGTAGAGCCTCGGGTTGGTCTGGGTGTAGAGCCCCAAAGTGGTCTGGGTGGTAGAGCCTCGCAGTGGTCTGGGTGATAGAGCTTCCCAGTGGTCTGGGTGGTAGAGCCTCACAGTGGTCTGGATGGTAGAGCCTCACAGTGGTCTGGGTGGTAGAGTCTTACAGTGGTCTGGGTGGTAGAGCCTCACAGTGGTCTAGGTGGTAGAGCCTCACAGTGGTCTAGGTGGTAGAGCCTCACAGTGGTCTAGGTGGTAGAGCCTCACAGTGGTCGTTGTGGTAGAGTCTCGCAATGGTCTAGGTGGTAGAGCCTCACAGTGGTCGTTGTGGTAGAGTCTCGTAATGGTCTAGGTGGTAGAGCCTCACAGTGGTCTAGGTGGTAGAGCCTCACAGTGGTCTAGGTGGTAGAGTCTCGCAATGGTCTAGGTGGTAGAGCCTCACAGTGGTCTGGGTGATAGAGCCTCACAGTGGTCTGGGTGATAGAGCCTCACAGTGGTCTAGGTGGTAGAGTCTCGCAGTGGTCTAAGTGGTAGGGCCTCACAGTGGTCTGGGTGGTAGAGCCTCACAGTGGTCTGGGTGGTAGAGCCTCACAGTGGTCTGGGTGGTAGAGTCTTACAGTGGTCTGGGTGGTAGAGCCTCACAGTGGTCTAGGTGGTAGAGCCTCACAGTGGTCTGGGTGGTAGAGCCTCACAGTGGTCGTTGTGGTAGAGTCTGGCAATGGTCTAGGTGGTAGAGCCTCACAGTGGTCTAGGTGGTAGAGCCTCACAGTGGTCTAGGTGGTAGAGCCTCACAGTGGTCTAGGTGGTAGAGTCTCGCAATGGTCTAGGTGGTAGAGCCTCACAGTGGTCTAGGTGGTAGAGCCTCACAGTGGTCTGGGTGATAGAGCCTCAGACTCTGGATTAGTGATATCAAATGTTCATGAGTTTGATCTTTCACCATGGCCATTATAAGTTTTATAAATTTGTTTCACAATAATTGTAAAAAAATTAGTTTAAACCAGCAAGACATTGATAAGAGATCAATGAGTGTAAGATGATCTTGATATACAGACAAGTTTACTGGTATAAAGTTCACACTCCTATTTTGAAATATAAGGAAGTAAATAACTGGCTATTTTAGTTTGAGTAGTTGACTCATAAGGCCAAATATAAACAAATAGTGTGGTACTTCCATCACTCAGCCATGCTAAAGGGCACCATAAAAAAAAACCATATCAATTTTTTTATGCTATTATGTTGTTGTTTTTATATTTCTCTTTAATATTTCACTTGAATATCTCACTTTTCATATTAAGTATTCCACATTCTTCAAAACAGTACACAGGAGCACAGAACTGTAAGGCATTTGCAATTTCAGAATGCAAATTATCCATTGTCAACTCTGTTCTTGATAAAAGACATTCACAATTACATGTATAACTGAGGGGAAAACTGTAATTATTGTGCATGGTGTTCTTCCTCACACTTCTAGCTGAGTATAAGACATGATAAACTTTACAGCAATGGTCCTTTTATAAACTCATTTTCACCAACTGATTTTCACTCATGATATTTTACCAAAAATAACCAGATTATGCATATTTTGTTGAAACAATATTATAGAGAACGAGGAAGGATAAAGTTGTCGGTCAAAGTTTGAAGTACTCACAATTTCGACAATAGCACAATATACTCGGGGCTTAAAAAATCCCAATATGGAAAATATCTTCTCCATTTTTTGTGATTTATTCTTATATGAGGAGATAAAAAAGCACTGAATTAATGGTTAGAACATGACCTACACAGTGTTATATCTTATTTGTTTTACTTCACAATGTAGTGATGTTGGTGTAATTATTTATGCCATCGATTTACTCTGACATGGTAGTTAAATACGGATGAAATTAAACTCTGAGTAATTAAGAACAGTTAATTCTAAAGGTCAGTGAATACTTTATTCAAGATATCTACGGAGTACTACCTGTATATATATCAGGGTTTGGTTTGTTATATTTTAGGATGCAATTGAGAAAACGGATTCAAAAGATGGCAGCAGGATTCTCAGGGACCATCCAAGTAAGTAAATCTTTTAGTTTGTTTGTAGTTGAGAAAGACTTCAGAATGACTCTCAGTAGAACCAGGGAGTTATATAGTGCATTGAGACAAGCCGCATTCATTTGTTATAAATATCTATTCCTTGTAGTCCAAAAAGAAATAAAAACACAATAGCTTAATAGGCGACTTTTTAATTAAATACTAGAAATCTGTATTGTATTTGATTGCACGCATATTTTCTCTTCCGAAAATAGCTACTCAAAGGATGCTTGAAAAATAGGTTACCTTGGCATAAAATGGGTCGTCTATTATTGTAATCTACATTCATCTAGGAAACAAGTCTATTTTTAGCGCTTTCCACTGTCATGAAAATGAAAAACACACAAGTAAACACATAACCTCTAATATTGACATGCATATTTTATGTAATGAAAAGGATGGAATATTAATACAGTTACCATATTTTGACTTAAGTGGTGTACTAAATTGAAGATTAAAATTTAAATTTAATTTTCAATAAACCTAATAACAAATGTTTAATCAGATAACATTTAGATTTAGCTAAGAAAGTTAGATACACACACACACAAAGTCAACGGAAACTAGTCCTCCACAAAAATATAAGATTTTATAGTAGTAAATTTAACATGGGGTTTCTGTCCAAATGTGGACTGGTCATTCAGACCTAGAATGTTCTATGCACCAAACTGAAGCTGAGATAGCATTCTAGGTGTGAGGACCCAGTCTATAAACTTGCATATAGACCTCAACACAAGTGTACTACTGGTATTTGCATAATGTTGTCAGATATCTGACTGCCAATTTGTATAATGTTGACTGATCACCTGTATAATGTTGATAGTTGACTGGTCACCTGTATAATGTTGATATATGACTAGTCACCTATATAATGTTGATATATGACGGGTCACCTGTATAATGTTGATAGTTGATTGGTCACCTGTATAATGTTGTTATATGACTCGACACCTGTATAATGTTGATATATGACTGGTCACCTGTATGATGTTGATATATGACTGATCACCTGTTTAATGATGATATATGACTGATCACCTGTATAATATTGATAGTTGACTGATCACCTGTATAATGTTGATATCTGACTGGTCACCTGTATGATGGTGATATATGACTGGTCACCTGTATGATGTTGATATATGACTGATCACCTGTTTAATGATGATATATGACTGATCACCTGTATAATGTTGATAGTTGACTGGTCACCTGTATGATGTTGATATATGACTGGTCACCTGTATAATGTTGATATATGACTTGTCACCTGTATGATGTTGATATATGCCTGGTCACCTGTATGATGTTGATATATGACTTGTCACCTGTATGATGTTGATATATGACTGATCACCTGTTTAATGTTGATATATGACTGGTCACCTGTATGATGTTGATATCTGACTGGTCACCTGTATGATGTTGATATATGACTGGTCACCTGTATGATGTTGATAGTTGACTGATCACCTGTATGATGTTGATATATGACTGATCACCTGTATAATGTTGATATATGACAGGTCACCTGTATGATGTTGATATATGACTGATCACCTGTATAATGTTGATATCTGACTGGTCACCTGTGTAATGTTGATATACGACTGATCACCTGTATGATGTTGATAGTTGACTGGTCACCTGTATGATGTTGATATATGACTGATCACCTGTATGATGTTGATATATGACTGATCATCTGTATAATGTTGATATCTGACTGGTCACCTGTGTAATGTTGATATACGACTGGTCACCTGTATAATGTTGATATATGACTGATCACCTGTATGATGTTGATATATGACTGGTCACCTGTATAATGTTGATATATGACTGGTCACCTGTATAATGTTGATATATGACTGGTCACCTGTATGATATTGATATATGACTGGTCACCTGTATAATGATGATATATGACTGGTCATCTGTGTAATATTGGATACATTTCAGGTCTACGGCATCTAGGGGAGATCCTACCATTTTGTCCTCAGTTTTACACAAGTAATTTTGGTAGAGACATTCTCATTGACATTAAGTCAATCCAGAATGAACCTGAGCCCCCAGCTGTAGTGCCTGAGCCTGCATCCAAACCCAACATTGAATTGAAGATTCCAACAGTCTCACCAAGGTAGGCTATGCAGTGTGGAGCCATGTAATTCTTAGTCATTTAAGAAATTCAAGAATTGTTTGCTTTTCCTTTTTTTTTTTGAAAAAATAACCCAGCTGACAATCTGTAGTTATGGCGCTTGTATTGGTATCATTCAGTTAATGTTTAATGTTAAGTTCAGCCTTTTTCTATTTTTCAATAAGCTACTTCTGCTATATTGTAAACTCCATAAATGTACCTATATAATGTTGTACAATTCATATTTCAAGTGTAAACTTTCATAGTTTACTCTAAAATGTTAGAGGTTAAATTTTTTGTTTTGGTAAGGAATCGGCAAACTAATCACTGACATCTCACTGACCTTGACCAACTTAATTGACTTAGTTAATACTTTTTGTTGTCTGGTTAAAGTTTTATGTTTATCTCTTTTTTTTATTCTCTATATCTCATCAAACTGCTTCTGTTATTTAGTGTCCAACTTCAATAAACCTTTCCATATTATTTTATACAAAAGTTTTCATAATTTAAATCTCTAAAACTTTATTGTGAAGTCCTTAGGTTAGCTGAATTGCTTTTTTTTTTTTTTTTTTTTTTTTCAGAAACAGTTTGATTTCTCAGGTCCTAAATAAATTACCATGTTTTGTAAAATGCATCGCCCGCAGGGATTGGGGAAAAGGAGGGGGTGGGGGACATTCATTCGCAGAAGTATTCATTACATGTTTTGAAAATATCTAAAATACAATTGATGTGAAGAAAACAGATATTTTACTACATATACAATATGACCACTTCAGTTGTCAGAATCCTCTGTCACAGAATGGTGTAAGAATCAGTCTCAAGTTCACTCACACTGCCGAGGTTGAGGGTTTGAGACAATAAAAAATATGAAAAGGGAAAATGTTAGTGGGTTGAACTTGATAGAGGAAACGATGTTCACGGTTGTTATACAGTTCGTAAATGACTCCATGAGTCATATTTGTACATTTCTACTGTTTTATCAACTGTCATTTAAGTTTTCTTTACACTGTATTCAAGTAACAAAACCAAATAAAATAATATAGAGCTGAAGTCAAAGTTAAAATAGCTGTAAATTATGTAAAGTATAATTTCACCTTAAGTCAGAATGTCCATGTGTAACCTAGCTCCATGAACACCAATCAAAGCTTTTTATTATAAAGTTTGTCAAAAGGATACCAAATGCCCTGAAGACCAAATTAACTTTGTGCATGATTCTACGTGTACATTCTCTTCACATTATATTAAAAATATTTGTTTTGAATTTCCTCATTTTGATAGTGATCAAAGGAAACACAGTCACGACACAATGTTCATGATTGTACGAGTACATCCTCTTCTCATATATTAAAAACAGAAAAAAATAACAAAAGTAAATTTCATCAATGTAAGAAAATAGTATTTAGCCTATGCTAACTTATTTTAATTTTATGAAATATGCTCAGAGTTTATAATGAACCGCTGTTATATCCACTTCCTGGGTAGTACCAGCGCTGAGTGTTGTTTTGGAGAGGCCAATGAATCTAGCTGGGGATCAAACATGCAGCCTCTAGAGTGACCAGCCATCACTATCTGCTTAATAGATAATCTAGCTGGGGATCAAACATACAGCTTCTAGAGTGACCAGCCATCACTGTCCACTTGATAGATAATCTAGCTGGGAATCAAACATGCAACTTCTAGAGTAACCAGCCATCACTGTCCACTTGATAGATAATCTAGCTGGGGATCAAACACGCAATCTCTAGAGTGTCCAGCCATCACTGTCCACTTGATAGATAATCTAGCTTGGGATCAAACATGCAGCCTGTAGAGTGACCAGCCATCACTGTCCACTTGATAGATAATCAAGCTGGGGATCAAAAATGCAACCTCTAGAGTGACCAGCCATCACTGTCCACTTGATAGATAATCTAGCTGGGGATAAAACATGCAGCCTCTTGACTGACCAGCCATCACTGTCCTCTTGATAGATAATCGAGCTGGGGATCAAACATGCAGCTTCTAGAGTCACCAGCCATCACTGTCCACTTGATAGATAATCTAGCTGGGGATCAAACATGCAGCCTCTAGAGTGATCAGCCATCACTGTCCACTTGATAGATAATCTAGCTGGGGATCAAACATGCAGCTTCTAGAGTGACCAGCCATCACTGTCCACTTGATAGATAATCTAGCTGGGGATCGACCATGCAACCTCAAGAGTGACCAGCCATCACTGTCCACTTGATAGATAATCTAGCTGGGGATCGACCATGCAACCTCAAGAGTGACCAGCCATCACTGTCCACTTGATAGATAATCTAGCTGGGGATCAAACATGCAACCTCTAGAGTGACCAGCCATCATTTTCCACTTGATAGATAATTTAGCTGGAGATCAAACATGCAACCTCTAGAGTGACCAGCCATCACTGTCCACTTGATAGATAATCTAGCTGGGGATCGACCATGCAACCTCAAGAGTGACCAGCCATCACTGTCCACTTGATAGATAATCTAGCTGGGGATCAAACATGCAACCTCTAGAGTGACCAGCCATCATTTTCCACTTGATAGATAATTTAGCTGGAGATCAAACATGCAACCTCTAGAGTGACCAGCCATCACTGTCCACTTGATAGATAATCTAGCTGGGGATCGACCATGCAACCTCAAGAGTGACCAGCCATCACTGTCCACTTGATAGATAATCTAGCTGGGGATCAAACACGCAATCTCTAGAGTGACCAGCCATCACTGTCCACTTGATAGATAATCTAGCTGGGGATCAAACATGCAACCTCTAGAGTGACCAGCCATCATTTTCCACTTGATAGATAATCTAGCTGGGGATCAAACATACAACTTCTAGAGTGATCAGCCATCACTGTCCACTTGATAGATAATCTAGCTGGGGATCAAACATGCAACCTCTAGAGTGACCAGCCATCACTGTCCACTTGATAGATAATCTAGCTGGGGATTAAACATGCAATCTCTAGAGTGACCAGCCATCACTGTCCACTTGATAGTTGTTGTTGTTGTTGTTGTTGTATGGTGTTTAGCGTCGCTTTCAACAATTTTTCAGTCATATCGCGACGGTGTCTACTTGAGACAGTATTTTGAGCGCTGTCACACTGGATACCCCACCCAGTCACATTATACTGACACTGGGCTGACCAGACCTAGAACTCTCCTCTAAATGCTGAGCGTTAAGCGAGGAAGCTTCTAGTACCATTTTTAAAGTCTTTGGTATGACCCGGGCGGGGATCGAACCCACAACCTTCCCCATGTGAGGCGGACGCTCTACCACTAGACCACGCTGTCCACTTGATAGTTAATTTATAGATATTATTTGACCAGTTATATAGCCCGGTCCAGTTAGCTCAGTAGGACGTCTGACTAGTTTGAATCTCCACCCGCCCACAGTCTCAGTGATGATTGATATAACGACGTCACGTCTCATTATCATTCGTGAGAAAGTTATCAGTTACTTGTGGAGATGGGTGTGCTCAAGTACTGGTTTATAAAGATTAGGTTGATTGATCGTCTGTTAGCTCATGATGGCATAAAATATGACACTAAATATTCAAACAAAGAAACATTAACCATTTATATAATTTATAAATATGATTTTTATTTATTTCAGTAAACAGAAGAAAGAAGTTATATCGAGTGGTAAGAAAGGTTACTCCGAGACAGAACTATCTGCAGCTGTAACTGACATACGTAATGGCAAGTTGGGCACACGTAGAGCTGCATCCTTATATGGCATTCCCCGGTCAACGCTGAGGAACAAGATATTTAAACTGGAAAATGATGATTCAAGTGTGTCCGCTATGTTAACAGATGATGATGGTGACAGTAATGAGTCTGTGATGCCACTTAAACAACCTCTACATCAGCAGCAGCAGCAGCAGCAGACAAACAAACCAGAGAATGCCTTGCAGGTATGGCGAAAAATTAAACTTCCATTAATATTAGCTTTTAGCTTAAGTGTACCTTAGTTGAAGCTATACAATTGGAAGGTGTTGCCAACTATAATTTAACGATGTAACACTAGTTTATCTACCTCTATGTCTGTATTAACTTTTAATTTTGTACTAAGCCCTCATAGCTTCCTCTGTCATTTACTCCTTTGCTGTATTCATGCACCCTCATTTTTTTTCAACTAATGTATGTTTTACATATAAAAGGCCATAAGTACTTTTTGGATGGCTAATCAGCCCCTTGCCATTGTCTGTTATCAGCACTATCTCTGAAACCACTAGGTCAATTATGGTCAAATTTCACATGAATGTTTCTCATGTATCAGAGACTATACACAAGAAAATTTATTTCTTATGATGTATACACGAGAATATTTTCTTTTTTTCTATAGTCATAACAGGGTATATATGATAGTCGTGATAGTGTAAAAAATAAAACCACTTAAAAATATTAAGGATTGTTAAGTGTTCTTATCAATATAAAGTCTTCTTTTTCAGTTAAAAATGTTAAAATCTCGTGTAAACTATGAAAGCAAAATGTAAAAAAAAATTGTGACTGCAGCGAATAGTTTTGTTATTTGTAAAACTTGTTACATTGATATCAATTGAGATTTGTTTTTGGTTTTAAGAGACAAACTTTGAAGTTCCACCTGCATCTGTATCTGAGAGCAGACCATCAAAGTGTAAAATCATAATAAATAGGCAATTTTTGGTCAGGGGTCTTTCTGATATCATCTTAAATCTGATTGACTTACTACTGATAAGGGCGGAGTTTATCTTTACAATCGTAATTGTGTGTGGCATAATTACTCCATCGCCACAGGCTAATCTCACAGCTGGACACTGATTAGTTGGCTTGTTGATGATTGTATATTGGGTCTAGGATTTAATATATACTAGATATGCCGACTCTAGGGAAATATGACTTTGTTATATTTTATCGGACTTTTCAAATAAAATTCTCTGGTAGTGTGGAACAAACAAAAAGTTCAAAAAAAAAGTAAAAAAAAATGGTTTTTTTTTGCCAGGTAGGGTCAGGTTCCCTCACTAACACAGATTTTTTTTTGGAAGGTTGGGTGGGGGGGCTAGGTGTGACTTTCTTGTTGTAACTGACACAACTAAAAGCTGAAACTCTTGGTCGGTATTTTTTTCTGATTCTAGCAACGGGTCTGGCAACGATGCTACTTCTATGTCAAATATTTTTGCTTTTGGAATATTTTATTAATCCTCAATCCAAACTAAAGAAATAAGAAATTATTTTTACTTTGTTGAAAATCAGACAAAATACAATATAAATTTATTTTAATGCAATTTAACCAGCTAGAAATTAAAAAAAGTCAATGACCTAACAATTTTTTTTCTTTAAGCATTAACCTGTGACCTATTAAAAATTGACAGATTTAACTGGAATAGCCCAGAGAATGTCAGAATTGTGTGGGAAATTTGAAATTTAAGTAAATGTTAGAGAATTGTGTGTGAATTTTGAAGGAAATTTGAAATGTAAGTAAATGTCAGAGAATTGTGTGGGAAATTTGAAATTTAAGTAAATGTTAGAGAATTGTGAAGGAAATTTGAAATTTAAGTAAATGTCAGAGAATTGTGAAGGAAATTTGAAATTTAAGTAAATGTCAGAGAATTGTGTGGGAAGTTTGAAATTTAAGTAAATGTCAGAGAATTGTGAAGGAAATTTGAAATTTAAGTAAATGTCAGAGAATTGTGTGGGAAATTTGAAGGAAATTTGAAATTTAAGTAAATGTCAGAGAATTGTGTGTGAATTTCGAAATTTAGGTAAATGTCAGAGAATTTTGAAGGAAATTTGAAATGTAAGTAAATGTCAGAGAATTGTGTGTGAATTTTGAAGGAAATTTGAAATGTAAGTAAATGTCAGAGAATTGTGAAGGAAATTTGAAATTTAAAGTGAATGTCAGAGAATTGTGTGGGAAGTTTGAAATTTAAGTAAATGTCAGAGAATTGCGTGGGAAGTAAATGTCAGAGAATTTCATGAGAAGTAAATGTCAGAGAATTACTTGGGAAGTTAATGTCAGAGAATTGTGTGAGAAGTAAATGTCAGAGAATTACGTGGGAAGTAAATGTCAGAGAACTGTGTGGGAAGTAAATGTCAGAAATTGTGTGGGAAGAAAATGTCAGAGAATTGTGTGGGAAGTAAATGTCAGAGAATTACGTGCGAAGTAAATGTCAGAGAATTGTGTGGGAAGTAAATGTCAGAAATTGTGTGGGAAGTAAATGTCAGAGAATTGTGTGGGAAGTAAATGTCAGAGAATTGTTTGGGAAGTAAATGTCAGAGAATTGTGTGGGAAGTAAATGTCAGAGAATTGTGTGGGAAGTAAACGTCAGAGAATTGTGTGGGAAGTAAATGTCAGAGATTATGTGGGAAGTAAATGTCAGAGAATTGTGTTGTAAGTTTGAAAATATGGGTTGAGGATCAAGGATCAGATGGAATCAGCATCAAAAATTGATGAACCTCTTCAGTATTTGGGGACAGTGCCAAGACCTGGCCCTCAGACATATAGTATAGATCTGCATAGATTAAGCTGATTTCATTCCCTCTAATAGCATTTTACTGTTTGATTGGCTGGCTAATGGGTGTGTTGTAGTAATGGCTAAGGTAGTTTCTTCCCATTTGACTAGAAGTTTTATCTAAAACTGAATTTTGTCATTTATGGATTACAGTTTTGTCACTTGAAACAACTGAAAAGGATCAGGGCCCTTTGCCTTGTAAGCAAGTATTTACATCCGTCTCACAAGTATGGTACACATTAAGGCATTAGTTCTAGTTGGAAAACTTTTCTTTTGTTTTTTCTACTGAGTACCTGATAAAATGTTGGTTCTGGGTAAATGATACACAATAAAGTGTTAGGTTTTGGTTGTGCAAAAAAAAAAAAAAAATAACATTACCCAAAATAAACTGTACTCAATTTTACCTATAACAAACAAATTATTGCATATAGCATGTTGGTAAAATTTAAAAGTTTGTCATGGAAAAAATCGGGGAAATGACAGAGAAATGTGAGGGAATTGTTAGAGAAATGTCAGGGAAATGTCGAGAATTTTTTTTGTCAGGGAATTATGTGGGAAAATTCAGGGAATTGTCAGGGAAATGTAAGGGAATTGTTATGGAAATGTCAGGGAAAAGTCAAGAATTGTCAGGGAATTATCTGGGAAAAGTCAGGGAATTGTCAGTAAAATGTCAAGAATTGTCAGTAAAATGTCAAGAATTGTCAGTAAAATGTCTAGAGAATTTCGTTTTCCTGTTGAGTGTGGCAACCCTGTTAAACCTGTGTGATAAAGCAATAAAGACGAGACATTTTGAACCTGCTGTTTGCATGGGATCTCTCAATGTCAATTATGTAATGTACACACTTCATAATGTTAATAGTCTACTCTCAGATGTTAAGTTATTATTAAGGAAATTACACAAATGTTTTCTTTATTTTTTACAGTTGTCTGATCTTTTACAAATCTCCACGCTGCAGTATCTTGCCCCAATTGCCATGCCTTACATGCTGAAGCCAGACCTCTCCATGTTGGTGGAGAATTCTGAATGGGAGCGTAAACTCCAGCACATTCGACACAAACATAATCTCAGTAAAGCCTCGATGAACCATTACATGGAAAAAGCCCTGGCACACAAACTGAAGCCATATCAACAGGAGCTGATCAGAAAACTCACCCATGAGAGATTGGAGCTCGAGAAAAATAATTTGGGTCACATACCAAGTCACATGATTGCAGGCAGTCGCCATGACAACACAAAATCACTCACTCATTCCATCATCCTAAAAGCACTTGAGCAGAACTCATCTCCGCTGAAGTCACATCATCAAACAAAACCGTCGGAGAATGGGTCTCTGTTGGATACAACTGCCTTATCTCAATCTGCCTTAATGAAAGCACTGAACATGGAGCCATCCCTCCTCACCGCCGTGTCATCAAGTTTAGACAGCTTATCAAATATTGTCGTGCCAGCTTATAAATCATCTTATCACAAAGGATCTAAAGTGAAAGAAGAGGACATGGAGAAGAAATCGCACGAAGGTTTCTATAAATATGAAAACACAAGAATTGGAGACACACTTAAAGATATTATTATTAAGACTATTTCTGAGAAAGTAAGATGTAAGCTGGAATCCACAGACTTTTCAGGTTTGGTAGGAACAGGCTCAAATTTGGAAAAGCAGAAAACAAAAGAAACATTAATGTCGGCATTTTCGATTCCAGATTTATGCTCTCCAGCAAAGAAGATCAAGCAGGAGGTTCCCGATGTTGAAAGTAACAAACCTCATCATAATAGTCATAGCTCATCTAGTTCTAGCACTCAGACGAAAAAGACTCGTCCAAAACGTGGCCAGTACAGGAAATACAATAGTCAGCTATTAACAGAAGCCGTGAAAGCAGTCCAGCGTGGCGAGATGAGTGTCCATAGGGCAGGTAGTTATTATGGCGTACCACACTCCACGCTTGAGTACAAAGTAAAAGAGCGCCACCTACTGAGGCAGAAAAAAATTAAGGAGCAGCAAGAACAGAAGCAGAAGGAAGCAGAAGAAGCCAAGAAGAAAGCAGAGCAAGTAGATTCATCCACAAAAGCATCAAGTGAAAAGAACAGTTCAGACACCGAGTCTTCATCACCATCTAAATCCTTCTCTGGACCATCTTGGTTGCCTCCCTTTGTTGGTGCATCTCCGTTTGAAGGTTCTGCAAGCCTTGGTATGTTTGGTTCCGGGTTTGCTCTCAGCACACCAGCGTCTGAATTGTTACGGAAACTTCAGCACAAAGTTCAAAGTAAGTCTGAGTCAGCGGAAGAGACAATATCTGACAATGCTCCATATCCGACCTCATCTGAAGGTTACATTTATATCCGATAGGTCACGGGTGGGGGTTGCCTTTACTATGCTTTATACTTGCCCAGTTACATGTTTATACATACATTCTTATTACAGATTATTGGCCTTAAATGCATTTAATATCATATTTGTGCCCCTGCCATTCAGAGAATTGTAAATGGTGCATTAAGTGTTACCCCTGTACATGCACACAAATAGGTAATTAAGTCACTAGAGTTTTGGGTTAGGATTTTTTGTATGGTTGAAAAACAGTTGATAATTAACTACCAGTTATGTGGCTATTTTAGGCACTTAAAAACATTCTGTTATGTGATTAAACATGACTAAAATAGTGACTCGATAAAAAGGCTTGGTGTAAGGTACTAGTTGGTAAGAATATCGGGCAGGTCGTCAAATTTGTTTCTGATGAATAACTTCTGAAAGGGTTGATGTATTTAATTTTTATGTGTAGCTTTATGATTTTAAAATACATGGCATGTTCAGTAGTTGTCCATGTAGCTCAGATTTTACAGGAATTAATGGCCACTTTCTGTCTTAATTTTGGGTAAAATTTACAAATATGTATTGAGAGCATTCATATTCTAAAGACACACTTTCTAGGTGTAAACTTACTCAAAAAGAAAGAATTAATTTGGTTTATTAATATTAAAAACAAAATAAACATAACTCTTAATGGTTCGGATAATCTTATTGATGTGGTTGGGATGTGTTTTGATTGGTTGGGATTTACAATGCACATGTACTATTCAATGATATCATTAGAATCTCACTTACATTGCTACCAACATGGAAAAAAAAGAACCAGTGATTATAGGCAATTTTAATAAATATGGAAATAAGTTTAAAGGTATTATCAGAGTAGTTCAGGTGTAATTGTTATTTGTTTAACTCTCAATAAAACAAGGCATCATTTATTAACCTCGGCCCAAAGTCACCAACTAAGGATGATACCATTATGCCTAAATTAAACACAAAAAGATAGTGTGCTGATTTCTTGCTTACCCATGCAAAAAGACCTTGACAAAAAAAACATACAAAAGGGCTTTAAAAAAAGGTAAAATTTTCTTTTACCTGGAAGAGAAATTCATAAAATTCTTAAAAGACTTTCACATAAATGAACCAACCTATCTACCAGGGCCTTTAACCATTCATGTTCAGTGTCTTCCCGTAGATGGCAAAAAATCATGTTTTTTTCCTAAAACCAGCTATAAAGTTCCCTTGTCTCTTGATTTGAAGAAAAAAAATGCATTCCTTGGGATTAATGTTTCTGTTATAACCTTCTGGTAGAACTTCAGCCAAGACAGTTATCCCTCCAAAATTCTTGGCTTGGAAACAGTTACCAATATCCCTGCCTAGCCACTTCTGAAATCCTGGACTGGGAAACTGCAAACAAAGAATTCTTTATTGATGACCTTTCAACTCATGTTATTTATTTGCACTTTACTTTTTCTCATCTGTATCTTACAGTGACCTTATATATTCATTACTGGGGTTTAGTCACAAAGTCTTTATCAGGTGCTATTTACTCTTTTAAAGGTTGTCACAGATAAATATTTTTTGAAAACTTAAAAGAAGCTTTTTATTCGTATTAAATGAAATCTTCATGTTTGTATACATGTACATTATCGTTGATTGTAATCACTTCACTTGCCTTCTAAGAAGGCACAAAAAATTGTTATTTATAATGTAAATAGATAATTAATTTGTGTTTGTGGATTATACTTTGTTGTATAATATTAATTAATTAAAATACTGGTAGTCCACCTTTTTAAAAATTTTCTGCCCTGTGGACATTGAAAACTATAACAGTTTTATATATAATATTGAGGTGGCTCGGTTTCCCTGCGGTTGTTGTAGTTTGATAAAGGCTGGGAAGTCCAAAATTTGAGAAATAGTCAGCTTGTAATTTAATATACATACTTTCACTCCCTGTTTGAAGATACACAAACACATATTGATGGAAAATTGTTGTATAGTAATACAAACTTTGAAGTTTGAGTTATTGTTTGAACGTTGACAGTGTTAACTGTTAAAGGGCTGTGTAATTTATTTTAAAAATAAATTGTAACCTTATCCAAGATTCTGGTTACCTACTTGTTTGTTTTTATGGTTTTATAGAATGTAATGTTATTATGGTTTGCTAAAATTCTTTCTCATTCTTATATTACATTTACCGCAGTTTTATTGGTTACTTACAATATTTTCCATTATGTTTCAATAAGAACATTTCTATGGGACAACTTGTGTCCTGTACTTGTACTTTTAATTGTGAAACTGTACATAAAGGTCAAAGCACCCAATATTTATTTTTGAATATTTGGGTCCATGAACTGTACATAGTAGTTCCACATTGAAACTACCAATTTTAATTCTTATATGGATAACCCACTTCATGCAATGCCGATGAAAAACTTAAATAGCTGTTTGTGGATTCGATTCAGAATTTATTTTTATCAGGTTTTTATGTATATGTTAATAATGACAAATCACAAATCTCGCTTAAAGTCCTTTGAATTTTATTCAATAAGTGCATGATTTTAAGAGTCTTTTCACATGAATATATAATAAAAAATAATAATTTAAGCATATAATGAATCATAATATGTGTACATACATTCCATTGTGAAAGATTTGATACTGTTTTCTACTATGTAAAATAATCTGTTATTGTAAAAATACAGTTGCACAGTTCTATATTTCATTGCATTGTTTTATATTTTAGGTTGAAGTATATTGATGTATTGCATATGTTATTCATTCAAACTGGCCTTCTTACCTTCATTCATCATCTATCACTGCTGAAGCACTTGCGTGTGTTTACGGACAAGTTTCATCTGTCGTCACTCACAACTGTATGTTGCTGCAGAAACTCATGTTTCATCACTACTGGACATCTCCATTATTGCAATTCATGTTTTTTGTGACCCTTTTGGGACTTCATTGCTACAGACATTGCTACAGACATTCATGTTTCTTCCATTATCATTGGACTTCATCATTGTTGCTATGGAAATGCATGTTTCAGTTTGTAACCACTTAAGTTTCTATTTTTAGTAGATATGGTGATGCATGTTTTACTGACCAGTGAGCTGTATCTTCTTTGTTTAAGCTTTAGATAGCTTGACCAGTGATCATATTTGTGTAAAACTTAACCTGTATTTATTTATATATGCATTTTCCTCTGACATTGAATGTAATATAGTAGGTATATTTTATGCTAATGACTTTCAACAAGGACTCATATAGGGAAGGAATAGGAACTGATTGAGACGTTATGAACACTCACGTATTCTCGCAAAATCTCATTTTAAAATATTCTACTACCATTCATCTCAGAAATCAAAATCAAAAGTATTTCTTTTCACAATGTAATTCTCTACAAAACGAGACCATTCCAAACAAATTGTGTTTAAAATTGTTAAAGTACTTACGATTACAGAATTTGTATACTGAAATTAAAAAATCAAACAAAATTCTTGAAATTTTACTTTAAACTGCAGTATTATAAATTCATGATTAATTTGCGTGTTTAAAATGTTGTAAAACATCTAAGATTACATACTACTTACATTTTATGTGAAAAATTATTAATTCTTTGTATGCTATTTTAGCAACATTAAAATTTAGTTGAGTGATACAAGTTTTCTATCCTTCTAAACAAGTCGTTGCTTTCTATTAAGATACATTTACTTTATTCATTTTAAATAGATGTTCCTAAGATGCACACTTACACTAATTACATGCAATAAGTAATTAATTAACGCTAAAATAATCACAAATACTTTGAATAGCTGTCCATGTTTTTTGCATATCTATCATGAATTTAACAGTGGTAAATTAATCTTTAAAGACTAAAATAGGAAAAGTTGAATCAAACAATTGTTAGATTTTGTAATGAAAACAGGATATTGAGCAAGGCCAAACCTCGTCCTGTTTGTCTGACCTTGTCAAGTAGCTATTTCATTAAATAATGCTTGCTTTAAAGTTTGGTCGACTGGTCTAAGGTGCCATCTCAAGATCACTTACTTCTCACCACTAAGGTTGTAGGTTCAAGTCCTGCTCGCTCCAAACAGGGGTCCACGGTGGTCAAGTGGTCTAAGGTGCTATCTCGAGATCACTTACCTCTCACCACTAAGGTTGTAGGTTCAAGTCCTGCTCGTTCCAAACAGGGGTCCACGGTGGTCAAGTGGTCTAAGGTACCATCTTAAGATCATTTACCTCTCACCACTAAGGTAGTAGGTTCGAGTCCTGCTCACTCCAAACACTTTATTTTTATTTGAGCAAGTTTACCAGTTACTTTTGGTTCTGCTCAGACTCATTTTAGGTCTTCCTCCAACCCTGAAACTGAATATGCACTCCACACTTTTGGAAGGACAGTGGTTCTGCTCAGACTCATTCTGAGGTCTTCCTCCAACCCTGAAACTGAATATGCACTCCACACTTTTGGAAGGACAGTGGTTCTGCTCAGACTCATTCTGAGGTCTTCCTCCAACCCTAAAACTGAATATGCACTCTACACTTTTGGAAGGACAGTGGTTCTGCTCAGACTCATTCTGAGGTCTTCCTCCAACCCTAAAACTGAATATGCACTCCACACTTTTGGAAGGACAGTGGTTCTGCTCAGACTCATTCTGAGGTCTTCCTCCAAACCTTAAACTGAATATGCACTCCACACTTTTGGAAAGACAGTGGTTCTGCTCAGACTCATTCTGAGGTCTTCCTCCAACCCTAAAACTGAATATGCACTCCACACTTTTGGAAGGACAGTGGTTCTGCTCAGACTCATTCTGAGGTCTTCCTCCAACCCTGAAACTGAATATGCACTCCACACTTTTGGAAGGACAGTGGTTCTGCTCAGACTCATTCTGAGGTCTTCCTCCAACCCTAAAACTGAATATGCACTGCACACTTTTGGAAGGACAGTGGTTCTGCTCAGACTCATTCTGAGGTCTTCTTACAACCCTAAAACTGAATATGAACTCCTAACTTTTGGAAGGACAGTGGTTCTGCTCAGACTCATTCTGAGGTCTTCCTCCAAACCTTAAACTGAATATGCACTCTACACTTTTGGAAGGACAGTGGTTCTGCTCAGACTCATTCTGAGGTCTTCCTCCAAACCTTAAACTGAATATGAACTCCTCACTTTTGGAAGGACAGTGGTTCTGCTCAGACTCATTCTGAGGTCTTCCTCCAACCCTAAAACTGAATATGCACTCCACACTTTTGGAAGGACAGTGGTTCTGCTCAGACTCATTCTGAGGTCTTCCTCCAACCCTAAAACTGAATATGCACTCCACACTTTTGGAAAGACAGTGGTTCGGCTCAGACTCATTCTGAGGTCTTCCTCCAACCCTAAAACTGAATATGCACTCCACACTTTTGGAAAGACAGTGGTTCTGCTCAGACTCATTCTGAGGTCTTCCTCCAACCCTAAAACTGAATATGCACTCCACACTTTTGGAAGGACAGTGGTTCTGCTCAGACTCATTCTGAGGTCTTCCTCCAACCCTGAAACTGAATATGCACTCCTCACTTTTGGAAAGACAGTGGTTCTGCTCAGACTCATTCTGAGGTCTTCCTCCAACCCTAAAACTGAATATGCACTCCACACTTTTGGAAGGACAGTGGTTCTGCTCAGACTCATTCTGAGGTCTTCCTCCAACCCTAAAACTGAATATGCACTCCACACTTTTGGAAGGACAGTGGTTCTGCTCAGACTCATTCTGAGGTCTTCCTCCAACCCTGAAACTGAATATGCACTCCTCACTTTTGGAAAGACAGTGGTTCTGCTCAGACTCATTCTGAGGTCTTCCTCCAACCCTAAAACTGAATATGCACTCCACACTTTTGGAAGGACAGTGGTTCTGCTCAGACTCATTCTGAGGTCTTCCTCCAACCCTAAAACTGAATATGCACTCCACACTTTTGGAAGGACAGTGGTTCTGCTCAGACTCATTCTGAGGTCTTCCTCCAACCCTGAAACTGAATATGCACTCCACACTTTTGGAAGGACAGTGGTTCTGCTCAGACTCATTCTGAGGTCTTCCTCCAACCCTGAAACTGAATATGCACTCCTCACTTTTGGAAAGACAGTGGTTCTGCTCAGACTCATTCTGAGGTCTTCCTCCAACCCTAAAACTGAATATGCACTCCACACTTTTGGAAGGACAGTGGTTCTGCTCAGACTCATTCTGAGGTCTTCCTCCAACCCTAAAACTGAATATGCACTCCACACTTTTGGAAGGACAGTGGTTCTGCTCAGACTCATTCTGAGGTCTTCCTCCAACCCTAAAACTGAATATGCACTCCACACTTTTGGAAGGACAGTGGTTCTGCTCAGACTCATTCTGAGGTCTTCCTCCAACCCTGAAACTGAATATGCACTCCACACTTTTGGAAAGACAGTGGTTCTGCTCAGACTCATTCTGAGGTCTTCCTCCAACCCTAAAACTGAATATGCACTCCATACTTTTGGAAGGACAGTGGTTCTGCTCAGACTCATTCTGAGGTCTTCCTCCAACCCTAAAACTGAATATGCACTCCATACTTTTGGAAGGACAGTGGTTCTGCTCAGACTCATTCTGAGGTCTTCCTCCAACCCTAAAACTGAATATGCACTCCACACTTTTGGAAGGACAGTGGTTCTGCTCAGACTCATTCTGAGGTCTTCCTCCAACCCTAAAACTGAATATGCACTCCACACTTTTGGAAGGACAGTGGTTCTGCTCAGACTCATTCTGAGGTCTTCCTCCAACCCTAAAACTGAATATGCACTCCACACTTTTGGAAGGACTTTGGTTCTGGTCAGACTCATTCTGAGGTCTTCCTCCAACCCTGAAACTGAATATGCACTCCACACTTTTGGAAGGACAGTGGTTCTGCTCAGACTCATTCTGAGGTCTTCCTCCAACCCTAAAACTGAATATGCACTCCACACTTTTGGAAGGACTTTGGTTCTGGTCAGACTCATTCTGAGGTCTTCCTCCAACCCTGAAACTGAATATGCACTCCATACTTTTGGAAGGACAGTGGTTCTGCTCAGACTCATTCTGAGGTCTTCCTCCAACCCTGAAACTGAATATGCACTCCACACTTTTGGAAAGACAGTGGTTCGGCTCAGACTCATTCTGAGGTCTTCCTCCAACCCTAAAACTGAATATGCACTC
Source organism: Panopea generosa (assembly GCA_029582155.1). Lineage (NCBI taxonomy): Eukaryota > Metazoa > Mollusca > Bivalvia > Adapedonta > Hiatellidae > Panopea > Panopea generosa. The sequence continues at coordinate 2,490,639 of CM055908.1, read as the reverse complement.
TACACTTTTGGAAGGACAGTGGTTCTGCTCAGACTCATTCTGAGGTCTTCCTCCAACCCTAAAACTGAATATGCACTCCTCACTTTTGGAAAGACAGTGGTTCTGCTCAGACTCATTCTGAGGTCTTCCTCCAACCCTAAAACTGAATATGCACTCCACACTTTTGGAAGGACAGTGGTTCTGCTCAGACTCATTCTGAGGTCTTCCTCCAACCCTAAAACTGAATATGCACTCCACACTTTTGGAAGGACAGTGGTTCTGCTCAGACTCATTCTGAGGTCTTCCTCCAACCCTAAAACTGAATATGCACTCCACACTTTTGGAAGGACAGTGGTTCTGCTCAGACTCATTCTGAGGTCTTCCTCCAACCCTGAAACTGAATATGCACTCCACACTTTTGGAAAGACAGTGGTTCTGCTCAGACTCATTCTGAGGTCTTCCTCCAACCCTAAAACTGAATATGCACTCCACACTTTTGGAAGGACAGTGGTTCTGCTCAGACTCATTCTGAGGTCTTCCTCCAACCCTAAAACTGAATATGCACTCCACACTTTTGGAAGGACAGTGGTTCTGCTCAGACTCATTCTGAGGTCTTCCTCCAACCCTAAAACTGAATATGCACTCCACACTTTTGGAAGGACAGTGGTTCTGCTCAGACTCATTCTGAGGTCTTCCTCCAACCCTAAAACTGAATATGCACTCCACACTTTTGGAAGGACAGTGGTTCTGCTCAGACTCATTCTGAGGTCTTCCTCCAACCCTGAAACTGAATATGCACTCGACACTTTTGTTGCAGTCCAAAATTAAATCTAATGCTGAATTAATGATATTCTCACAATGTTGGTTGTGTATTTGTTATATATCTGTTTAGCTCTATTGGCCAAAAAAACACAAGGATTTTAATCTTGGTATTTTGTTCATCTTCTGTTGTCCATTATCCAATTTTTTTTCCTCAGATAGAACTTTTATTTTTTATTGGATTTTAATCAATCATAGTGGTGTTATGCACTTCTTAAATTGTTAAAAAAATGTTTTACCAACCTAAATTGAAATCCAATGTCTGTTTACTACACCCCCACCATACAAGATACAAGAAACTTTATTTTGTGTCGAATGTGCAAATATAAAACACTAGCTGTAAAGCTATTAGCCAACCTGTCTATTGATGGTGGCATATTGAGTTGCTCTTGTCCATACATACATCCATTCGTCCATCCGTACAAACATCACAGTTTCTTGTCAGCTCTTATCCTCCTAAACTTCTCCTAAAATTTTCACCAAACTTGCTAGAAAATATCAGTATGAAGTCATGTTGCCCATATATCATCATCTTGTTCAGGTCCATTAACTTTTGTCAGAGTTATAGTCCTTCATTTTTAAATGTAAGTATTGTCAGCTCTACTCTTTCTAAACTGATTTTCACCAAACTTACTGGATGGTATCTGTATGTAGTCCAATTACGCATATTGTCATTGGTTCTGGTCCATCTGGGGGAGTTGTGTCCCTTTTTTTTTTTTTTAATTTTTAATGGTAAAGTTCACACTGTCTTGTCATCTCTAATTCTCCCAAAGGTGTCGACCTATTTTGGTCAAAGTAGGGAGAATGAGTATGAAGTCTAGTTATGCATTTTTTAGTTGTATAGAGTTATGGCCATTTCATTATTTTTAGTGGTAAATTTTGTCAGCACTACAACTCCCGAACTTTGAAACAGGTATTGGCTAACCATGCTAGAGAGTTTAGATATGAAGTCCAGTAACTGTTGTACATATTGTTAATTGATACATTATGGTCCATCGATTGGTAGAGTTATGGATCTTTGATGATCCATAATTATTAGAAATAAGTTTTACCATCATCAGATTCTGCTCCACTGACTTATAATGGACTTATTGCCCTTTGATTATTTTTAATTGTATTTCTTGCAAGCACTTCTCCTCTTAAACATCTCAGTTGATTATAGTCAAATTGCCAGCAAGTATCCAGTTTGATGTCCTGTTTTTTTATTGCCTCTGTGGTAGTACTATGGTCACTAATAGAACTTTATTAGACAAGTGGCATTGCTGCAATAAGCCTGCAGGTACAGTGGGGGCATTCATGTTGACAGACACATTTTGAGTGTATACTTATTTTATGCCTAGCTGTGGTCACAATTAGCATAAAGTATTCTACAAATATTGAAACAAGTCCTGGTTCAGTAAAGCATTGTTTAGACATTCTGTTATCACTCATTCTTTATTTAGACAGATTAGATTGTATGCAAACTTTTATAATGGTAGATGAATTTTTTAAAAGTTAATGTTTGATGTTGAAAACATTTCATTTATATTAATTAGATATGATGCAAGTTTTCATGTAGAAAATTGCACAATTATTTTCTAAGTTATTGTTTTATGTTGAAAACATTCCTGTTTTTATGTTGATGTAAGGCGGCATTTTTTATTAAGATGGAATGATCTTTTCCAAAGACATTTGATGTTGGAAACATTCCTGCTTTTGCATTTATTTATATATTTAATGATATTTATTGTATATCTCCATTTAATTTATAAAATATATTTTTATTGCTTGACATTATTCCTAGTCAATGACCTTTACACTTTTATGAGTTTACTATTTATCTGTTAAATAATATTGAATATATAGATGCATACTTTGTTAAGTAAATTGTTCCGTAGTTTTCATGAAAATTCTTTGCATTTTTCATTTTTTTATAAATATCATGGTTTTGATTAAACAGGTAGTTCCATGTAGTTTTCCTGGTAATAAATCCTGGTTAAAATTGCATCTACGTAATAGGTTAATAGTTATATGGAATTTTTTTGCATACTGGACAAAGATTTACGAGTATTTTACCAGGTACAGAATTTTCATCATACACCCCTCCACGCACTCATTCTACCCTGCTGTGACATTGGAAAAGTTTAAAACGTGACATAATAAAACATGACATAATATATATAATTCAATGTCTTAAAAGCCATCATTGTACAATTTAATAATAACTATGAATTAAAATAAATATATAATGTGTTTAGTTTGCAAGAAAAATAATCTTACATGACTTTTTGGTTCAGATTGAAAATTCCGTCCTTTGGGATAACTGTTTTTTCACAATAAACACTTATACCTCGGGACAGAAGTTTCTATCCGAAACCTCCGACCCATGTAAGATAAAATATTTTACACCTGTAGAAACTTCGATGAAACTTGTAACCAACTTAGATATTGGCCACTTTCTCATTCCTTAAGCGATTTTGATTGGCTTAGGAAGAAGGTCAACATTTTATGACAGTTCCTGACAATCTTTGTAAAATGGAATGTTTTGTTTTGAAAAATCTGAGTGATTTTGTTGTCTGCGAAACTAGACTAATAGCTAATGTAACTTTAACATGATAATGACAGGATGGAGGCTAGTTCTGGCATATCCAGATCTTAACTATTTACAAAATGAAAACATTTAGATTTAAACCATGCATTATTCAGCATTCTTGGTTAATTGGATGGCCATTTTGAAAAAGGATACAGATTTCTGTGAAAAATGTCCTTGAAAACAATGATCTAATAAATGCCATGTGTTGATATGTGTGTTGATATATGTGTTGATATGTGTGTTGATATATGTGTTGATATTTGTGTTGATATATGGACTTCATATTTTGGATGCACCAGCATCAAGGTTGACAGAGTTGGTATATTGTATATATACTAGAAATGTCTATTTAACACAAAACATGAGCTCAAACTGACCAAAATAATGAATATATTTAATGTGTATTAAAATTGAATCTCATTTATTTACTTCTAGTCATGTTTAAGAGACAATTATCTTGCTTTGTGCAATACTGCATATGAGGTAAATATAGGGGCTTTTTTCCCCTATTTAATCTTATGTAATTATTTAACATTTATGTATTTTCTTTGTTGAGGTTTTCTTTGTTTATTTAAACTCATTATGCTTTTAAAATATAATTATTGCTTTCTACTCTTTGTCACTGTTTCAAAACATATTTGTTTTGTCCAGTCACCTTGAATATTTTATGTTTTAGTTTCTCTTTTGGTAATGGAACTACTGATGCAAATAGCTATGAAAACATTATGGAATACTAAGTATGAATGATTACATTGTGAAAATCAAAAGTCTCTATTTTTACTGTATAGCACATAATATTGGCAGGGATTTTATTTTGGCGCTGTTGCTGGGCGAGGCTCATGGCACCAATATGAAATACCACCAATGACAGTCAGTGTATAATTTGATAAACAAATTCGACTGCTAGGCAAGGAATTCCATGTTTCACATTAGGATGACACAAATCTGAATTTGGACCCTTTTTTTTTACAGTTGTATAAGTCCTTGATAGACAAGATGATTTGTAAAAGTTTGAGGTTCCTTAAACCAAGTAGTATCCTATAGACAGGGTCTCTTATATAGGGCTGAGGGTCTCATTTATAAATGGTCTCTTGATAAATCTCATTTTATATAGACAGTCATTATTACTATGACAGACAGTTATTATTACTGTGACAGACAGTCATTATTTCTATAACAGACAGTCATTATTACTGTGACAGACAGTAATTATGACTATGACAGACAGTCATTACTATGACAGACAGTTATTATTACTATTACAGACAGTCATTACTATTACAGACAGTTATTATTACTATTACAGAGAGTCATTATTACAATGACAGACAGTCATTATTACTATGACAGATAGTCATTACTATTACAGACAGTCATTACTATGACAGACAGTTATTATTACTGTGACAGACAGTCATTACTATTACAGACAGTCATTACTGTCGTAGATAGTCATTATTACTATGACAGACAATTATAATTACTGTTACAGACAGTCATTACTATTACAGACAGTCATTACTATGACAGACAGTTATTATTACTGTGACAGACAGTCATTACTATTACAGAAAGTCGTTACTATCGTAGATAGTCATTATTACTATGACAGACAGTTATTATTACTGTGACAGACAGTCATTACTATTACATACAGTCATTACTATGACAGACAGTCATTACTATGACAGACAGTCATTACTATTACAGACAGTCATTACTATGACAGACAGTCATTACTATTACAGAAAGTCGTTACTATCGTAGATAGTCATTATTACTATGACAGACAGTCATTACTATTACAGACAGTCATTACTATCGTAGATAGTCATTATTACTATGACAGACAGTCATTACTATAACAGACAGTCATTACTATCGTAGATAGTCATTATTACTCTGACAGACAGTTATTATTACTGTGATAGACAATCATTACTATTACAGATAGTCATTACTATTACAGACAGTCATTACTATGACAGACTATTATTATTGTGACAGGCAGTCATTACTATTACAGACAGTCATTACTATGACAGACAGTTATTATTTCTATTTACAGACAGTTATTACTATTATAGACAGTTATTATTACTATTACAGAGTCATTATTACAATGACAGACAGTCATTATTACTATGACAGACAGTCATTATTTCTATGACAGACATTCATTACTATGACAGTCAGTCATTATTATTATGACAGACATTCATTACTATGACAGACATTCATTATTACTATGACAGACATTCATTACTATGACAGACATTCATTATTTCTATGACAGACATTCATTATTTCTATTACAGACATTCATTACTATTAAAGACAGTCATTATTACTATGACATACACACATTACTATTACATACAGTCATTATTACTATTACAGAGAGTCATTATAACTATTTCAGACAGTCATCATTACAAGTACAGACAGTCATTATAACTATTACAGACAGTCATTATTACTATTACAGACAGTCATAATTACTATTACAGACAGTCATTATAATTATTATAGACAGCAATTATTTCTATTACAGACAGTCATTATAACTATTACAGACAGTTATTATTACTATTACAGACAGTCATTATTACTATTACAAACAGTCATTATTACTATTACAAACAGTCATTATTACTATTACAAACAGTCATTATTACTATCACAGACAGTCATTATTACTATTTCAGACAGCCATCATTACTATTACTAGACAGTCATTATAATTATTATAGACAGTCATCATTACTAGTACAGACAGTCATTATTACTATTACAGACAGTCATCATTACTATTATAGACAGCCATTATTAATATTACAGACATTCATTATTACTATAACAGACAGTCATTACTATTGCAGACAGTCATTTTTACTATTACAGACAGCCATTACTATTACAGACAGTCATGCTTACTATTACAGACAGTCATAACTATTACAGACAGTCATCATTTCTATTATAGACAGCCATTATTACTATTATAGACAGTCATTACTATTACAGACAGCCATTACTATTACAGACAGCCATTACTATTACAGACAGTCATGATTACTATTACAGACAGTCATAACTATTACAGACAGTCATTATTACTATTATAGACAGTCATCATTTCTATTATAGACAGCCATCATTACTATTATAGACAGCCATTATTACTATTATAGACAGTCATGATTACTATTACAGACAGTCATCATTTCTATTATAGACAGCCATTATTACTATTATAGACAGCCATTATTACTATTACAGACAGTCATGATTACTATTACAGACAGCCATCATTACTATTACAGACAGTCATGATTACTATTACAGACAGTCATGATTACTATTACAGACAGCCATCATTACTATTACAGACAGTCATGATTACTATTACAGACAGTCATTACTATTACAGACAGCCATTACTATTACAGACAGTCATGATTACTATTACAGACAGTCTGTACTATTACAGACAGTCATCATTTCTATTATAGACAGCCATTATTACTATTATAGACAGCCATTATTACTATTATAGACAGTCATTACTATTACAGACAGTCATCATTTCTATTATAGACAGCCATTATTACTATTATAGACAGCCATCATTTCTATTATAGACAGCCATTATTACTATTATAGACAGTCATCATTTCTATTATAGACAGCCATTATTACTATTATAGACAGCCATTATTATTACAGATAGTCATTACTACTATTACAGACAGTCATTGTGATTATTATAGACAGTCATTATTATTAAAGACAGCCATTATTATTACAGATAGTCATTATTATTACAATCTGTCGTTATTATTACAGATAGTCATTATTATTAGAGATGGTTATTTATAGAATGGTTCTATGAATATAAATGACTACATTACCCTAGACTGGGCTGTCTGCAGTTGTTTATCAATTTTATTTATTTGATATTTGCTTTTAATATACATTCCTAGTCATTTTTTGTCTATTATGTTATTTTGTTTGTATGTTATATGACCAGAAGTATGGTGTACTCATATTAAAATGGTCTGATTTGGTACTGTGAATTATTCTATATAAAATAACATTCCATGTAGTTATATAAGTTTCTGCTATATTTTGATTCTTTGCTTAGAAAAAATTGCACCACATGTTGAAGGGACGGGCAGGGGATTTTCATTCAGATCTTTTTGTTGTATGTATTGAAGCGGTTTGATTGATTTTCATGTTTAGATAGAGTGTGATAATTTAACATTGTTACATTACCACCCTGTAACATTGTTACATAACGATCCTGAAACATTGATACATTGCCAACCAGTAACATTGTTACATTACCAACATTGTTACATTACCAACATTGCTACATTACCACTCTGTAACGTTGTTACATTACCATCATTGTTACATTACAACCATTGTTACATTACCACCCTGTAACATTGTTACATTACCAACATATTTACATTACCACCCTGTAACAGTGTTACATTACCACCCTGTAACATTGTTACATTACCAACATATATTTACATTACCACCCTGTAACAGTGTTACATTACCACCCTGTAACATTGTAACATTACCTATAATTATTACATTACCAACATTGTTACATTACCACCATGTAAAATTGTTGCATTACCACCATGTAAAATTGTTGCATTACCACCCTGTAACATTGTTGCATTACCACCCTGTACATTGTTGCATTACCATCCTGTAACATTGTTGCATTACCACCCTGTACATTGTTGCATTACCATCCTGTAACATATTTACATTACCACCATGTAACATTGTTTCATTACCACCCTGTACATTGTTGCATTACCACCCTGTACATTGTTGCATTACCACCATGTACATTGTTGCATTACCACCCTGTAACATTGTTACATTACCACCCTGTAACATTGTTGCATTACCACCCTGTAACATTGTTGCATTACCACCCTGTAACATTGTTACATTACCACTATGTAACATTGTTTCATTATCACCCTCTATCTGTTTTCTAACTATTTTCTTAGTTACAATGATTTTTGTTTATCAAAATTCGAAATCCAAACAGTAATTTTCTTATAATTGTTTTGCCTTTTTTCAATTGCATTTTTATCAGAGCTATAAATAGCATCATGTAAGTTCTTACTGTAATTTACATGTAATATATTTACATCTTAACTTATCAATCAAGTGAAATAATCAAAGTGAATTATGGACAACCTTAATTTGTCACTTTGTTTGAATATTTTGCTTCATTTCTATGACAATGAGAGGCAGTATGATATATCAATTATCACAGGGCTGTAGCCGGGCAGACACCCAAACTCACAACCCCTGTATTCAGACATGCTAACAACTGAGCTAACCAGGTCCAGCAACAACCGTTATACAT